>OY829518.1:11148210-11748210 GCA_963691665.1 Clepsis dumicolana
CGCCCTGTTGTTTCATACGTGAGTGCTCCAGCGTATAAAGTAGCGAGGAAGTTAAATAGCATTGTTCGGGAAAAATCTTCTTTTAAGCCAATATATAGTTTAAAGAATAGTTCAGATTTAGTAAATAAAATTAAAGACATTAATATACCGCCAAACTCAACATTACTTTCTTTAGATGTGGATAGTTTGTTTACCAACGTACCATATAGTGAAACCTTAAATATTCTTAGATGTCACTTAGAAAGGAAGCGTTTACATCCGGGGGAGGTTTGTGAGTTAATAGAATTAGTAACTTTATGCATGAAACAAAATTATTTCAGATTTAATGGTCAATATTATTTGCAGAGTGATGGTTTAGCAATGGGGTCACCTCTTAGTCCTTTAATGGCTGACGTTTTTATGGATAACTTTGAAAAACAATATATAGTGGGGAACAGCAATTTAGTATATTATTATAGGTATGTTGATGATTTAATTTTATGTTGGAAGGGGAGTATGAGGCAGCTAGATTTGTTTATTAGTGCTCTCAATAACAAACATCCAAAAATAAAGTTCAAACGAGAATTAGAGGAAAATCGTTCATTAAATTTTCTGGATTTAACTATTACAAGAGTAAATAATAGGCACCAGTTTCAAATTTACCGTAAGCCTACGTACACAGATACTGTCATACCTGCAAATTCTACTCACCCATGGCAGCATAAACTGGCTGCTTTCCATTGTTATGTACATAGACTACTAACTGTACCTCTGTCGAAAGAGCATTATGATTCTGAGTTACATACTATATATCAGATAGCAACAACAAATGGTTATAGTACAGCAATGGTTAATAGTCTGGTTCAAAAGAAGCAGGGACGGATAGTGAATAGCATGCTTTACTCTGCGTTGCCATCTCAGCCTACTAACATATTTAGATCTAGTATTACTTATGTTGGCCGGTTGTCTGACAAGATTTATAATATTTTAAAATCAAATAACATCAATGTTGCCTTTAAGACTACTAATTCTTTACGTTCTAGACTTTGTAATAACAAAGAAAAGGTGGATAAAGGGAACAGGTCGGGCGTATATAAACTCACTTGTGGCGACTGTAGTCAAGTATACATTGGACAAACCGGTCGAAGCTTTGATACTAGATTTAAAGAGCATGTCTCGTCATATAGGCATGATCATCCAGAGAAATCAAACTTTGCCAAGCATTTATTAGAAACGAATCATTCGTTGTTAGACTCAGATACGTACGAAATTTTACATTATTGTGATAAGGGTTTGCGGCTATCGGTTTTAGAACAATTGGAAATAATTAGGTACAACAACATGGGGTCTATTATTAATGAACAAGTTAATTTGGTTTCTTCGCCTTTGTTACGACTTGGTTCTAATTTTAATAATGTGTCATAGTAATAATGAGAACATGACTTCTCTTTTTACCGTACTCGGTTAAAAATAACGGGGTACCTGGCGTAGATTAAAAATAAAAATAAAAAGGGTAGTTTGGAATTCATTTCTTAAAAAAGGGTAGTTTAGGACTTACATAAAAGGGTAGTTTGGAATTTATAAAATATTAGTGGGTACGTTGGTTTTGTCATTAACTAAGTTCAGTACATGGTTTACATATGTCAGTAGTGGAAGTGGTGGCATGTTGAGCGGTTGTTGTTGTGCTTCGTAAATGGCCTCGTGGAGAGTGCCGAAACGCGTCAGCGTTTAGTATAGTGGTGGTGGTGATAGTTGGGTCTGTGTGGCATGTGTTGATTCGTGTAGCAGTGGAGGTGGAGGTGTTGCATGGAAACATACATTTGCCGCACAGATATAACTATTTGTCATTAGTGGTCGCGGGTGAGCAAAGTAATTGTTTTTTAGTTCATAAATATGGACCTCCGCAAAGTAACGCCTGATTCAATAAATTATGAAGAATAGTATTCGCGGAGCACCAGTCTTGGGTTATTATTCATCGAAGGAAGATGTAGTAACTCGACTGTTCGTGGATAGTAGCGGCTATGCAGTAGGATGCTGTTTGATACAGGGTGCCGAACATTTGAAGCCGATCGCATATGCATCAAGAAAGCTAAGTGAAGCAGAACAAAGGTACTCAGTGACGGAAAAAGAATGTTTGGCGCTTATTTGGGCTCTGAACTATTTTAAGAATTATTTATGGGGTCTTAAGTTTCAAGTGGTGACTGATCATGCCTTAGTTTGGTTGAAGAGCAAGAGGGACATGAATGGGCGTTTGGCAAGATGGGTCTTATCAGTGCAAGGCTGGGATTTCGACATTGTGTATTGTAAAGGGAAGGATAATGTTGTTGCTGATTTTTTGAGCAGGAAACATTTGTTGGAGCAGCCAGATGGAATAATAGAAAGAGTCCCAGAACAAGAAGATGGATTGAGATTATATGCAATCAGCTTGATAGATGTGCAAGCTAAGCAGGAAGCAGATGGGTTTTGCAGTATGATTATTAATCGATTACACAATGATAATATTACTAATTATCGGTTTTTTTTTTTGCAGAGTGGTATTCTATATAAGCAGAGCAGAGTGGCCCGAGCTATAATATATTTATTAGTAATACCCAATGATTTGTTCACAGCTGTTATGGAAGAACTGCATAATTGTCCTTGGACAGGCGGACACTTGGGCTTATACAAAACTTATGCAAAGTTTAAGCAGCGTTACTTTATGGTCGGTGCGGAAAAAAAGTCGAAGCTTATGTCAAGTCCTGTCAGAAATGTCAAGAGAGAAATGTCAAGAAAATAATTGCACCGTTGATGTCCGTGCCGGTAAACAATATCTTTGAACGTGTGGGAGTGGATGTTTTGGGACCATTTAATTGCTCTACCAGAGGTAATAAATATATTTTAGTGTCCGTAGAATACCTATCCAAGTATATGGTTTGCAAAGCTGTTCCCGGTGGCGGATTTTCTTGTGGCGGAGATATTTTGCAGATACGGACGAGTGAAGGAAATATTGGCGGATAGAGGAACAGTGTTCACAGCATGGCTGTTGCATGAAACTGTGCAGAATTTTGGTGCTAAGATGGTGCACACCACTGCTTGGAACCCGAAGTGTAACGGATTGACGGAGCGCGCAAACCGTAGTTTGCTCAGCATGTTGGCCAAGTATTTAGAGGGAGGGCAAGCTGTTTGGTGTTCGTTGCTGCCTTTGGTGTGTTTTGCTTATAATTCAAGCAAGCATGCTACTACTGGGGTGTCACCATATTTGATTTTATTTGGAAGGAAACCATTGTGTGAATCGGATATTGAATTACGTATTAATTGTGTAAATGTTACAGAAACCCTTCAAGATAAGATTGCGAAGCAGGCCGCCTTGGTTGAGACAGTTAAGCAGCGGATAGGATGTGTCCAGGCAGGGCAAAAGAGGCTGTATGACAGGAAGGCGAGGGCAGTTACATTCCAACCTGGAGATTTGGTAATGTTATTTTGCCCAAAAAGGGTTTCTAATAGGAGCATTAAGTTAGCTAGGTTGTTTAAGGGGCCCTACAGAGTAGTGAGACAGGTAGGTAGGATTAATTACATTGTGCGAAGATTAGGTGTAAATAGATTGGGAATTCAGAACTTAGTAAATGTGAATAGACTTAAGAAGTTTTTTAGTAGGGAATTTGTTAGGTTGGCTTAGGCATAGGTCAAAGATTTGGTTAGGTGTTCAGGTTAGGTTTTAGGGTTGTGTATGTATGTTTATTAAGGGAGTATTATGCTGTAATTATAGTACATAGGGTTATAACTTAGCTTAGAACTTGTTAGTGTACTTGTGTTTTATGAATAACATATGATGTTTCATTTTCATGTTGCGAGTTTAAGAAGTGATGAGCAGCCATTGCTACCAAGTGTCTGATGATCATCCGCCAGAGAGCAGCTGGTCAAGCTGCAGTGAAATGGCTCGAGTCTGCAGCCATGCACTCAGAAGACGGTGCAGACATAAAGGGAGGAAAAAAAATTATAATAATAACTAAATTTTTTTTTTTTATGTTTAAATATAATGCCTTTAAGTGTGTCTGGTGGATGTTCATTAACTCCAAAATGAGCGGAAGTCATATACCATTTAAAGCAGTTATATTTATGTATTGTGTTAATCTCTTGTTCCTTCAGAACTTAATGTGCTATGTTTACTTTATTTGATTAACTTAGTCTGGACTTGGAATATTAATTATAGTTTCATTGGGTTTAATTTCAAGTTGATTTTAATGAGTTTTTTTTTAACTTTAGTCTGAAATACAAGTATTAATTTAATTTAATTTAATTAAATAAGGTTAAATACTATTTTAATACAGGGTTGTGATAGCAATCAGCTTCCTATATGGTTGGCAAGTTCCTGTTTAGTGTTGTGTGACAATTTGTTTATGGACATAGTAATTTTCGACTTATGTGACTGTCCAAATAAGTTAAAGACTTGAAGTGTGGTAATTTATGTGTGGTTCTGTTGTCCTAAGTGCATGAAGATTGACTTCAATTGGCAGCCACTTGAAGAAGAGGGAGTCGACGCCAGCTGGGCTTAGTCATCAGCACTGCCCAGGGGTCATTGCGTGGGACCCACGGCGCTGACAAGTTGGATGCGGCTGAAGTTTGAAACCAAGTCTTCATGAAGAGTGGTGGCTACGGGTCAGCGTCACTCATCGGTCTTCTCGACATTTGAACTCGAAGCCATCAAGTCTCGAAGCCATCGAGTCACGAAGCCATCAAGTCTCGAAGCCATCAAGACTTGAAGCATTTTTGTTTAATTAGTAATAAAGATGATTACATTAAGTAGGTGTTAGGGAGCCGTTCTTCGGGATGGGTGGAAGTGACAGCGCACCTCATGAGGGGCTGGAACTTTGACTTATCCTGATGAAAACCGCTTGGGTTTAAAGACGGTGAATCAAATCAGTCTCGCTGGTTTGATGCACTATCTTAAAGCGGTTGGCTTAGCTCGATACTGTTAGCAGCGTCATCATGCAAAGTTGATGCTGGTAGCAAGGTAAAGACTTGTGACAAATTTAAAGCACAAGGGCCTTGTCACAAAGGCATAATGGCTTATTGTTACAGAGGCACTTCTTAATTTTTTCTCCCACTTGTGCTTTGGGTTCAGAAGCAAGCCATGCTATGTTGTATGGACAGCTTATAGCATGTTAGCTTTATAGATTAGGGTTCTTAGTTAGAAGCAAAACCGCGCCAGACGCGAGAGTCCATTCCCTAGCCAGGTAGCTCAATCTTGTTTTCCATTCTGTTTTGTTATTAGATACCTTTTTTTTTTAGAGCTATCGAAGGGAGTGTGGCTATCCAGTAGCACTGGACGGTTTTTTTTTGTTGTTAAATTGTCCACCCATTAGGTAGGATTAAGTAGCATAGGACCCCGCCTCCTGCGAGGGGTGAGGGATATGTAGGGTGTTAGACTCCATGCAACAAGTGCATGATGCGGTCCTGGCAAGCTAGACTGTTCTGTCGATTTGAAACTTAGAATTTGATCGAAATAAAGGAACACTTGGTTCCCAGAAAGCAGTGCAGTCGGGCTGGGACCTCGGATTAAGATAGTTGTTACACAGTACATGGATTAGATTTAAGCCCCTGCTCTTGAATATAGACCCAGTCCTGGCTAAGAATACTATCTTTTATTTAGTTACGTTAGTACTTGCAGGGCAGTAGATGATTTTACCGTTAGGACGCACCACCGTACCTTCTCCAGTGCCCACTCCCTGGGCTACACCCCACAGGAACTAGCCCATTTTGAAATATTTCACGGGGGCAAAGCCGCAGGGCAAAAGCTAGTACCTGATAAGGAATATCGCCTAGCCTAGCAGGTTTTCCGCCGGATACGCGGAACTCTGGGTGAGCATCTTCGTCTATGCTACCACGGGCCCCTGTGCATAGCTCGGGCCACCACGACAATACTACGAAACACATTATTGCGATGTATTTGTAAATACAGACGATACGGCCCATAACTACAATTTATTTCCACGTTAACCAACTCATTTGCGGTGGTTTATGATATAAATAAATTCATTATTAAATACGTGGATGCCAAACATGAGTTTTTTTTCAGGGTTATGAAAGATATGGTATAATATTTCATAATAATATTTACATGTACTTGTGCAAGGTAAATAAAATAAAATGACAAATGGTGTCAAGCATCATGCTCAGAGTGGCGTCGTCATAGACTAGGTACAAAGAATAGGTATCATTTGTGTCTACGACTGGTTATGAAAAAGTTTGGTAGGTGTAGCCACAGAATGTGCGAATGCCGTATTAAAAGTTCGTAGTTTCGTTCCACTAAGTTGTAAAGTATGAATCCTCATAAGAGATGTCACACCGCGTCTTTTGTCCCTTATAGACTTTAATGTGACGTTACGTAGCATTTTCAAGAACATAGGAGCGGCTAAACCCATGACACTTTATGACACCCTCCTCTATCCTATAATTTATTAATGGCGAAAGCGTCATCAACTTGTGATTCTTGGCACTCAATTTTACTTTAAATTGCGGGTGGTAGTACCTTGTGTGAGGTCTTTCTGAATCGCTACCACCATCTTGTTTGCTAATCCTGCCGCTAAGCAGCAAAACTTGCACTATATTGTGTTCCGGTGTGGAGGCTAAGACAACCGAAGAAATCACGGCCACAAGAGACATTTCATCTTAGCCCTGTAGGTTGGAAACGCATCTCCGATCCCTCCAATCGCTCATTTGCCTCCCTTATCATAAAAAAACTAGTATGGCAAGTTAAACATTTCTCAGTATTGCTACCAACAATTCAGTTCACAGTTCGTATTTTCTTAGCACCAAAAAAAAGAAACTAAAGCATTTAAGCGTAAAACTGTCGCCGACGCTCGATTACCACTGCATTTACTTTCAAACCGCATTCAGTGTGTGCAGACCAAATGAACAGCCAGGAGTCGAACACAATGGGCACGAATTGCTTCGGTCGGAACAGCGCGATTTATAGTAACCAGATAAAATAGGTGTGACATTTTGCGTCCATTTGTTACCTCATGAGGTAGTTCCTGGAACGTACATATGGGATTCGGAGAATTGTTTGTGAATCGCGCTCGTTAAGTGATTAAAATGGGTGTTGAGTGTCTACCGTGAAACTGGATAATGAAAGGGACAATGCGTTGCCATTAAGGCAGAACGAATTCGGCATACGTTTTCGAAATTTACGTAAAGCAAAGTTTGTTAAATAAATAAAGATAACGGATTTGTTGTGAGAGAAACACGAAAAGTTAACTTGGTTTAAATGCAGATAACGGGTTGCAGAAAAGCCAGCTTGAAAAAAGCCACACTCTATCTGCACCTATTAATCTATTATCTACTTCAAATATGCCATTTGATGGTCCCGGTGGACTGTCTCTTGCATTTTATCGTATTTCTGTAAATACATATGTTAAGTAAGCAGACGAAAATGTTTTTTATTTCATTACGAAGCAAGTCTACCTAGCAAGTCTACGAAGCAAGATTACCTAAGCAAGGTAATCATTGGTCTGGAAAATCAGTCTTAAAGAAGTGGTACAATGCCAACTACTATAAGATAATTTTGTTATATATTATGAAAAGTCATAGACACACAACATACACCAACATTAACCGATTAACGTTATCCGAGTACCATTCTCTATATCATTCGCTGTTTTTTTTTGTTTGCTAAAAATATCGATGCCGCTCGATCCAATATGTTAATGGCGGAAGCGTGAAGGCATATATGAATACTAGCAATACTATATATGTAGATGTTACAAATATTATCATGTATTTTATGTAGTTATGAATAAATATCAATATCTAATTACCAGAGGATAACAGGATGAATAAAGTGCGAGCAAAATTTATTGAAATGGACGTACGACAACCATTTCACCTTAGCACCTCAATGAACTTTGCTCGCATTTTACGATCCCTGCTATAATTACTTGATATTCATCGATGTTAGATAAACATCGATGTTTAGAGGGAAAACATCGATGTTTTTACATTGATGTTACGTCCTCGAAAACATCGATACATCGATATTTAGAGAAATATTGGAACATCGATATTACTCTAGGCCACACAGGTGAACTACTTACATTTCATTGACTTGTTAGCATTAGTTAACTTAATGGTGGCTATCGCGAGTCAAAAATCCGCAAACATTGCTAGTGTCTAGTGCTAGTATCTGTCATTCTCTATGAATGAGTGTCTAGTTTAATAGTACTATAATGCCTTTTTTATTTTGCTAGATAAAACCTCGATGTTTTCCGACATCGATGTTTTTCTTTCGGTATATATCGTACATCAATACTCTTAAATCGATGTTAACATCGATGTCAACATCGGTGTTTTTATAATATCGGTCATCCCTATAATTACTTACTAGAACTTAGTTTTAAAACCCCGACATATCATTTCTATATCCAATTGGAATGAAGCTTAGCCAAAAAGGAAGGTTTGGTCGTTTAGTAATTATCACGCAAACATACCTTGTGGACTTTCATATGATGTCATGTAAATAATAGTTCCACTCACGTGAAACGTCTAAGCTATAGGTACTTTTTACCACGATGTAGTTTATAGTGTCAGTGATAGGGACTTGGTTCTACTAGAGATCTCATCACTTTTACAACGGTGAAAGCATCTGAACTTGTGAAATCTTTTTGGTGGTTCTTGGTCGTTAACGGTTCGGTTCGTGCTTGGGGCTCTGTGCCCTAAGCACGACTTGTCGAATCCTGCGTCACGTAAAATCGAATAGTTAACTATAACGAGTTTGTATGACGTTTGGAACAGCGCCCGCCCGTGAGCGTATTTGGAACTAAAATTTAGTATGAGATTGCTCTATCTCGATACGATAACCGTAACGTAACGCAGGATTCGACAAGTCGTGCTTAGGGCACTGATAGCTCTCTGAATATGTAGTGCTCAGTAAGGGTGCGCTTCCATCGAGGCGGAGCGGAGATTCAAGAATCGATTAGCCACATTAGTTAAATTCCACGTCACGTTATGAGTTTATGGTGTTACCAGACGAACGGAGCACTGGTACGGAACAGAGCGCCTAGTGTAATCGCCGACCAGGCCAAGAAATACGTCTCGAACGCGTTCGCGTTTAACAATTCTCATACTATTTGACACTTTAACGCAAACGCGATCGAGACGTAATTTTGTGCTTTTTGATTACACTAAGGACACTGGTAGATTCTGTACGTCTCCGCTACGCTACGTTTCAATCGAAACGAACCCTTAAACAGTGGACCAGTTACTATTTTAATGAATGCACTGAGTATTCTTAACTTAAGATCTATCAATTTCAATAATTTTATTTCAACTTTAACTTTTATTTTATTTTAACGACGATTATATCAGCGAACGTCAGTATCAAGGCGGAGGCTACACTGGCGACAATGGGCACAATGGCGTCCCGCCGGCCACACAATACGCGGTTATTCTCGTGACCCGATAGCTCTCTGAATACTGCGCACAGTAAAACTGTGAAACAGTACATTTGCAAGTAAAATACTTTGTATTTTTTTGAAAGCGTTTATAAGTAAACTAAGTCACATGATTCAATGGTGTTAGCGCTTGCGCAATCAATTCCAATAGACGAGAAAATGAACAACGTGAAGTCAAACTTCAGATACGAAAGTTTTAAATACATTTTTAGGGGCTTGCTCAGGTGTTTCATCAGTCGTCGCAAAGTTTTTGCGTTTTTTTTTTCCTTTTTTAATTTGGGCACTCGCTACAAAAAATATCACCAATTTGTATAGAATTTACTTCTTCACATCAGTTTTTTTTATTCGTTTGTTTCAATATACTTGGTTTATTGCTTATTAAATGCTCATTTTATTTAACTTTAGATAATTATGAGATTCAATCATAGTGAAATAAACGGACCGCTCTTACGTATGTCAGTCCAGTATCGCCTGTCATGTTTCGGACTAATGAATGAATGAAGGGAAAGACATTTTTTTTTAACTTCTCAAATGTGTTTGTATTTATTAGTCAGGAGTGTAGGATTTCTGAATCACTTTGCCGAAATACACGGTTCATTGGTCGGACACTTTGTTTATACCAAACTCTTAATTTTAAAGTTCCACAGCAAAACTCCAATGCAGTAGTCATTATACTATCACACGACTTGAAGCGTGCTCAATATCCGATATCACTTCGTAACTTTTCACTACGTACAGCAGCACACTCAAGTTCATAAAACGTCACGGTACAGTAGGGCGCGCAAGTTCATTCAGTCATTACCGCGAACGGGCATTTTCCACTTTTCTGCACAGAAATAACGAGTTCTCGAGCAGGGAATGAAACTCGTAATTACACACCTGTATCGGCAACATTTATGAATGTGTTTTGCCAAGTTAAATAAATGTTTGTTCTTAGCGCAGCAGAGCGGAAAATGAAATTAGGAATAAAATTTGTGGTAAGTAAAAATGTTTCTTCTGAAATGCTGCTACTCGTATACTGGCGAGGTGTACTATGGTTTTACATACATATAATAAAGTTTTGTAAATAAATCTGTACCTAGTGAAATAAAACGGATCACTCACGTATATAAGTCGAGTTTAGCCCGACATGCTTACACGATTACACGGCGCGTAGTGTGCGTCTCGCGGCCACTGGGTCGTGCGCTCCCAGAGGATGGAATACGAATTAGTCCGAAACAAGTCGAACTTAACTCGACTTATACACGTGAGCGATCCGTTTTATTTCACTATGATTGAGTCTTACGGTAATTTCATGTTAAATGTGGCTAATCTGTACCTATTCGATTTGTGGTATACATGATTTCTAACGCAAAATGCATAGAATGTCGTCTACATACAATGCTCGCTAATCATGCTATGCAATACAAAGACGGACTGGTCTATATCATTATTCTGTATTGGAAAATTCCTTTTGCGACTTCTCTGAGAGTGGCTTGACCTGATTCTATTGTTATGTTTTCTGCTTTCTGGGTAATACTTGATGGTGGCAATCAAAGAAAAATTATATCAGATTAAAATTAAATTAAAAATCATTTATTCCATTTTACTAAGTACGTTAAGTAGGTACTTGATGTTAAGACAATCAATAAGATAAATGAGATACAAAATAAAATGCAATAAACATATCACTATGGTTATTTAATTATCCCGGTCACAATTGTGTCTCATGTCAAGCGACCGGCCCACATCCTCAGAGGGTCGAGCACGAGTTTTCAAATCCTGCGCAACGTTACGGTTATCATATCGAGATCGAAAAACCTCATACTAAATTTTAGTTCCAATACGCTCACGGGCGCGCGCTGTTCCAAACGTCACACAAACTCGATAACGTTTACTATTCGATTTTACGTGACGCAAGTTTCGAATATTTGTACTCGGGCCTCAGGATGCTGTTGTTGTCGGCATCACGAACACGTTCCATCATGGAAGCTACCTTCTTCCACAGAACATGAAAGCCATTCATTTGCGCTTCTGCAAACATGTCTGACGTGCTACAGTGTAGTGAAACTGGCGAAAGGTTCAACAGTATTCTAAAAATGTCGCGACAAATGTATGTTTAGTTTCTAAAAATGTTACCGTACTGGACCATAAGCGCGTTATGCACGTTATATCCTCCGGTAACAGTGCGATCGATTATAATGAAATTTAGCTAAGGACCGTCTCGATTGAAATAGCTTTCGATTAAAAAAAAGCAAATCGAAATCGGTGCATCCGTTTGGGAGCTATGCTGATGCCACATACATATACACAGATACACAGGAACACCCTTCTTTTTCGTCGGGGGGTAAAAGGGGATATTGACCGCGCTTACCTTATCACAATGTTTCGTCAGTTTGGCCGTGATCATGATGCATACGTATGACTTCGTTGAAATATCGGGAGCTCATCAAACCTGTAAAATAATTTTGGTCAATGTCATTTTATGTTTAGAAACTAAATAGTTTAATGAATTTACACCACTGGGCCATCTTTTGTTCTTATAAATTCACAATCTAAAGCAGAAATTTGTAAATGATATTAATTAAGCTCTTTTTACTTGGATGCTTTCATCCACATGTAATATGCCTTCTTATAAAGTAGACGTCGAGTGGACTACAATTTGGGTAAACGAAACAATCTTACGCGATTATAACCCGGCCGTTATTTAAACATGCGTCACAAATTGCTTTCCATTTTAATATTCCCAACATTGTAATAGTCAGTGTTGTATCTACCGTCACGCCAGCTTTGACAATCAACAGAGCGGAATCGCAGGCGAAACCTTTGTGAGATATTCAGCCGCGATTTTCACGAAACGTAACTTTTTGCGAAACATATTTGTTACTGCGCACAATCGGAGGCGGCGGATTGTTTCACGCTCCAAACTTACATACATAGATACATATAATCACGCCTCTTTCCCACTGGGGTATGCAGAAACTATGGCTTGCCACTTGCTACGACCCCTACACACCTCTTTAGCCTCCTCCACATTCATGCATCTCTTCATACACGCATGCCGGTTCCGAGTACTACGCACCTGACCACCTTTACGGAGAATATCACCGATATTGTCGCCGTAAGTTCTCCTATAGGGTGTCCTCTACCAGCACCACCACTCACATTCGCTCCGTAAAGCTTTCGCTTCCATACATAAGCGTAGGTACCAGCACTCCATTGTGTACAGCCAGTTTTGCCTTTTTCGACATGAACTGGCTGCCCACAACAGAGCGCAGGGCACCATTCACTTTGTTTCCCGCATTCACTCGTCTCTCAACATCATCGTCAATCATACCATTTCTCGTGAACATGCTTCCCAGATACACAAACTTATTCACAAACTTATTTTATCATTAATAAAATTTAGGCCAAGTGTGAGTTCAACTGGCGTGCAAAGCGTTCCTATGACACTGTTTGCTCGTGCAGTCGGCTAGAAGTGCGCCTTACCAATTTTGAGTAGGAAGCTAGGAATATTTTATTAGAGCCGTTTGACTTGTATTAATATAGGCCTCAATTAAAAAAAAATCAGATTGAGAACCTCATCCTTCCTTTCGTCGGACAAAATGTGGCAAGACTACGAAGATGTATGTCAGAAACAAGCAAAATTAATTCTCGGTGTCTCCAAGGGCGGGCCTCCCACTGCAAAAGACCCAACATGGTGGAACGATGAGATTAAACAAATAATCAAGGCAAAAAGAGAAGCGTTTAAGCTATGGCAGAAATCTAAACTTGAAGAAGACCGCTCAGAATACAAAACACTCAAAGTACTGGCCAAATCATCCGTGGCACAAGCAAGAGCAATATCTAGACAAAGCTTTTATGATAAACTGGAAAATGCCAAAAATGAAAATCAAATATTCAGAGTAGCTAAACAGCGCAATAGAGCTACGGTAGACACGAAGTCTAACAAATACATTAAAGATAGTCACGGAACATTACTTACCTCCAACGATGCGATCAATGATAGGTGGAAGGAGTATTACGAGCAGCTGCTGAATGAGGAGTTCCCGAGTGAAAGCCAGATTACATTACCATCTATTGCAGGACCGCTTGAATGCATACATCCATTGGAAATTAAACTAGCATTAAAGGAAATGAAGTATAACAAAGCCCTTGGTCCAGATAACGTACCGGTTGACATCTGGAAACTCTTAAGGGAAGATGCCTTACCCTGGTTGACAGCATTATTTAATAAAATAGCCTTTGAAGGTAAAATACCAGCGTTGTGGCGTCTAAGCTATCTGTGTCCTTTGTTTAAGAATAACAATTACAGAGGGATAAAACTTATGTCGCAGACCCTCAAGTTATGGGAGAGAGTAATTACCGCTCGGCTGATCACATTATCAAAAGTCACGACGAACCAGTTTGGATTTATAGCCGAGAGGTCAACAATAGAAGCTATACAAACAATCAGAATACTCATGGAAAAGCATCGTATTAATAAAGAAAACCTCTACCTTGTTTTTATCGACCTAGAAAAGGCGTTTGACAGAGTCCCAAGACAACTGGTTTGGCTAGCGTTATACGCACAAGAGATCCCAGAGGCGTACGTTACCCTAATTCAAGATATGTACAATGACGTCAAAATGCAAATAAAGAGTCCAGCAGGGATTGGCGACCCGTTCCAAGTCCGTGTAGGAGTGCACCAAGGTTCAGCAATAAGCCTACTACTTTTTAACCTTACTATGGACTATATCACGAGGAATATACAAGCGGAAATCCCATGGTGCATGTTGTATGCGGATGACATCGTGCTTGTCGCAAAAAAGGCATCGGAGCTACAAAATACCTTCAACATATGGCTGAGGAGCTTGAGTAGCACGGGCTGCGAATTAGTCGTACCAAAACCGAATTCATGGAATGCGACTTTGGGGGTTCTGAAGAAACAGGATGTAACATACTGATTGGCTCCGTAGCACTACCCAAGGTCTCCCGTTTTAAATATCTGGGATCCATGCTTACGACAGATGCGCATATAGAAGAAGATGTGAACCATCGAGTAAACACAGCCTGGTTGAAGTGGCGATCCTTATCTGGCGTGCTCTGCGATACAAAAATGCCATTAAAGCCAAAGGCAAAATTTACAAAACTGCTGTTAGACTCGCAATGACCTACGGATCGGTGCTGGACCACCCTCAAAAAGCACGAACAAAAATTACATACAGCAGAAATGAAAATGCTACGCTGGGCGGGTGGCGTGACTCGTTTAGACAAATTACGCAACGCGTACGTCAGTGGATCATTTAAAGTGGCCCCGGTCAAAGAGAAGCTCAGAGAGAACCGACTTCGCTGGTACGGACACATAAACAGAAGAGATGAGAGCTACTCCGTGAAGATAGCACTGAGCATCCCGACGAAGCCCCGTGGTAGAGGAAGACCACCTTCCACATGGTGGACCAATATAGAGAAGGACCTGAAAGCCCTGAATATCTCACCAACGACAACCCAGGAAAGAGCGTCCTGGCGCCGGCGTACAAGGAGGCCCGACCCCAGTTGAAATGGGAAGGGGGCAAGAAGAAGAAGAGGAAACGTCAGCTAGGTATGTTTGTCTATAATTAACCAAAAACCAAAAAACCGGCGCTTCGTTCGTTATTGGTTCGGCTTCTGAGTCTATCTTAGAGTACTTATAATATTATGTATGAGATAAAGTAGTGTACCTATGCAACTCTACATAAGTAATTAGGCCTTGAAACACTCGTGTGATCTTATTACAAAACAAAAGGTCCATTTATAAAAAGCAAGGAACTCTAAAATTATCAATTTTATAAGAGGAATGTAACTGTATTCAACGTCTCTTGAAACAATATGAATAATAGGACAAAGGAAACGTTTCGACGCAGTTTTCTCTAAAAGCTTGTTAAATATATCCATTGTCACTCCAGTCGAGTTGTTTTTTAAGGATTTTAGTTCTTAATGCCTTCTTTTAAAGTGTAGATTAGTTGTAGTTGAGCGAGTCTGCATTTAGTTAGTCTGAAGAAGGGTTGCCATTTCAGGATTTGAATAATCCCGAAAATAAATCGGAGATATCAAAAAAGGTTCGACGATAAGTTTTTTTTTTAAATCACAGATCAAAATAAAATTATATAGACCAAATAGACATCCTACACCAGTTTTTCATGCAGTATGTAATGGTTGTCTATGGAATTTCCCATTTATTAAATAATGATAATCCTAATCCTAACTTCCTAACTAATAATATAAGTGCGAAAGTAACCCTGTGTCTCTATCTCTGTGTCTGTCTGTTTGTTACCTCTTCACGGAAAAACCGCTGCACCAATCTAGATGAAATTTGGTAAGAAGATAGTTCGAAAAGTAGCCTATGTTACTGAGGAATAACATAGGCTACTTTTTATTCGGGAAAATTGTATAGTTCCCGCGGGGTAGCGATAACCAAAATCTACGCAGACGAAGTGGCGGGCAACAGCTAGTAGATACAATAAAAGTGATTTATTTCAGGCCAGCGAACCCCTGCGAAGACCTGCGAAGCAATTCAATGATGTGTGTGAAGTTCCCAATCCGCACTGGGCCCGCGTGGGAACTATAGCCCAAGCCCTCTCATTCTGAGAGGAGGCCTGTGCCCAGCAGTGGGACGTAAAAAAGGCTGGTGACGATGATGATGATGATTTCAGGCCAATCAACTGATAAGCATACAAATTGAGAATCGAAATAAAAATAAGAATTTAAATCAATTTAAATCAAAATCAAACAAAACAAACATGATCATTTTAATGAGTTCGGATATAACAGAAATCCGTGCAAGTCCGGTTTAGCAGTCATATACACGTACAATGTTTGTTTTAAGATTTGAAATTCGGATACAAGGGAGAAGAAAATACATGTTTTCAAATAGTGTCTTCGTTTTCCATAAAAACGTGTGTGAATTTGACAGTAAAAATATGTCGAACCCGTTCAGATGGCAGCCCTAGCCACGACAGGAGAGCACTATCATGCCTTAATGTTATTGGGAGCAAATGTTACTTTGCTCAGTTTGCTTTGGGTTAATTTACTTCTGTAATTTGCTTTTGTATACCAACCGTCTATGTTTACGTATCCCTAAATAAGTAGGTACTCCACCGTCATTTATTTTTTCCTAAATCAGTAGCAAAGTAACTTGTATTTTGTCAAAACATTTTCAAAATAAACAAGTTGTTTTTTTAGGCAGATGAGATTCTCATTACGCAAATGTAAGGAAAATACGTCTTAGACTAATCGCCTCAAGGAAAACAGCGCTCTTGTAAGAAGCTTACAATGAAACAAAATGGCCGAACTGCTTGCTAAAATATTTGTAATTTATTAATCTAATGTGTATTCGGTTGGATAAAACGTTCAAATACATCCACCCACCCATTTGTTGCATCCATTAATTGTGCTAAGTAATTAAAATGTAACTGGTTCGAGAAGCCGTAACTGGAAAAGTTTTGACGTGAGTGATATAGGCATGGCTGATGTAATATGTTGCGCACGTGACACAGAATCAGTATTCAATCAATCAATTATTGTCGCAAAAAACTTAGCACAAAGTTTTTTTAGAAACAAGTTACAATATTTTTACAATACGTAACCATGAATTAATTAAATAATTGTGGGACTAAATTAAGGACTATAATGCCAATTCAGTCTCCATCGATATATTTATCACTTCGTTGCAATCAGAGAAAGCTTTATTCTGAAGCTACTGTGTAAAATACTCTAGAAAAAAAAACAAAAGCGTATTTTCATTCGAACATCCTTTATCTCGCTCACATTTACATCGTGTTCCTCTCTAAAATCTTTTCTCGAAAACTCAATAAATCATTAGAAAACAATACAGTATTATACAAACGAGAGGAGTAAGTACAATTATTATTGGCTTAGGTATGTACTTTAATTAATGATTTAAACAAATAGCTACAATATGGACTCCCCCATATAGTATACCATAATCACAAATACCTCTTTCGTATCAGGAAGCTGATCAATTTATTGACTCTCAACAAGTACCCCTTCCCCAATAATATTACATTATTCACATCGTTCGTAAAAAATTAGACATAAAAGTTGCAGGAAAGATTTTTCCAAGAACGCAAATAAACGTGAGTCATAAATATTATTATCATGAAGTAACACAGAGCCGGGGTGAAATATTGCCAACATTACACTGATGCGGTAATGCACTCAACACGATGTAGGCATTTCTAGCAAATGTGGAGTTTTATTTTCTGCCTGGCGACATGCAATATGGACGTCCAAATACGAGGGCGCTTTAGGCTAATGCAAAACATTTTGTTGAGGTACGCGAGTGGCTCCGTATGTTTAAAAGGAAAATTTAAAATCTGTGAGGTCTGATGAGTACCTAATCAGTACTGTAAGCCGAGCGCGAGTTTTCGAATCGAAACGTTACATTATCGTATCGAAACCGCGATACCTCATACTAAATTTTAGTTCCAAATAGGTACGCTCACGAGCGAGCGCTGAGGGTCGAGCACGACTTTACGTATGCTGCGTAACGTTATGGTTATCGTATCGAGATCGAAAAACCTCATACTAAATTTTAGTTCCAAATACGCTCACGGGCGGGCGCTGTTCCAAACGTCATACAAACTCGACAACGTTTATTATTCGATTTCACGTGACGCAGCTTTCGTAAAGTCGTGTTCGACCCGCTGTTCCAAACGTCATACAAATTTCTAGATAACGTTCCTCCTCGATTACGTTACGCAGGATACGAAAACTACCCTCAGAACTATATCGAGAGAGAAGGAAAAAGTGTATGTACGTAGCATGCCAAAGAGGTGGGCAGAGAACCTTATTGCTCGCCACTCGCCGCGAACTTGCCCTTTCCCGACCGCTTTAAGCATGTGACATCAAATCGTAAAACAAAACGCCTTGTTGTTCAATAATGGAGTTCTAAACACCACCACAAGACCTATAACTATTAATCGAGGTATTTCCTGTCATCGGTAAATACCTACTCTTTGTTCTAAAATATCTATGCAAAATGTTGCACTCTCGGTTCCCATACAAATCGTTGAACTCTTTTGTTCTATCTCGATACAGAGTTGTGGTGATACTTTATGTAAAAAATCTTTTTAATACAGTTGCTCAAAAAGTGGTACATTTTGTAGCTACGTTTTATGCGGAAACTTGCATTTTTCGTACTAGTGCTTTTTACTTTTCCAAGGCGCCGGCGGCTCTCCCCCGCCTTCCTCCACCTGGGCGCCGGCGGGTGGTGGTGGGGCGGCCCGCCCCCTCATTGTAATTTTTCGCAAATGTATTAAAAAACGTCGTTTGGTACACGTACGGAAGTGTCATTTTCACTCGTCCCGAGACTCGACCCTCGCCTTGCGGCTCGGGCCTGGACACCTCGGGACTCGTGCATAATGACATACTTTCCGCACTTGTATCAAAAAGTACTATTTCATCACACTTGCACGTAACAAGTGTTACAACATGCAAGCTAACTTGGCTGATAAGCCCTAAATAAAACCCTCGGACCTTTTCTATTTTATAACGCCAAAGAGCTGAGGTTCGAGCACAACTTTATGAATGCTGCGTCACGTAAAATCGAATAGTAAACGTTGTCGATTTTGTATAACGTTTGGAACAGCGCCCGCCCGTGAGCGTATTTGGAACTAAAATTTAGTATGAGGTTTCTCGATCTCGATACGATAACCGTAACGTTAAGCAGCATTCGCGAAGTCGTGCTCGACCCTCTGTAACGGAGCGCACGCAAGTGTGATGAAAAAAGTTGCATGTTTCACGGGCCGTACGGGAATTACAAACCTCGTCTCAAAAAGCCCTCAGTATTCGACTTTGGCCTTCTACTAGAGCCTCGTTCGTAATAAAATAAATAAATATCATGGGACAGTTTGACACCAAATGACCTAGTCCCAAACTAGGCAAAGCCTGTACTATGGGTACTAGACAACGGATAAACATGCTTACATAGATAAATACATACTTATATACTTAGGAAACATCCAAGACCCGAGAACAAACATTTGTACTCATCATACAAACATCTGCCCCGACCGGGATTTGAACCCGGGACCTCAAGCTTCATAGTCAGGGTCTAACCACTAGGCTATTCGGTCGTCAAATTTCTTATAATTACATAATTAATTTCTTACTAGTACACAGTATATTACTATGTCAATCTAGAAGTTGTCCATGCGCTATGCGATACTTGACACAAAATCGACATTGCCCCAATAGTTGGCACCTTCAATCTTAATTCATAACAATAAAAGTCACAAGCAAGGTTTCAAAATATTGCGGCGATTACTTTATAATCGCCATAACAAAGCAAATTAAAAATAAAAATAAAATAAACTTTATTGAATTTTTTCAGGTTATAGAATTGGTAAGGCTGGCACCTCTTATTAAGTAAGAACTTGTGTCAGGAGGCCCCAAACTTACCAAAATTACCATTATTTTTGATACTGGTTTGTCAATTATAATTATAAAACCTGGCAGACTTTATAGCCTTTAGAAGGTGATCGTTAAAACTTTAAGAAATTGATATTCTAAAATAATACTTGTTAAAAACTCTTTATAACGTTCTCAGTTTGTTACTCCCACAAAGAATTCCTAGTAGAGTTGCTTGCTATTATAATACAGATAGTAAAGTACTAGATAGTATAATGCAAAGAGGAAAGCTTACTTTAAGTCTTTGGGGTAAGTCGTCATGTTTTCTTTTATACGTGAGCCATCTCTTGGCTTTGCGCGCGCACACAAATACATAATGTGCACGTACATGTGACACATTCAACGTCCAGTTACCTTCGTTGAATGAAACATCTGTGCCGAAGGCGTTCCGGTTCTTAAGTTCAAATCGAATTGCACGTTTACCTAACATCTGTTCCAGTCACAGAACTTAAATAAGAGAGAATAAACAAAGAGATGGTGTTGATAAAATTTAACTAAGAGGCTTATTGAGAGTTGAGTATGAGGGGCGGGGAGAGAGCAAATATGAAAGTAGGTAATCAAACAATTTGTGACCTAGTGAAATAATGTAAGGGAGTACAACAACGGATCATTATCTAAACAGTGGGTCGCTCCAAACTAAGAACGCGTGAACAAATTTAACCTCAATCGTGAATTTGAGATTCTTTACAACAGACGGTGGTGTCTCCTAGTCTCTCCTATATTCCGGATATCTGTATTTCTTGGACATATTCCGATCATTTTCTAAATTAAAAATTGTGTAATATACGTCAACTACTCGCCTACCTTTCATCAAATTCTGAGCAACGACACTCGATCAAGCTACCGTCATAGAAAATGTTGACAGCCCTTCTCGACCCTGGGAACGAACTCGTTCAAAAACATTAAAAAAATAAATTAAAAAAATATCGTTTATTTCGGATAACTGTGATCCATATTTGTGTGCACATTCTAATTATAATACAAAATTCAATTAAATTATAGTTAACTTGTAGAATAAAATTATCAAGTTTCACTCCCTTCTCTCACCTCATGGTCGCTTAGCCTAGCAAACCTTACAAGAAAATGTTACAAAACTTTCATTTAATAAGGTTTGAAAGTTACTTTTACCAGGAAAAGTTATTGATACCCTACTTGGCAAACTAAATGCCTAGGGAATGTGTGGACGTAGAGTAGTGAAGTGCAAACTGGAATGGCTCCACTCATCCATCGACGTCGGAAAACCCTCCGATTCATCCTCCACCCTCCCAACCCAATCTTCTATCCCTCTCAACCCCTCTAATTCAGTACGGGATGGAAATAAAAAAATCATACGGTTTCCGTATTTGCGTAAGTTGTCGAATAGGAGTGAGTTGTTCACTTTCAATTTAACTTTCCGAATTCAGTAAGTTACGTACGGAGATCCCGAATTGAATGCGATGTTGAGATTATTAGAGAAGTTCCGGTTTGTAGGGATATTAATGGAGGTAAGAACGGGACGTGAGTTGTGAGACTGTGTAATAGGCTAGTGTCCTGATATAAAATATTAAATTCGTCAGTTACCTACAATATTGGACATTTATGTTTTATCACGAGCTTTTAGATGAAGGAATTTAGATTGGATTTAATGCAGTGACACTAAAAGCAATTTAAGTCATGGAACAAAACGTATGGCTCTATTTTTCCTCCCAAAGCCACTTTTATCCGCACTTGTGTTGTAATAGGTTGTTTGTCATGTTTCTCGTATCGATGGCCGAAACAGATACCTACTTTATGTACATTATCCGACTCACCCAAAGGGTTTATGTGTCAACCTAGTTTTACGAAGTTTGTTCTACGAGTTAGAAGTAAAAGAACTGTTGAGGTCCAAGACGAAAAAACCGGTTAAGACCGAGTCGGACTTGAGCAACGAGGGTTTTGAGCCATCATCTAATAATATTTGTACTACTTTACGTAGGTACGAGTGCGTTCAAAATGCTTTTAATGTAGGGTAGACATACAGGCAGACAGCGCCATCTCTTGTCCTATAGTGGAGCTAATGTAATTTTTGATGATTTCCGAAACAGCTATCAAGAGGCATTTTATTTTTCCTCTCCACCAAGTACATTAAACAATTCGACTATAGGGACCTAATGCTTCAGGGATATAAAACAATCTCATCCTAAGGTAAGTAGGCGCCACTACGCAACAAAAAAGTGCTTGTGAGTCGAACGACGAGTTCTATTCTGACTAGGACGTTATCGTGAGCATGATTGGAAAAACTGACAGCGATATTCTAATAGTTTCTTTACTATGTGAGGAAGAAGAGAGGCTGGAGCAATATGGCGAAGCGAAGGATATAGGCTGCATGACACAACGGCAGCGACACGATTGTGCGTCAAATTTTGCGGAGTTGGTCGCTTAGTTCCGCTGTCGCATACGGCGTTACATCGCGTACAATTCAATGTAAATAATAATATTTTATCTACACACATATCATAAGTCCTATATAATGCGTTCAGAAACCGTAGAAAATGAGCAGCATTGCAGCACGACGTGGCCTTCTCGCCGACAGCGCCACTCAACCACCACCAGCAGTAAAGTAATAGTCATTACGACATCGAATTCGATGTTTCAAATTTGAAAACCAACGTAATTTACAATCATAGTCAATAAAACGGATCACTCACGTATATAAGTCGAGTTCAGTCCGACATGTGTAAATAATAATGTGATAATTTACAATAAAAAAAAAAACAATTTACGAAACGTCAGCTCGGTATGTTTGTCTCTTATTGAAAAAAAAACAGTCAAATTCGTGACAGGTATGGGTATGATATGCCTTCGGCTTTTGAACCCATCTTAGAGTACTTATAATATGTGTGTAGATAAAGTAATGTATACAACTCCACATAATTAGGCCTTAAAACACTTGTGTGATCCTATTAACACACAACGTGTAACACACACGTGTTTTAAGCACCCTCATTATGTAGCAGTTGCATAAACTACTATTGTCGCGTCGCGTAATGCCGCCTAGTGCGATCTTACCTTTAAACTTATCCAGCTTCACAAGGTAAATAGAAACCTGACGTCCAATAAACAAGCACATCCATAATAGGAATATTCCTAGGACAGTCACGTAACGGAACTCAAATTCCTATTTACACACGAGGTTTCCGGACTGTTGGAAACTCATTGTACATCTGCACTCGAGTGCAAGCTGCTACGGTGAAATGTTATCCGTAAATCCATTGAAATAAAGCTGTTTGTCATTTTGAAAGGTGTTATGCAGAACAGAGCAATTTTTCTGAATAATTTGATTGTGGCCAGCGAAACGAAAGGTGTGATTTTTTAGTTTGTGTGCCGTGTGTTCAAATGAAATTGATTAAAAGCGCAATACGTGAGCTTGCAATTTTTTTTCGTGATGACAAGGAATTACTAGTAGGTAGTTGTAGTTACCAGTTTGTAGCGACTTTCTAACATGTTGCAACAATTATTTTACAGAAACTGTTTTTATAATTCAAAATAGGCTAGGTAGAGTAACCTATCCTGGATCCAACACAGGTCTAACTAAAATCTAATCTGTCTCAATGATTACAGGCTCACATGCCTCTAGTCTTAATAAATACCGTCCAGTATTCAAATGCTAAGCACAGCCTTAGATTTAGCCGCAATGTAGGCCCGAGCTGAATAACAAAGCGACTAATTTGGGCCTTCGAGTCCAATTAGTACTAATAAATGGACCGTGTTCCTTGACTAAGCAACAACCATCTCATAGAACTCCCAAGGGTTCTACACTCCTTAGAGTTGAGAGGTCTAGGTACGCTGGTCGGATTGACACTGGTCTTCGCACACAATATTCCAAGTAAACGCCATTGCTGTGCCAGCGAGGCGATTGGCTAAGACTGAAGTACTTTAATAGTTAATTCCAAAGTTAGTATTTACGTGAAGTTGGCACTAACACCTTCTTGAGAGAATAATCTGGATTTTTGATGTTTTGAATAGAATTATAGTTTACTCTAGTTTATAATAAACTGTTGTTAGGGTTATTTTCGTTGAGGTATGTACTCGGAACCAGCACAAATACAATACAATGCACTTATTTTATTATGACTACAAGACAATTCTTGTCTTGTAGCCATAATAAAATAAGTGTCTGTATTTGTTCGAACGTTCCGAGTTTGTTAATATTCAGAGGACGCTTTAGGATATTATTATGATGAACCCATTATACAACTGCATTTGTAAATAATTAAAAAAAAAATCATAATACAATATTCAATTTAATTATCTTTTTTCCTGTCAAAAGAGCGCCGGCCGTTTCTCCCTTCCTGCCGCGCTCAATGACATGATCCGCCGGGCTCTTGCCTCTGCAAACGTGCCGGCCATTTTGGAGCCAAGCGGCATTGCCCGCGACGATGGCAAAAGGCCGGACGGTATGTCTCTGATTCCCTGGAGAATGGGTAGGGTTCTGGTTTGGGATACGAGCTGTGTCGATACAGTAGCACCCTCACATCTCCAGGGAACCACACAAAAAGCTGGTGCGGCGGCGGAAACGGCCGAAAATAGAAAACATTCTAAGTATCAATTATAAAAGCGCTTAGTTGATGCAACTTGTGACCAAAGGGCTGGCAGTTTTCTCTCTCAAAGAATCAGCATCGCTATTCAGCGAGGCAACGCTGCCAGCCTTTTGGGCACTATGCCACGGGGGCCTTATTTAGATTAAATTTAGTCTTAAGTTGTAGATTATTTAGTTTAAGCTTAGATTTAATGTCATTGTAAATTGCTTTTATTATCTTAGTAATTCGGATAAATAAAGATGAAATTTTAAAGTAAGAAAGAAAGATGAAACATTTATTTGACGCATTGACACCAGTACAAAGTAAAAATAGAGAAAAAAGGAAAAAAAAACAAAACTTAATTAAGTTTCATACACAGAAGTACCTACACTTAATAAACGTCGTTGATATGCGTATGATACTTAATGCTTGCGTGTAAGTGTGTATTGAATTATTCTTGTGAACAACAACAAATACAAATGATTACATAGCACGCATTATACATATAGTTAGTTCAGAATAAGGTCAGAGACGTTTATTAACAATAATTATTACTACGTTTATTGCTATACGGACCGTAATTAAATCTCCGGCCATTAACTTCATTATGAAGGAAACATCCCATTTTATGTTTATTTCTGTGTATTACACAATTTAGCTACCGGCTAAGGTTGAGTGAGCTCTTACGTTCTATTTTTGTTAGTACTCACAAAAGTTTTTTGTCCTTTTCAATGAGTCAATGAGTTTGAATTTTTTTTAGGAGCGTCTGCATTATAAACTACGTTAATAGTAGTTTATACAATGTTAGAACACGAGTGTGGTTTTATAAAATGAGGAGAAGCCGAATTTTATAAGATCACACGAGTGTTTTAAGGCCTAATTATGAAGATGGGTTCAGAAGCAGAAGGCCTAACAAACCTGTCACGAATTCGACAGTTTTTTTATTAATGACAAACATGCCGAGCTGACGTTTCGTATCATCGTAGACCTATTTAAATCAAATTTAAATTATATTTAGTTAATCTCAAAAACGGCTGAAATTTAGCTAAGAACCATATTGATTAATCTAGCTCTCGATTAAAAAAATCGCATCGTAATCGGTCCATCCGTACACATACGATACACGGATACACAGATGAACCCATACACAGGCCAAACTTATAACCACCCCTCTTTTGGGGTCGGAGTAGCACTGCGGACTTTCGAAACTGCAACAAAATTTTGCGGACCCCTAAAAACGGCGAGCGGTTGTTTCTACGGGGTAATTGGCGCAGACCCTCGAGGTGCGCTTGACACAGATCCAGTACTACGTGACGCTGGAACAGTCTAAACTCAAACGGACCCTCCATGGATTCCCAAACTGTGGGAGTTGAAGAGTCGACAGGTGCAAGCCTTGAAAAACAACTGACTAAAAAGAAGGATTTTTTTTCAAGATGGTTTTGTGCTTTAAATTTGTAAGAAAATATTTCAGCTTTGTGAGTTCGGAATCGAAAAAAATCCTACTTCGCGCGACTTTATTTACAACAATGTTCGTAGATTGTGACTAATTTCAATGATTCTCCTATATTTATCACGTACCTGTTGTCTGTACGTTGAGATCATTTTGAAATTTTGTTTCGATTTATAGTATCGGAGCTCCTTAGTTTTATTTCAGTTTTTTATTTGTATTAACAATACACGTAACTACAAACTTTATACTAATACTAAACATAATAAGGCCAACTTCCGCTAACCCGGGTTACAAAGTTAACTACTAACTTGAAGTTAACATTTCGTCAAACGATATATCGATATATATTCGTAAATACATCTGGCTATCCCTAGTTAGGGATTTAACTGTAAAATCCAGAAGACTTATTGTCTAACGCGCAAGCACTCGCTATCGTACCTAATCTAATCACCATTTTTTCTTTCTTGCGCCACCTCTTTTACGTTAGACCTTGACGAAAGGGATAGCGAATGCGATAGCGAGACAATTAATAAGCCTACAGTAACACAGTTTGCCACAAGACGGCCTATACACCGCAAATTGATGAAGTTTGGGAACCCTCTAAAAGCTAGGTTTCAGCAACGGTTTAGATACAACCCGCAGTAAATTGATGTTTATTTGCGGAAACGCTTCCCCTAAAATACGCCAAATGGAAGGTTTTTAAGTAAATAAGTAGGTGATCGTAGTTTACCTCTAACACAAAGTGCACCAACAATGTTTCCAACATCAGCAGTGTCACCGGTTAGGTAAGCGTGTGGCAGTGTAAATACGCCAAGAAACGCTCTCAGTGATCACTGAGAGCGTTTCTTGGCTCTATACGGTAAAAGGAAGAACAATGTCCATTTAAGATCTTAAATGGACATTGTTCTTCCTTTTACCGTATAGAACCATTATAAAAGACCTTAAGTATAGTGAGATAAACAGATCACTCAAGTATATCAGTCGAGTTTACCCCGACATGTTTTGGACTAATTCGTACCTACTCTTAGAGCACACGATTTAGCAGCAGCAAGACGCACACTGCGTACCAAGGCTCTGCCCGCGCGATTACCAGGCGCAGCTGACGCTGACAGCGGGCACACAACTACGTACCCTCCTTTTCATCGTCATTTGTAATTTTTTGTCAAATGTAGAGTAGCACACTTACACTGTGTAAAGTCACTATGTAAAGGTCCGTTTGCAATAGAGAATGAGTTAACCTTCCGCTTATGTCACTGTGATGGAGTCTCACGGTAGACATGTTAAAACTGACCTTAGCTATACCAATTCTTACAAACAACTTACCACACATTACCCAAAGGCTCTTACTGACAAATCAATCACTTTACATGTCAATAATGTGCCTTTGTTGATATGACATACTCTTTGACCGGTGAAACCGGTACCATCCATTTAGCTGAGTGGATTCTATTAATAATACCGCCCAAATGGATTACGTGATACACTTTTATTCCCCAGACCAATACCCACATAACAGACATACAAGATTATTAGACATTGTAAATATACAGAACTCAACCGATCGACCTTACTCGGTCGAATGAAGGCGTTTGTGCGAGACACGATTTCAGCTGTACCTATTACGCGTTGAGAGTAAAAAGTTATTTTCTGGGTAAAATACATAAATACGAAAAACTGAATTCCAAAGGAAATGATCCTCCGAAATTGCAGTAAGTATTTCGAACGCTAAGTTCCGCCGTAGTTGCAAATTAGTTTTTATTTTCTGCTGTGCCTTACACAAATTAGGTTTACTTGCACATTCTATCTCGTTAAAATGTCTTTGTTACGTACGGTACATTATCAACGGTTCATTTGTTTTAGCTAATTAAAAGGCGTGCGAGGTCCGCAGAAAACGAAAACGACTGACGTCAGACTATACAAAAAAAAACTTATCGATTTGTGAAAAACTGAAATGTTTCCTGAGATAATGTAGGGGTACACAAACAAATAAATTCAGAAACGAAGTAACATATAAAAAAAAAATGTTAATTTAGTATAATTGGTAGAGGTATGTACATTGTCATCACATAACCAGCCACGGGTTCAGTTCGGATTAGGAACTTCACAGACACCATTGAATTGCTTCTCACGTGTGCCTCAGACTTCCTTCACCGAAAAAGTCGTGATAAATTACAAATAAAATTTTGGACATAATAAATGGTAAGAAAAATTCGGAGATTAAACCTCCTCCCCCCCCCCCCCCTGCTATCTATCTAGGCTATCACGGCTTTTCTACTAGGTCACTATATACGATAACTAAATTCTCTTAGTGCCAGAAAAATGCCCTGTACTTATATACTCGATCGAATAATGCATAATAGAATGGCATCTATAGCCCATAGTTCGTCAGTCCGTCGTTTCCCGAGTGCTCCCGAAGTGCCCCGAACACACTTGACACGAAATACTGACTGACGCCTTTTGATCTCTTGTTCATTAGATTCGAGGAAACAATTAACCTTTCGAGTTCGGTTCGGCTTTTTTCCCCCGACGAAATACGATGTAAGTGTCTGTAGCTTTCTGTATCTGTGCGTCTGTGGCACCGTGGCTCTGAATGGGTGGACCGATCTGGACGCGATTTTTTTTATAGAAAGCTAATTTACGCGAAATGGCTAAGTTTTTAAAGAATTTGAAATAAAAATTTCAAAGTTTTTGAAAAGTCCTAATTGGGCCCAATTTATACAAAAAAGTTATAAACGTTTTTTTTCTGGGGTTTTGAATATTTTATGATATCTAATTAGAATCACGAGTACTATTTGATTGTAATATGTGAAAAATACACTATAATGAGGGTAACGGAATGGTAACTACAAAAAAAATCATGAAATTTTTGGGACACCTCTTTTGACCTCTTAAAATCGATAAACGACATTTTTTTGTTTCAGGTGACAAAGTAGTCATTCCAAATGAGCTTCCGGTATCTTGAATGTAAGTATAAACTATAAATTAAATATCAGTCATTATAAGACAATTTTGTAGAGAAAAATATCCAGATACAAAGAACTAGTTACTTAATCTGTAAAACAACTGACGGTCATTTCATAATTTATTTGCGTTAATACTTTTATTTCATCATAGCCATTTTCATCGCACTTACCTGTATTTAAAAATCTATACATACGAAATTTTTATTTTTAATTTCATTTTATTTTTATCGTACGTGCCTTTATTGTTCGGCTTTTCGGTTTGATTTCACTAAACAAGTTACATGGCTCTTAAAATTTAAAACATGCCATTCCTCGCGTTTTAGTCACTGACGTCACTTTTCCATTTTTTTATTTTGAAACTGAAATGTGAAATCATGCTGGACCCTATTTGATAAATTACAGTTTGAACCACAAATTAGTAATAATTTATACGTTGCGGCTAGGCTGAGGCTCTTGAAATTATACGCTGAGTGTGAAATTCGACACATCACTTGAATAATAGGTATTCATTTTCATCTGTCTGTACCTAATTTATCTTGAGCTTTACAGTGAAGGAAAATGACGAGAACAAATCTGAACTCTCCTGTAAAGCTGTTAAACGTTTGTGTAAAGTTTTCAATCCATACTGGGGGGTACTAGAAATATATGTCCTCTTTTCTTTAGGAGTAAGACGGTAAACAAGCAAGTAGGTCACCTGAAGGTATGTAACCACCGCTGCCCATAGATATCTGCAAAAACAGAGGGATTTCAGATGCGTTGCCAACCAGGAGGGGTAAGATGAAATACCTCTTGTGCCCGTAATTTACTGGGATGTCTTACTGTGTGTTGTTAATTATTTGACTTTAATAATATATATCAGCCATCGCCATACATACCAAACTTACAGCAAAATATATGCTCAAGTTATAAACGCTTACAGCGCTACTTAAACTCCCCTAATTGACCATCAGAATATCTTTCAAAGCTCAAGCCTCAAAACCATCTTAGTTCCAAAAAAGTAAGCATCGTTGGAAATAAATTAAGTCTCTTCCACGTAGTGGAATCCACACCCCACCATTACTTGGGAAAATAGAACCACCATTTGAAACGCAAGCGCAACTTTGTTCTACTCTCCTAAACGTACAGTACAAAGTAGTGGAATGGCTACCCCCCGGCAGATGCTCAATTGTTTTACACGTGACTCTTTCACTACTGTACTTTTTTTCTATTTGGCTGATTTGACGTTATGAAACTGCGTTATAAAGCTTTTGAAATTTTATTTTTATGTTAAAGGGGGATGCTGAATAATTTGCATTTTTCTTTCGTTTATGGTTAAAGGAGTGGATTACAGATTCTGTTTAAAAAAAAACTAACAAAGTTTGCTGATGGTTGGTCAACCATCAGTATTGTCTCTTTATCCTTATTTCTATTTTATTCTGAATCACTTACTTGGCAGTTTTACCGATTATTCCGATGGGTACAAGACTAACACGGCTCGAACGGATCCATCACTTAATTAAAACAAAAAAATAACCGTAGAACGTCATTGTTTTAAGTTCGTGTTTAGATTAAACTTTTTTTGGTAGTATATTGATTAGGAAACATATTATCAAATCCGCCAAAGAGAAAAAAATCTGTGACTAGATCCTTGTAGCAACGCCAGTCCGTTTTAAAGTTCGTTCCAATTCCTTTGTTTCTCTGAACCGAACGAAACATGACAAACGTAATTCAATAGTGCTACCCTCACTGTGTTTATGCTCAGAACTGTTAAGTGATGAATGTTCTATAATTCATGAGGAGAATAAGGAATTAGTGTTGAGTTCACGCGGCGATACAGTCTTGTTGTAGTACGAGTATGTTGGAATATTTACTGAAGATCTTCACAATCCTCCTCGAAACAGTTAACCTAGACCGACTTCATCACAAATTGTGACATAGACAAACGACCTATCATACGTGTCGCATATCCAATAACATTGGGGAAGACCACAATAAAAAGATCTCTCTTCAGGCAGGTTTTATGCCTGGGGACTGAAGTCCGAAGACAGCGAATTGCATCCGACTTCATAAATTCCATTGGGATACTACAGGAGCTCTAGTGTAATTTTTGACATAGGAAATCGTCTTGATCGTATTTGCGCTAACGTCTTGATTACTACGGGAAAATATCGGCAGCCCAGCGCTCCTAGTGAAATGTTGTCATATCGACAACAAACTATTCTCATAGTATTTGACATTTTAGCGCAAACGCGTTCGTTTGTGGCTACGTGAAAATAACTAAAGCCAAGTTTAAACTTGCAAGAAAAATCATTAAAATTTAAATACATTGCGACGTTCGCTCACAAACTCCATACTCGTTCGCTTTTCGGATTCGCATTGTATTGCAATTTGCATGATCCGTACCTCAAAAGGAAAAAACGGAACCCTTATAGGATCACTTTGTTGTCCGTCTGTCTGTCTATCTGTCTGTCTGTCAAGACCCTTTTTCTCTGAAACGCGTGGAGGTAGCATGCTGAAATTAATATCAAATACTCAAGCCTGCGGTCCCTTGAAGCCGTGAAAAAATCAACTTTCTCAATCAACGCAATCAAAAGATACATTCATTAAAAAATCTATTTCCATACAAATTGCCGAAATCCGAAAACCTAAAGGGTACTTCCAGCTGCCCTAAAAACTTGAAATTTGGTATGAAGGTAGCTCTTATAGCACAACCACTCCGAAAAGTCTCAAAATCTTAAAATTTTATGGCTGTCTGTAGATTTCACAGACCAATATAAGCTGACCCCACACTGTGTACATTTTGCTTAGGAGCAGGGCTCTGCTAACACTGCACTTCTTAAAACAGTGGGGAAAAGCGTTAAAATCTTTCTACGGAACCCTCGTGCGCGAGTCCGACTCGCACTTGGCCGGTTTTTTCTTGCAGGTCTAAACTTGGCTTAAGTTCTCAGAACAGTGAATGACGTTACCATAGCTCGTTAACTATTCGACTTATTCGTTAGCTACGTACTAGATAATTAGGTAGCACTAAAGTCGCTTCAAACTTATTTTGAAATCACAACTGTCTATAGAGATTTCAATAAGTTAATTATAAAACCTCAACATCAGGTCAAGATGTTCAGAACTATCTCTCCTTAGATTTATAGACGGCAATTTTTCTCGGCCATTCCCCGTGGCAAGATATATTGCGCATTACGTATCAGTGCGTAAACCCGCCGACCGCATATTTCACACGGGCAATGAGTAAGGTAACCATCGGATATTCGGGTAAGAGTTTCAGCTAAAAGCATTATACTTGCTATGTTCATAGTTAGAACTTAGACTATTTTGACATTTTACTGAGATTGAGGGGGTCTAATCCATGAGATCTCGAAAATTACGTCAGAATTTGACGATTATCATCATCGTCACGTCAGCCAAAAGACGTCCACTGCTGGACATAGGCCTCCCCCAAGGCTCTCGACTCAGTCCACTCAGACCGGTCTTGTGCTTTCCGCATCCACCGCGGTCCCGGGACACGGCAATTTGACGATAAACATCGGCTATTTGTAAACAAGATATCTTAAAGTGAAAGATGATGATAATAATATAGCACGAAAACACTGGTGGTTATTCAAAGATCCCACGAACTGTACTGTATCTGTTAACCTAATTTCACGGAATAGAGTTGAAACTAATTTTGTGGTCGTTTCTGCTATACGATGCAATTCTTGTACGTGACCTAATTATCTTAAATTAAAGTTTAAGCACAGGTGAAATTCCAGCAAAGTTTTATGACGCTTCACGTCTGTGTTTGCTTAGAATTCACGTAAAACCAAGTCTTAACGAGTTGGACAGGTTGAGCTAAATAACTCAAGTATATTTTGCTTAACGTTCTAGATTCTATCTAGAGCTTCTTGAAAGCAATAGTCTTCTGTAAACACTTCATATCGAACCCACCTAGTACGGCAGCTTTAAAATTAAATCTCGCGAAGGAGCTCCGAATTTTTAATGAAAATATCCAGCGCGAAACTTGAAAGTTACGACATATTGTTTAAACACATGAGACAAGTATTAATGTCTCAAGGAGACCGGAAAATATCGCCTCAAACTATGAAGCGAAAATTCGAAAAAATGTGAGAGCTTGTCTGTGTAAAATAAAATTGATGCACTATTATTTAAATGGTCCCGTTTAATAATGACTTGTGACTTGTAATACAATGGCAGAAGTCTCATCAACGCTTTGTATTAGATAGAGACTTCTGCTTGTCACAAAGTTACAAGTCGTTCGAAACATCATCATCATCATATTAGCTGGAAGACTCCCACTTTTTGACATATGCCTTCCCCAAGGATCTCCACAACGATCGGTCTGGTGCTACCCTCATCCAATGGCTTTACCAGATCGTCCGTTCACCTTGCGAAAGGCCAACCAACACTTCGCCTTCCGGTACGCGGTCGCCACTCTAGAACCTTACGGCCCCAACGGGCATCAGAAACTCATCAGAGACACACACACATCGACACACACACACAAATTAGTGATAGGTTTGTGTAGGCTTTCAGCTTCTGAACCCATCTTTGAGTTCTTATAATGTGTGTAGATAAAGTAATGCATGCAACTCTACATTAGGTCTTAAAACATTCTTGTGACCTTATTATGAAACTCGGCTTCGCCTCTTTTCATAAAACCACGTATTAGTAACAGTTGCATAAACTGCTATTGTCAATTTTCCATACGTTGAATTATTATTACCTCAGTGAAATCAGTAAAGACAACGCCTGTATGAAACCCGTCACAGGTAAACTATTCGAACAATTCCTAGTTCACTATAATTCCTAGTTCTTTGACTTATTCTTTATTTAGTCATCAGCATTCGTCCGCAGCACCACGATTAGCATAGAGAGCAGCCAAGTTGAAGTTGGACTATTCTTGAGCTACTTTGTGAATCTAATACCCGCGGGAGAAAAGTACGGATATGCACTTTAAAACAGCCCGTTTATTATTAATATTATGTATTGAGCGTAGTGATTGTGAGCTTGAAGAGGGGAAGTATTTGAAGTCGTGGAAAAATATAGTACACTATTTTCTCAGTATGAAGTTACTTACATGAGACTGAGTCTGTATCTTTATCAGACTATTCATAAAGATCTATTTATATTTAAATAGTAGTTTATTCAACTGTTACATAATGAGGGTCCATAGCTAGACGTGTTTCGGACTAATCCGTGGTCCTCTCTCTCTCTGTGAGCACACGCTTCAGCGGTCGCGAAACGAACACCCCGTCCATCCGTACGTGAGTGATCCGGTTATTTCACTACAATTGCAACAAATCATTTGAGTGAATTTGTCACACACTGTTACGCACACATTTCGTGTTTTGTCCACAAGACGGAAAATTAACGCAATCAGACAGAAAAAAAGGCTTAAAACCCCCACTCCCCTTCCTTGCCGTGAGGTAAAAACAGCCAATCAGAAAAGACCCTTTCGCTAAAATTGCTCAAACTACCTTTAAACAGAGTCATCCCTTATCGTACCTCGAACATTAACTGCGAACATAAATCGTTTTATTACGGCAAATTAAATTAAATTTATCTCGTTCAGATGAATTTGTACCAGTAAGACTTTTAAAGGTAGATATTCGACGGTGGCGACCGCGTGTACCGACGGCGACTTACGACCGCGATCAGTCGCAGTGACAATCGCCGTTTCTATCTGACAGACGAAATAAGATGGCGGTAGAGAGAGATGGTGAACGCGTTAAACATTCATCATGTCCAGCCTATGTACTTATGTCCCATTGCTGGGTATAGCCCTCCTCTCAGTATGCGAGGGCGTGGGCTATAGTTCCCACGCGGGATGGTTCCCTTCACCGAAAAGGTCAAGGAAGCGAAGGTACTCTAGACCACGCTTGAGAGATTAACATGGCTATGCGTTTAGTAGGTGTTTTTGCCACCCTCTTATCATCAACCATGCCATTAAGCACCAAAATTGAGCAACAGTTATCACTTACCATCAAGCGACTCACAAACTCAAGCTAAACTACGGTTGGCTGGTAGTGATTCCTTAAAGGGATAAGTCCGCCTTTATACTCTAATTTGGTTGTTTTTAAATTGTGTTACTTACGTGTTTACTTACTTATTTACTTAGCAAACATATTTGTTGCCGTCAGTCGCAAACCTATTAATCGCAGTCGCAGTTCGCGGCTGCGAAAATCGGAGATCTACCTTAAGACTCCGACTGAGGCTCTCAGGCATGACTTTACTGTGCTACTTTGGGCAATTGCCTTCAAAATGGAAATACGTTGTACCTACTTTTAACACCAAAGCTGGGTCGTAAATGAAAGCTATGTAGCTAGGTCAATTAGGAATGAATAGCTTCGCGTCGCGTCGACAGTGTTCCATTTAACTTGAAATTTTCGCTAGAATTTGTCTTAAACGGTGTGCTTCATATTGAAACGGTTCTTAACCATTCACACTTAAAATGAGGTGTAACCAAGTTTCAAGTATTTTGTGATTTTAATATCGTATGGCTAAGTAAGTTTAGGCCTACCCATAGTAAATAACTATCCAAACACATCCTGTATATGGATGATTTTAGGCAATGCTTAAATGTATTGGCATTTGTTTACTCTTCACTCTTCTTGTATGTACCTAGGCGGCCGTTATAACCAAATTTTGCATAACTGAAGAATAACTCTCAAAACATAAGTAGAAGCTGATTTTTCTGAAGAAGTACTTACAAGGACACTGTTTCAAGCGAAGAGTTCACACACGACACACGCATTAACTAAGTCAATCAATACCACCCGGCTCACAAACCTTTCAAACGATACAACAAAGTGATCATCCTATGTTCAGTTCTCAGGTTATTGCGACGTTTTCTTTCCCAGCACTGACAGTGACGCATGGTCTAATTTACAGAGTTACAACTCTTTTCTTACATACCACGGCACACTTATCACGTTGTCATAAAGTCTAGAGCCCCTCGTTTGAATGGTGGAAGTTAGCTTTGCTTAAGCGCGTATGGCACTCTTGACGGGCACATTGTCCGCTTGGAAATAAAACTCTGACACACTCTGGAGTTTGCTGGCGATTTATAAGATGTCTGGATTTAGTTTTAACAGTCGCATTCCTTGGTCGTTGCTCGATTTTTGTTCGTCAGCGTGGTTTTTAAAAGCGTCCAGTAGGTTAGACATAGGTAATTATTTATATTGTTCGCGATTACCTTACTAAGTTTGCGAGAGATTGGAGTTAATAAAACATGTAACGTAATTAACCACGAATCATTTAAAACCGGCCTGTAGGTTGTTGTGTTTTTTTGCCCCCACAGAAAAGAGGTGTGTTATAAATTTTACAAGTATATGTGACTTTCTAGCTCCCAAAGGAAAATACCGATCCGAATGCGGGCTTTTCCATTAGAAAGCTTATTAAATCGCAAGTAAGTATCATCATATCGGGACTAATTATGATAGCCATTTATATGCGTGTTGACAGAGAACGCGAGCGATAACCTTACGCGAAAAGAGGGACGGAAACGTAGTCGATGTATCATTTTCATGCTCGTAGGCATCGCTGAGGCCTCTAGTAAAACTGAGACCGATTTACATTGATCAAGGACAACGGACTACATAGCTCCGGCGTAAAAATAACCTTGAAGAGTTTTTTATAGGTTTTACGTAACCTTTAAAAAAATATCTATTTTTCCTAGAACTCTCAGATCCTTGTTTGCGCGATACCCCTGATGTTAGTTTTATGATCCGTCTTGTATGTCTGACACGGGTTCTTAGGTCGTAAACCAACGGACGATCTCATAAACCACTGAGAACCCGCGGGAGGTTGTTTTCAAACTTGCTTTTTTAAGACGTTTGGGGATAGAGGCTGTGCCTTTAAAGTAGCGGATTTTTTTGTATGAATAATAATTTGGAGGTGGTAGGTTAAGATGTTGGCATGAGACAAGAATATAGCTAAATCCTAACTAATATTATAAATGCGAAAGTAACTCTGTCTCTCTGTCTGTCTGTTTGTTACCTCTTCACGGAAAAACCGCTGCACCAATCTAGATAAAATTTGGTATGAAGATAGTTTGAATATTGAGGAATAACAGGCTACTTTTTATTCGGGAAAATTTTTAGTTCCCGCGGGATAGCGATAACCGAAATCTACGCGGATGAGGTCGTGGGCAACAGCTTATATTATAACCTAGCAATTTGCATCTAAGACAGGAATATATTGTAAAACTGAGTATTAACATTTATCTTCACTGTGTAGCTATAGCTTACGTAGAATATTTGACTCAAAAACAGCTCAATTTATCGCAGCAATCAAGCACAAAATGTGTCAAACAAGATAGGAACTGACGTGTAGTTGCCGTAGCTGGACACCTTAAAAAACTACACCCACAAAACCGAGAATAAGATACAGGCACAAAAGTTTTGTCACTAAGCTACACCCGGTTTTCATGTATGACATAAATCATTACCATAAAATGTCGGCAGTATATTCGAATGTAAATGGCTGGCAAATAACTATCCCTATTCATAGCATACTATGAAATGGAACTTGGAACGCCCCTAAGGTTACATCGAGAAGTTTTCGTTCACTACCTACCCTTTGAATAGGATTAAACTGGAAACTTAGGCTTGGGGAGCTAAACCCCTAATATGAAGGATGCAAAGGATGCGGAGGGTGGTTGTTTAAAATATTAGGGCACAGGGTAATTTTGAATTTTAAGGTTACGAAAAAAACTGCTCTAACTAAAAAAGTTTTATAACAGAATTCTACGAGTATCTATTTCTTCTAGGCGTATTCTTCTTGGCAATCATGGTGTTTCCGAAAGCAATTTATGTGTAAAGGAGCGTTCAACTTCCTATTTGCTGAATAAAATTTTGGTTTTGATCTTTTAGCGAAAGATTACTTTCAAATAACTTATGAGATCTTGGGAGAATATTTTCGTATTATCTACATTATTTAAAACATTAAACCTACCAAAAACTAGTGGTTTTCAGTTGGGCAAACTGGCAAGCGCTTAAATGGATGGCATGGACCATTGTTTAAAAAAATTGTAATATCCATTGTCCTTAACTTTATCTTAAGATATCAACGCTCTAGCAGCTAAAGTTCAGCCTAACTGTTAAAACAAACACAAACATGACATGCGAGGTCAGCAACGAATTTAAAGAAACATTTTACAAAATTAAGTATTATAATTAGAAAAGACTTTGAGTATAATTGTATTACAATTAGAGTTCGTTCATCCGTTTTCGAAAAATTCAAAGTAGTACCTATTTATGCTTAAGTCACGTTCCTGTCACTGGAAAGTTGCTTACGAGGATATATTAAATTAATAGCGACTTTGCTAGTAATAATGAAACGTACACTTTGTGGGTTTTATTCAAGCGTCAAAAATCAAGGTTAAAATCGTATCTAAAATTAGTTCGCTAAATAAAACTTTGAAAGCCAAACTAGTATATTAATTTAAACTGAACTATCTATCTATCTTTATTTACATAATAAAAGCAATTTACAATGACATTAAATCTAAGCTTAAACTAAATAAACTACAACTTAAAACTAAATTAAATCTAAATAAGGCCCCCGTGGCATAGTGCCCAAAAGGCTGGCAGCGTTGCCTCGCTGAATAGCGATGCTGATTCTTTGAGAGAGAAAACTGCCAGCCCTTTGGTCACAAGTTGCATTAACTAAGCGCTTTTGTAACTCAGAAATAAGCTTGTAAGCGCTGGGACCCCATGGACCCAAAGTTTCAAACCCGACAGGAACAAAATTATAATTCGGACCGAGAGATTGATACTTAGAATTTTTTCTATTTTCAGCCGTTTCTGCCGCCGCACCAGCTTTTTGTGTGGTTCCCTGGAGATGTGAGGGTGCTACTGTATCGACACAGGTCGCATCCCAAACCAGAACCCTACCCATTCTCCAGGGAATCAGAGACATACCGTCCGGCCTTTTGCCATCGTCGCGGGCAATGCCGCTTGGCTCCAAAATGGCCGGCACGTTCGCAGAGGCAAGAGCCCGGCGGATTATGTCATTGAGCGCGGCATGACGGGAGAAACGGCCGGCGCTCTTTTGACAGGAAAGACCATGGTGTCCCGTTTCGTCCACATTGGTGCCACAGAGGCAACGGTGTGGTGAACACAGCGCAACACCCAGTCTTAGCCCGACTGCAATTCTCAGTGTTTCAGGCTCAAGAAAGGTTCCGGTGTTAACGGAAGGATAAGCATGAAGCCAGTCACCGGATTCCTTTCTTGCCACAGCCAAAAGCCTTGCGCGGTCTGGGCCTGAACTGGAACTGAGAATATTAGAATAAGTTAATTTGGATAGTGTGTCATCCCAGCTCCGTTGGAAATTTGGATAAGCGGGAGGATTTTCACCCGGACAAGCCATTAGCCAAGCATTCCTAGCATCGACCAAACCCGTCGTCTCGTAGTTTGAAGGACAATCCTTTAGGATTTTACCTACGAGGGTGGACGTGCTGTGGACAGATGATAGGAACGCTGGTAAAGCAACACTAGAAATTTTGCGGATACCTAGCCCACCATATCTGATAGGAAGGGAAGCCTGGGTCCAAGATTGCCCATTGAATTGTAAGTTAAGTATAGATTCCAAAGAAGTTTTCATAAGGGAATCAATTAAGGTCAGAGAATTTTGATGTTTCCAAAAGGGACAACAACGAAGCAAATAAGTAAATTTTGGCACAAAAAGGCAAAATTTTAGAATAGTGATAGCAGTGTGAGCACTGATTTCCAGCAGCCGGTCTGCAGAATTTTGAAATTTTGAAACAGTTTTTGCGATTAAATCTGGAATGGCATCGTCGAAGATTGGTGACCCTAGGAGGCTTAAGTTTTGCTTATCGACAATTTTGATATTTGGACAAAGTAAATTAAAATGTTGGAAGAGATCGGATCGGATCGCGTTGTTTATGAACAGTTCGCATTTATTAAAGTTTAGATCTAAACCAATGGCCTTAAATTTATTTATAATTTCTGAGAGATCTGAAAGTACCGTAACTGCATCACCTCCTAGGGAACCATCATCAAGATACCATACGTTAAATTTGGACTTTAAATTTTGAATGATGGGGTTAATGGCTAAACTGAAAATGGCTGGTCCGAGGGGATCACCCTGCTGACAGCCGACTTCAGAAGATAATTCGTTGCTTTTGTACATTAATTTAGAAGGTTCATGATAACAGTTAAGTAGGTAATTATAAATTTCCGGAATATTATTCCTAATTTGTGTGAGCAAGGTGTCCCTGTTTACCGAATTAAATGCATTTTTGACGTCAATTTTGAGTAAAATGAACTACGTCGCAAACTGCAGTTTAATTGTACTTTTGCAAGCTGCTATTACAACTGCAACGAAACTGCACTCAAACTGTATGTGAAATATAATTAGGCACTCGGGATGCTGACCATTTCAACAAAGCTTAAGATATTAATACCGTCGTGCCGTACCCATTAAAATTGTTGACTTTTCGCAATATCCACATAGAATTCTTACTTATAAGTATTTAAAAGGAATCTGTATCTCGTCAAGTATATTTTTAGAGGAGTGATCTAAAGGAGATGTAAATCAAATATAAAGGGGTCCATATACGATACACGGTACGATTTGTCGTTACGATCCCTCGTTTCCAATTGATCGAAATGACAAATAAGTAGATAGTATAGATATCACGTCTTGATCAGTCCGAAACGACGGGTCGTAACGATAATCATATCTGTAGTTACGAGGCCCTTAACGTTAACAGACCTCACAGCTCGAGGTTAAAAACTACCCACACTTGGTACTGCTTATTTTAAGCATCGAAGAAATTACGAGGTTGTTTCGTACCCCGACCTAGTTTAAAGCACCCACTTAACAAAAAACTAATTGCTACCCGCCACTAACAGGACTAACAAGTGTTGTTTCTTTGTTCACAGATCGCAACCGCACGCTCTAACCGGAGAAAACTAGTGCTAAAACCAAACAAGTGCTAAAGTAAAAGAAAAAAACAGAAACTTCATCGTAAAAACTTGTCCATAATTAATAACCTTTAGTTTCAAAATGTCAAGTGAATAATTCAAGTTCCCTCAAAGGGCCCCGTTTAATATTTGATTTGATAAAGTTTCTGTTTTTATTTGCGAGACGTGGACTGATTTTGAGTGAATATATTAATACGTAGTGCTTTGATTAACTTGTGATGTCTCGAGAATGCCTGCGAGTGAGTACCTCGTATCTGTGGTAAGCATCAATACCTACTTAGAACAATGGATTGCGATACTAAATATCTAGTAAACTTAACGAGACATCACGGTGACGGCGTTCGGATAGCCAGTGCTGTGCCCTTAGTGTACCTAATCAAAAAACACAAAAAAAAAATTCAGACGAATTGAGAACCTCCTCCTTTTTTTGAAGTCGGTTAAAAATACGTCTCGATCGCGTTTGCGTTAAAGTGTCAAATAGTATGAGAACTGTTAAACGCGAACGCGATCGAGACGTATTTCTTGGCCTGGTCGGCGATTACACTAGGCGCTCAGTTGTGTGTAATAAAATAACTCGTACAATATCATGTGTCACAGTGACAAGACCGTCCGATATCTTTAATTTAACTATAGTAATGAATCTTATCGATTAAAACGCTTTTTTCTTTAAAAGATAGAGCACCTTTACTAAAATGTAATTTTATAACTGGAACTAAAATAACAGTTAATAGCCGCACCACACTCAAAAGACAGGCGTAAGTCCCAATAATATTCGTCCTTCTTACACTTTATTAAATATCAGGACTTACGATACAAGATTCTACTTCTAGTAGATGCTTTAGATCTGTGGGTGTGTTCATAACAACTTAGAAAAGTTGAAAAACCCCCGACATTTTCATTTCAAAGTTCAATATTTTAAAAACGGGCGAACCGATTTTAATGAAACTTAGCTAAGAACCATCTCGATTAAACTAGCTTTCGAAAAAAAAAACCGCATCGAAATCGGTCCAGAGAGATATGAGAGATATGATACCACAGACAGATACACAGATACCAGACACACTTTAAACACCCCTCTCGTCGAGGGTTAAAAATTGCCTTAACCCTAAGTCGACCGGTTGGTTATTTTTGTTGGTTTCCATTTTCACTACGCTGGCCCACGTAAACCGTAGGCGGGCGAAATATAAACGCGGCTTTACAGCAAGTTCTAAATATAAACACCCTGTATTTTTGGCTAAGTTCCATTTTACTTTATCAGAGCGAGATGATAGCTACGCCTATTTTGTGTGCATAAATTGCGTAAAAAAAAAACTGGACAAAATCTACTATCGAATAATCACTGCATACGAAGGCAAACAATCTTTCTTAAGTTTTTTGACAATTTGGATACAACAGTATAAAAATAAAACGCTCAAAGGAACGCTAAAGGTGTTCACATAATGTTTGTAGCTATTGACATAATTTAAAGACAAGTGTGTACTGTGTCGCGTTGTTAACATGTCGCCCTAATTAAGCGTGGCCGAACCTAATAATTAGCCATGCTAACGTTTTATATATGTATGGAAATCTCAAAACCATTTCGAGAAACAAGCTTTCGGTACAGTTTCTGTATATCAGTTTAAAAAAAAAGTCTTACATTATTAAGATATTCGTTGAAATGGTTTGACCTTCAAATGACCTTTCTGTGAGTCATCAAACGCTTAATGGATAATGATTCCTTTGGCTTATTAAAAAAAAACGACTGACGTCTGTCTAGTCTATATCAAACACAAACTCAAACTTGACATTGACGTAGTCGTTTCGTCTTGTAGTTTGTTTGTTTATTTGTTATTTAAGCACAAAGAGTAAAACCAGCAGCATTTTGTCCTCTAACGGCACTGAAAATGGCAAAAAGGACGACTAATTTCGAAAAAGCCGATTCTCGCAATTTGCCACAAGTGGACAATGTCATGACATTGTACTAGTATCATGATACTTACTGGAGTTCATGGCGAATTCTAGCAACCACAACTTCGCTGAAATAAGAGGAGCTAAACCAAATAAAACAATATTTTAATAATAAATACAATCTAATTTATTAATTTATTCGAGTACTCAACGGTCAAGACTTTATTGTTAAACATTTAAATGATCTTCACAACCAAACTGCAAATAGTTCTTGAAGTATTTTTGCTTCACTTCACGACACCATTCCTCTCGCCGTCGTTCTGGGATTGGTACGAATAACAAACCCGGGTTATCCCTGTTGTTATTCGGACATAAAGGGACAAAACACTCGTAGCCTTCCATTTCAAACAAGTTCATTAAGTGTTAGTGATTTTAATTTTTTTTTAGGTTAGCCGTCCGCGGTCGCGGTGGCGTTAACACCTTGACGTTTACTTTACCATAGACTTTACTGTAATTTTTTTTTGTACAGGCGAAGACTACACTATTATGCGTTTGATGACGTCACGTCAGCAATAAATTAATATTTATTTTTAATGTAGATAGGATTCATTAAATACAAAAATACCGAAATTGGTTTCTTAAAATAGTCTATATTTGTCAAATAAATTATAAAAACCATACAACAAAAATATGAAGCATGACCAATTAGTTTTTTATACAGGCTGATCAATACAAATGGGTTAGTAGGGAGAACTCAGGACCTATTAGAGTCCGATGCCGTGATCCGTTTATTTCACTATGATTGAGTCTCACGGCAGTTTCATGTTAAAAAATTTTTTTTTTACTTATACATAACCGGGAATCGAACGCGTCAAAATCTCTATAAACAATGTTATAAATTCTGCAAGTTAATTCGTTGTTATTGTTGATGATTATATATGAGAGTAAAAAAAAATTAATGCCATGTACATTAGGTAAATCTAAAATCAACGCTATGGTTCCTAAGAACAGATTTCCCTATTTTTTAAACTTAGTTTCTGACTGCTCCCTACTGACCCATTTGGATTGGTCACCCTGTGGATTGGCCTTAGGCCGACTTACAACGACCTGGGTAAACATTTACCCTGTTATTCATAAACCTATACACCTATTAACTAAAATGCCGTTATAGTTCGTTTGTCCCTTTTTGTCACATTGACATTTCCGCTAGTAAGAAGAAGACAAAACCTATTTTAGCTAATAGAGGCTTGAGTGACGTTTATGAATAAGGGCACTAGGGGTTAAGGTTACCTCAGTCAAAACAAATACGTCAAGTTAACCCAGGTCGGTGCAAGTCGGCCCTAACTAAAAAAACCCTAACCAATACCCGACTAACTTCGCAACGTTCCTAAGGGTGCAGTTTCATTGAACGAGCGAGCCGTCGAGTAAAGCTGGGTGCGCAACGCCACGGAGCCGTCGGTGGAGCGTCGCGGGGCGGGGGAGGCGGGGGAGGCGGAACCCGCGCCCTCGCCCGCGCCCGACGCGGAGGCCCCGCGCCGCCGCCGCCACCGCCCGCTCTACCGCCGGCTGTTCCACTACGTACGCACCGCTTGGACCGGCGTCAAGTTTGCTCTAGGTAACTGCCACTGTTTAACTAGCTCGTAAGTATAAGTACGTAGTTTTAGACACTAATCCACATTCACTTTAGATATTTAACTTCTAAGCACATCTAAAAGGAAAAACAACCAAATCCGACTCGCTTGCAAAGAGGTTGCCACATCTGTCAATCGACGCCGCCTAGTGCGGTGACATGTCCGTGATGGAAATCGGTGCGTAGTGCAGGGACATTTATTTATTTATTTATTTATTTATCTGTTGACATGAAACATTGTTGGTTAACAGTAGATAGCTGTGATTATAAATGGCTGAAACATATTCTCGAGTACGAGTAATCGAATCCTGCGTAACGTAATCGAGTAGTAAGTAAGTAAGTAAACACTTTATTGTACAAAAAACAGGATAAAACACAAGTTACAACAATAACATTCGAGTACAAAGGCGGACTTATCCCTTTAAGGGATCTCTGCCAGTCAACCTTTGAGTGGTGGAGAGGAATAGTTCACTGGGGATCGACACAAAGTGAGTTCATAATTATAAATATCGAGAGACAATACAATACACACACACATACAAAATCCTACCATATTACAATATACTACTAAATACAAAGTAGAAGTAAATACCAATATATAAATAAATAAATATATATATACATATAATACTTACAATAAATAACAAGCACAACATTAAAGGAGAACTCCCAAATATTTAAGAAGAAGGGGTGAGCCACATCTTCTTCAAGCTTTCCCTGAAAGAATACACAGACGAAGATTGCCTGATGAACGTCGGTAACCGGTTCCACAGCCTGGCAGCGTGCACAGAGAAGGATTTGGAATAAGTAACGTTATCGAGAGATTTGTGTAACGTTTGGGACAGCGTCCGCCCGTGAGAGTGTTTAAAACTAAAATTTTATATGAAGTTAACGTTATAACGTTACGTTACGCAGCATTCGAATATTCGTACTCCTGCTTTTGTATCCCGAGCACGAGTCTTCACCAAAATCGAGTAGTTACGTTATCGTATCGACATCGAGAAAATTTGTATGACGTTTGGAACAGCGCCCCTCGTGAGCGTATTTGGTGCTAAAATTTGATATGAAATTTTCTCGATGGCGATACGACAACGTTACTACTCGATTCAGGTGAAAACTTGTGCTCGGGGCGCGGAGATGTTAATAGTATTACTATAGCTAGCTTGGCGCCATACCGCCGCCATTTCCACCACATATAAGTAGGTACGTATCCGCGAGAACTGGTGTCAAGTTTGCTCTAGATAATGAAATTTTAGTAGCTCGTATGTAATATAATAATAATTACTTTCATTAAAATTAAGTCTAAGCTATGTTTTCTTACCCGGAGTTTCGGTGCGCTCGTCGCTACCTCTTTCACTATGCACTAAGTATCAACTATCATTCTATCTCATCGTACGTCATAATCATCATTTGAAGTAAGTTTTCAAGTGTGTTATTCTCTAGAGTTATCCAACGCTGTTCATGTGTCAATTTGGTTGTCATTTAGTGCCGAAAAGTGACACTAGCGCTTTAGGCTGCTAGCGAGGCTGTTTTAGAGAATAACACTACAGTTTACAGTAGTTCTGTACACTATCTTTGACATTGTGCTCACTTTAGCCTGCCAGCTACAAATACACGCGCGCAAACTCAAGAAATCAACATTTTATTTACTACCTTCTATTTTATCAACTGTAGCGAAAACTATCTGTATTGCTAAGACAGCTAAGTGATGTTGGTTTCGTTTCTTCTAAATATTATCTATAACAAATCATTACTTAGGTACAGTGAAGCCGCCGCTAAAATCTCTGTTTAATTAGGACAATTTAAACCTTTACAATGGCATGAATGATTTACCAGAATAAAAAAAAATTCAGATCCATTTATTTTGATCTTTACTAAACTGCGACGGTATTCGCTTAACATCAGGCTATCCGCATGCTTGTTTGCCACCGACGTGGTATAAAAAAAACAATGAACACTAGTTACATTCACGGCCCACTTGTGGACTCCCTGTAGCCACGCCATCTTGTCAGAGGCAAGTTTTTTTTAAGTAGCACGCATTTTACTAAACACCATGGTGGATGGTAGGATGCAAGTATAATAAATTCAGTATTCATAACAAAATACTGAGGTACTTACATTTTTAACATGATACTACCGTGAGACATAAAAACGGATCACTGTTTCGGACTAATTCGTAATCCTTCCTCTGGGAGCGCACTACCCAGCGGCGGCGAGACGCACACTGTGCGCCGCGGCTCTGCACGCACGACTACTAGACGCAGCTGACAGCGGCACACAACTACCCTAGTTTTCATTGTCATTTTTATTATTGTCAAATGCAGGGTAGCACACTACACTGACCACATCACTCTGTAAAGGCTCGTTCACAGTCACCTTACATTCTACCTCCATTTTACACCTTCGACTTACATTTTAATACATCAAAGAATTTTCGAAAGTCCTAAAAGCTGTAAAATACACCTAACTTTTTTCTGTACCTACCTAGTTCATAACTCGAGTTAGAGACTTCTTTTAAATTTACAAATGTAAGGTACGGGACCAGTTAAGGCAGCGTGGTAGAGTTCTCAAGTAAAGTCAGCTGTACACTTGTAGAGGTACAATTGTCGTATTCTCCAGAATTTAGAGAAAACTTTTAATAGAGCCCTAGAGACGGCTATTCGAGAACATTGTCTAATGGCTTCTAGCAATGATAGTCTATCCAACTTAGTGCTGAGAGCGAAGCAATTGGCTAAAATTAAATGGGTAATCGTGATTATTTTCCCAAATGCAGGGGTAATTTTTAAGTTGCTGCGACTGTTAAATTATGTTTGCTCGGTATTTGGTATTTTAAGGTTTTGGCTTTTACTTATAGTTTATCGTCGATAACGTATTAATTACAATATCAATATCAACCAAACTCTGCCAAGGCTAGGAATCAATTCTATTAATATTATAAATGCGAAAGTTTGTGAGAGAGTGTGTATAAATCAGTGTATTGTTAATTCTTCAAACTGAAACAGCTTTGGTTATTTTTTTTTCAAACTTGGCAACAGACAGTTTTTTTTATAAATATATTCCAACAAATTTGTATGAGAAATTTTAGTTCCTCTTTTCTCCGTATTCTAATCTTTTTTGCCAGGCTATAACTAAGAACCATCTCGATTAAACTAGCTTTCGATTAAAAAAACCGCATCGAAATCGGTCCATCCGCATCCGTTTGGGAGCTATGATGCCACAGACAGACACACATGTCAAACTTATAACACCCCTCTTTTTGGATCAGGGGTTAAAAAAAAATCAAGTATGTATAAAGACCAAATTAACTTTCGTTAACATAGCTCCGTTTCCATTCAAATGTTTGTTTCGTTGGCAAACATTGGCGTAACGAAACCGGGAAATGACTTAACGGGTCCTAAGGCTACGTTGTTTTAGATTAAGCATACATTCAAATACGCTTACCTTTGAAGAAACCAACAATGGAAACTAGTTGAAAGTAAATTGTTATTTGGAAATTTATTCGGGTTGAAGCCGACATAATTATATTATTATTATTTTTTTTTTTTTTATAAACTCACTGAAACATGAATACACAGAAAAAAACCAGAAAAATGCCAACCCCGGGAATCGAACCCGGATCCTCGACACTCCGGGTCGTGTGCTTTTCCCCTACACCACGATTGGACATAGAGGAAAGGCCGAATTTTTTCCATGTATTCAAATCTTAGCTTGTTTTTATCACTTTTTGCAGTGACTAGCGCCATCTATGCGATTACTTCGTAAACCGAAAACAACGCACCCTTTCGAAACTTATCAGTTTACCCAGGCCAGGATTGGGAGAAAAAATACAAAAAGATACTCCTACTGAGATCATGGGCCGACATAATTATTTAGTGCTACCAAAACTGTGACCCTGTGAAGGTGTAATTACGGAAAGTGTATTGACCAGTTCCTCTTGTTCCTGTTTAATAGTACTTATCGGAGTCTATTTCATTAGGGAACAGGAATACTTTATACGTTTTCAAGGACATGTGACTTTTTAGTGTAAAACTTAGTTAGTATTTCCTCTTAAGGCGCTAACTGGGCTATCAATGCTCAATTTAGACCCTAATATCTAGTAAATTTTTTTCAATAAAGGTAAATTTCAAGCTATAATAATTAAAGACTTTAATTAAAGTATGCCTTAAGTACCCCAAAAATTAAAACACGATTGGAAACAAAATCCTCGATAGAAATATGTTTCAAAGTTAGGCCTGCCTCGGCGGTTCTATCGTTTCTGAAGCGGAGTGAGAAGAAATATTGTATCTGCGATTCATCACCAGCCTTTTTTACGTCCCACTGCTGGGCACAGGCCTCCTCTCAGAATGAGAGGGCTTGGGCTACAGTTCCCAGCGGGCCCAGTGCGGATTGGGAACTTCACACACGCCATTGAATTGCTTCGCAGGAGTGTGCAGGTTTCCTCACGATGTTTTCCTTCGCCGAAAAGCTCAAGATAAATTACAAATGTACTTAATTCCGCACACCTATTCCGAGCCGTGATAGCCTAGTGGTTTGACCTACGGCCTCTCAAGAAGAAGGTCCGTGTGTTCGAGCCCCGGCTCGCACCTCTGACTTTTTCGGAATTCATGTATCTGCGATTGAACGATAAGAAATGCCATCATTGGTTCTTCTCTTTGGTTAGACAAAAATCTGATCAGTACTTTAGGTTTTTAACCTGAGCAATTTTAAGCGCTTTGGCGCTTACGCCATGCGTTTTGAGCGCATTTCTATTGACACACGCGTTACTGGATAACGTGCTGCTGAGAAAATAAACTCCACTCCCCAAAAGTAACGCCTTAAGGTTTCACATACTATGTTGCTGTACGTATTTTAATATTATTACCAGCAGGACGCTACCCCGAGTGTGTTTGTCTGCGTAAATGAGATGTGAGGCTCGTGCTTGGTGACCTAATTCCGTAGTACAGGTATGCTCGAACTATGATGTTATGACTTGGTTGATGGCTTCACGACGTACTTACTGTCTTTAATGAAATGCATGTATGTAGTTGTTTGTTTTGACGATCGGATGGCCTAGTGGTTAGAGAACCTAAATACTGAGGTCGGGGCGGACGTATGTATTGTATATCTGTATGATCAACTTGAATGTTTGCTTTCGGGTCTTGGATGATTAAATATGTTTATCCATTGTCCCATAACACAAGTTCTGCTTAATTCGGAACTAGGTAAATTGGTGTCAATTGTCCCACAATTTTTTTTTATTGTAAATTTTAGTAAAGTTATTTTTTTCCGAAATAAACTTCACTTCGCTTATAATTTGTTCAATCGCTTGCTGAAATCTTCAGTATCTGGAACTCAGTAGAACTTTCCAGTCCTTTTCATTTAAGATTATGATTTCTTTGTTTCTTTCACTGTACGACATGTTACTTTATGTTTAGCACCATCATGCTGGCTTCGTAAATGCCGCTTCACACTTCTCTTGAAGGAACCAATGTTATATGAGGGAGCGAACACCCAAGCTCATCATTTTGGCAGTTCTACCTAAAAATGTATTACCAAACTTTTTGGTTCTGGGTCCGAATGGCTGGATCGCGTGGTGATAACGTCGGACGGTACGGTAGCACTTCAATACTACACTATAATTAGGTACTGTCAAATCGCTATATTATGCCCCGTTAAGGCTGCAAATCTATCAATATGATTTCTTAATTTTCCTAGCCTGGCTTAGTGGTTTTTTTTCTCGCTCACCGTTTAGCTACTTCACACAGCTCTAGTAACACAAGCAAGAAAAATCATGCAAGTAGATTACATTGCTATACTTAATCGATCACTCATAACTCTTTAGCCTTGCAGACCCGCAATGTAACCAATCGCAATCCAACACGATTTCTCCCACGTTTAAGAACTTTACTGTGGATCTCAGTTCGAATCATACTCGTAAGTTACTAAAATAACTTGATAGGCTGACCATGGCCATCATTGTTCCATTAGGCGGTCGTAACAGTAAAGTGCGGAGGTGAAATAGTAGTTAAGTCGGCCCAATCTCGGGGAATAGCTCGTAACTCCGTCTATTATGATCATACCTTTTTATTAGGTCATAGTTGACCAACTAGTTAGTACCTCAACTAAGGTTGGTAGTTGAATAGGTATGCTATGGTGAAAGCTTTTGAAAGGATGACAAAAGAAAATAGCAACTTGTAGGTACACAAAACAAACCGCATACAACTGTAGGCCGAGCACGAAGTTTTCGAATCCTACATAACATTACATTATCGTATCGAGATCGAGAAACCTCGAGATTTCTCGTAACTTGACATTGTACAATTTATGATGTAATTTTTATTGGATGAATAAATAATCTAATCTAATCTAATCGTCATACTAAATTTTAGTTCCAAATACGCTCACAGACAGGCGCTGTTCCAAACGTCATAAAAATTTCTCGATAACGTTACTACTCGATTACGTTACTCAGGATTCGAAAACTTCGTGCTCGACGCTCTACAATGTCTTTTCGAACTATGGCATCCTTTACATTCAAATAATGCCTGGTCTCGTGAATTAATACACCGGGTGGGTTTTAACTTTATGACAAAAATGTCCGGAACAAATTATAGTAGGTAGTTTACTGCCTACAGCTGCTTTTAACGGAGGAGTTGTAAATACAAGGGGAGCACGAATAATAAAGGACGTGTGTAAAGCATACCCCTAATAGACATTATTAGTAATAGCAACTCTGATTAAGCCAATGTGTGTATTTGTTTTACAAGGAACCTTTTTTTCTAGCCTTTGCGACCTTGCAATCTTATTAATTCCGGCAATATCAGCATATAAGAACGGGATAAAAAATATAGAATCCAAGCAAGCCTACCATAATTTTCTATTTATGGTAGAAAGCTCCGCCTAAGCAGGGATCATTTGTATCGTATTCACGCAAAGTTGAACCAAAAGCACCAAATTACGAGAACGTACAAAATTACCCAATAACTGGTACTAATCCAAATAACACAAGTAACTCCCCAACTTCGCTATACCTTTACACCCATTTATCATAATAAATGAGTATACTTTTAAACAAACATACTTAACAGAAGTTATTCGGCTTGTTCCTACGGCGCTTCTCCAATGATAACGACAAAAGTTAGCTAAAGATGTACGTGTAGGTACATGGTGATATAATAGACGTGATAATGAAGACATCAGAAGACGCTCACCTCTCTTTTGAAACAACCGATACAAAACGTGACTATGTTTACACAATATTTCTAATTTCAAAATAAAAACAATTGCCTGACGACGATTCCAATGTGCGTGGTACCAAAATGGTAATTTTTAAAACAAGGAAACGTACTTGCTCACTTGTACGTAAAGCTAAACATATCATTCAGCCATCACTCGAGGCCAAATTTAGAGAAAAGTTTATACAAGACACATAGAAAACGTGTCTCTAATTTTGGCTTGATCATAATGTACTCGTAATTCCGCTTCATCGTTAAAAAATACAAAAGCCAATATGATCTATCTATTTTCATAATGTACATTATTACGAAGTATTTGCCTTTTTACTTCGTAATATGTATTTACCCTTTTTACCCTCTTACCTTGAGGGTATTTACCTTCACGGCATGTCACAAAAATGCATGTACGTCGTAAGACACACAAGCCTCCGCAAAACTTTCAACTTAATTTGCCAACTTCATTACACCCCTTAAGGACTTCCCCAAAGTTGTGGCCAATGATAAATTGCCACCCGCGACCACTATACACCAACCAAGTTGCCCGAATAAGGCGAAAATTGACTTTATGTCGACGCTATAAGAACTTTGATCCATGTAATGGTTTGCTGGTTTTGTATACCTGTTTTAATGTAAACAACTGTTACCTATAGATAAGTACATACAATATGTTAAAATCAATCATTCCTACTGTAACGAGTTTCAAAATTATAGTAAAAATAACGCTTACGAGTTTTCGACTCCTGCGTCTGCACATAAAAAAAAGGATAAAGTACTTTTTTAATATAACTTCAATTCCTTTTTTCATGGCTATATTACAAAGAAGAGAATGCGCTGAAAATGGAAACATGGAACTGGGAGACACCTTAGTATGAATTGATAATCCATTAACGTACCAAGAGATCATGTGCTTGAGTTTCAGAAGATAATAACTTACTCCAGCATAATCAGGTTTTTTTTAATACTTTATTTACATAATAAAAGCATAATAAACCTAAATAAACTAAAACTTAAAACTAAATTAAATCTAAATATTAAGGCCCCCGTGGCATGGTGCCCAAAAGTCTGGCAGCGTTGCCACGCTGAATGGCTGAATAGCAAAAATTATAGCAAAAATTATATATTTTCTGTTTTTAAAAGTATATGATACAGTTGTAAATATGATTTACTTGAAACTTAATCCGGCGCAAAGTATTTTTCAACAAAGAATAACTAAAATAATAAAAACGGCGCTTAATCCACTTTCGTCGGCGTAAATATTCACGATCCAATAATTATTCTCTTTGTTATATTCTTTCATAAGTTCTGGTCTTCAAGCATTTCTGTTTTCAATTATTATTATCAGGTAACATTTTTCGTATTTCATACTTGACTTTTAATCTCGTAGGTAGGATAATTATTTGTAGAGGTATAGTTAAATATAATAATTGGAAATTGTGAGTTATTTTCGTGATTTTATCATATATGAAATTTAATTGGTTTTATTTACATGTCTAATAATCAAAACAGTTCATATTTTTTTAAAGGATCTAGATCCGATAAAGATCGCAGGAAGCCATTGTTGGCTGCGGGTGCACAAAATCGTCGTGGAGATCCTTGGAGAAGGGTTGTGATGGTACGGCTATGATCGTCTATATATTTATTTATTTAGTGTATCGAATGTATTTAGACTTTATTCAGGAAAACATCGTAGAGTTAGAGCACATCTCGGTAACAAGGAGGCAGCTTATTTGTCAATTTCAAGGCTTTATACAGTACATTGGATTGAGTGGTCTAGTACCCCGACTGTCATTCATTCCACCCGCTTACCTGGAACCTTTATGTTCCGGGGTAGACAAAGGGTTTATTGTAATGAGGCGAGCCTCATTCAATACAAGTTAGTGAAGCTCGCTTGTACTATTGTTGGCTGTATGGAATAAAGTAAGTGCTCGGATAGCGTGATAGACAGTGAAAATACTAGAAACAGGTATGCCTGAACCAAATGACCAATCTCACTCTGGTACGGGGATCCCTACGCCAGTAACTGGCCCTGTCGTCAGGTTATTGTGGTGACAGTTGACCTCCTTTGCGCTGCGAAGCGTTTACATTTCCAACATCCGAGGATGCGTACTTTCAATGTTGGGGCCCAGCGGGCCCCTACCCCTTTTACCATGGATTTATGAAATTCAATAATATTTGATATGGTTTGGCCAAACCAAGGTCGGAGGTCAATCTGTAAGACATGGCGTGTATTGGGTACCCAGGATTGCTATCAGATCGCCACCGAATCATGTACATGAGTATATAGGGTCAACCTTCCCAAATCAGCTTATTTGCTGAAACCTCCGTTACTTCAATGTCTCAACTCAATTAACTCAGCCTCACAAGACCAGCTGTGACTTACAGGGTCGTTACCTTTACTGCATCTACCGATGCGAACAATACCCACTGGTTCCGCCGCTCTCGGTCCACTGCCATTTGTGTCTCCCGGTACACGTGACATTTAGCCACTAAAATCCGTTAGGACATCGCCTAGCGTTTGTACGCAGGACTTTATTACTCAAATAACTTGTGACTCTTGTTCTCAACTCTGGTCTCAGAAATGCATATTTGGTCTGTTTAATCAAAACATGGACCTTACGTTAACTCTCAGTTTGCTTGGAAGAAGCTTAAATTACCAATTTGAAGCAAAATTACTAGTGTATCGGCATAATTTTAACAATATAAAGTCTCATCAATCAATTTAATTTATTAACCCGTATTTATTACGTGGTTAATAATTTATCTGTAAAATGCCACCGAGATCGAACTGTATAGAAAATCTGTGATCGAGATGTAGTGTGGAAATCTTCAATAGTGGAGATTAATTATTACACGAAGTGTACTTTACTTGCTCTTGATTTAGAAATCTCATTGCAGCTTAATCCGCTCAATTTATTAATGAGAAATCTCCATTATTAAATAGTTCCGAGTTAGGGAACTTATCTAGAATATAACGAAAACCATGAAATTTAGTAGATCAATTAATTTATTCAATAGGAAGATCTACCTTATAATACATTTGAGGAAGCAAAAGAAACTATTTCAATTATTTAGATCTTCATTGATGATATCATTTCAATGAAAATCGAGGATTCTGTTCCTACAGAGCCATACTAATAAAGGGAAAACGAACCCCCAAATAAAAAACCCTTTTGGCTATTTACACACTAACACACATGCACACAGTGGTTAATAAACATATCACACAACAATAAACACAAATAATCACACAATAAAATATATACACAATTAGTTCATCTGAGTACAATGAATAGACTTAAGATTTTAGGTTCGCTTTTAGTTGGTGTGAAAAGGAGCTTTAATTGAGGGTCTAATTTACGTTAGCCTCAACTCTCCACCTTATTACATTGGTGAATGGTGCTATATTTACATAGCTTGCAACGGGTTGCCCTTGTGACTGCACACTTATTATCTGTTGTGCGACAATGAAGTTCGCTCTTTATTCGTTATCAAGGTTTAAAACAATTAGGAAAACAGTATCAAAGATCGGCAAGTAAATCTAAAGCTATGAATCAAGGGAATTACAAGATTTCTTATTCATTTCACACAGATTAACTTAGTACACATAAAATTACGTTTTACAATTTACTCTTTCCAGTATTGTCAAATAAATCCATGACCCTTTATAAGTTCAATTTCCAACGTCGGTCATCTTAATCTCTCGAACTCTAGGTGTGACTTCTCTACTACAATCAAGCCCAAACACCTCCAAATACTCCCACATTTCTCACACATTAAGATCAATAGAACCATGATCATTAATCCGAACAATATCAACATTATGACCTCTATTGAGTTCCAACCCTTATATTCAACCTGAATCAGGCGATAACAAGACTCATATAGTTCGTCTAGATTCATTTTTTTTCTATAATACAGAACAGTAATAAACAAGTAGTGGATTCATTTGATAACCTGTATTAATAACTGAAATCGGGTACTTTACCGAATAACTCCTGGATGCACTTTTCACTCCCTAGCTAAATTACAAACTAACTTATTTATTTAGATTTTAGTTCGATATGTTAGGACCTTCAACAACCCTAGCTCATAGGTTCTAACAGAGAGAATCGCTAAGATTTTTCTAGGTTCTTGTCGTGAAGCGAGCCAAGATCCAACTGCCCCAACTTCCTCCTCCACTCCCGTCAGCGTCATCCTTCGGGTCTCCACCTCTCTCCGGGAGCTGTGGGCTTGTCTCTGTAATTTTAAAATATTCCCACGAGTAATTCCGTACATATGATTGGTTAATGACTATGACCGATCCTTGCGATTGGACGATAGTCATGCTAGAGCGTAAGCTCCGCCCTTAAAACATCATCATCAGCATCATGATGTTTTTGCTTGCTATGATTTTTTTGACTGGTTTCACTCGAGTCTAAAGCAACACGTGGAAGCAATTTACGTATCCTAGCAATTGAAAGATTGCACAAAGTCCTTTGTCTATAATGGGTTCTTAAGTATCGACTCGTCAAGCGTCATTTTTACGACTTAGTTTTAAGAAAGCGAGTCAGGTTTCTTTTGTCTAATTTAATTTTATGTTGCGCGTTGGTCGACTCTATAAATCTTAAGTTTTGTTTAAGATAATTTTTTGTTCCCTTGAATTCTGGGTAAAACTTTCTACACGTGAACGTTGCTGTCTGCGTTATTTGAAATTTATGGGCGCTAAGTCTGTATTTTATAACTTATTTGATACGCGGAAGCGATAACGCTACGTTGACCATCTCAGGGTTATGTCCAGATGATAATTATTTTAAAAACCTTAATCTACCTACTATTTATTTAGACTTCGGATGGATCATTACTAAATATATACACGGTGACAGACAACAGTTACAAGAACAACGCCGGTGTGTATTTAATTAAAATCATTACACAAGAAGTATTAACTTTAGAAACAAAGTATAAATATATATGAACACAAATCTCGCCGATTTAATGAAATGTTGTGAGTATTACACGGGCTCCCTAAACATTGCGTCCGAAATGTTACGCTCCACCAGGCGTCAAAAGGACCGAATTTAATACCCCCCATCAGACAGAGTTTCATCGAAATTGGTCTGTAATGCAAATCGTTTACAAACAAAATGGCCGGTTTCCGTTGACAATAAACACGAGGGCGCAGTTAATCCTGGCTACTAATGAACTTTTGTGAGCACGGTCTACGTTTGATGTACATTGATGATAATGTTGGCTTAGCTTAGGATTAACTCGATGATCCTAAGCGATGTAAATCGAATGCTGCATGGTGACGAGGTTTTCGTCGTTTGGGCTGATGCCATTGATTGAAAATTTGTGTGTACTACGGCAGCTATGGCAAGCAATATTACGTATGTTTATGCATTGCCAAATTGTCATCCTAATTATAGCTTTATATGCGTGATGTTTTGTGCGCTTTAGATTAACATGAGTGAGGTTTAACTGAGTGACATGGTAATGGCAATAAAAAAGCATTTATTAAACTGAGTGTTTCTATAAAGCCTAGGAATAAGTTTAACATTAGTCGCAGCATCATGCTTCTAATAAATATTGTCATAATTATTTGGCCCGAGTCTGCACGTTCAATTTATCTCACAGTGTTACGCCAAACGTTGATTGTCCTAAACTAGTATTCTGATAAAATGTTGGCATCTGACCAAGTACTCATCATTACTTCGTTCGATAAAAAGGTACTTTAGTTCATCATCTTTGTTGATCACGTCTAGTTCCTTCTAATGGTTTGCGATTTCAATCATCTCTGTAGGGCCACAGTTTAGTGTGTTTTCTAACTGTTGTAAGTGCTATATTTGAAGCATAGCTAAGTGCCGTCTAGACATTAGTAAACAGAAGTTAGTGCATCGAAAACACGTTTCATTGTTGTGTACGACGCCTTGTTTTCGCGACAGTGTATACATAGTTTTAACACGGCAGTGAAAGGCATCAGAAAGGTGACTAACAGTTTGGCCAATAAACCACCGGTTATAAACTTTAAAAATGTGACAGATTTGGAATTCAGTGCAATGATGAATGCGAATACTGTTGTTAATACGACTGTGACAGTAGTAAGCGAAGTGAAAAAGAGATCTAGTTTCCGAACTAAGAATTCTGAAAAAAGGAATAAAGTGAAAAAGCAAGTGCGGTTTACGGACATCGTATACCCGGAGAGCACTTCCTTCTGGAGACGTATTGTTACTTTCGTGCGCACGGTCTGGATAAATACTACGATCACCGTAAAAACTGCTTTCAGTAAGTGAAACACCATTTTTGGACGGTGGTTATTCCAGTTCTGACCTTCGCATAAGATTCAATTTTTACGCAAGAATAAATTACATTAGCCACGCTCCAAGGCTCAAAGCAAAATTTTCAATGTTATGCTTTAACCTTTTTTTTTGCTGTTATTTTGGGCTGTGCTGGCAATATTTATCTTGATTTTATTAGAACAACGCTGCCAAAAAAACGCAATTAGGCAATTTGGAAGCTCATATTTTCTCAAAGGGTTAAAAAAACTAGAAAAGTTTCCGCATTTATCGAAATAGCTCAGAAAGGTTGAAACTAACTGTACAAAATGGGTTATTTTGGGATCAATTTGATAAACAATTTCGGACATCTCCGGCGGAGCTCGTGAATGTTTGCGAACTTAACTTTGTCGGACCAACTTTACTCTTTGCGGAATTAATGAAATTTCCGTACCGGAGGCCGATACCGGCGCAGTTTGCCGTAATTAATAGTTGTCAATCAATTTCAATACCTATTTTAAATACGATAGCATTTTGTTGTGGAATAATGAGATAACTTCGCGAGTTTTATCGAATTCGTGACTTGTTTCACCGTTTTCACGACGTGGCTATGTTTCATTTTGTAAGTAGACTCAGGTTTGTAAATAGGTACCTTAGACAGCTAAGTAATGACACTTTTAATACTATTTAAGGAACCCTTTTCAAACTATAAACCGTCCTACGATATAAGCGGGCCCTCAAACGAATCAAACTCTCGTTAAATAAAGTCTCAACTAAAACTTAAGTCGTCTCCAACATTTCAAAGATAATGGTTTCAAATAACATTCAATCTTCTATTACAGTGCTCAATTCTAATGTTTGCAGAGAAGGTTTAAGTGACAATTATGAAGTAGCAAGTTTCGAAGGCGGTCAATAAAAAGCAATTGTTAGGGACACGTTTGACCCGCGCCAAAGTCGTAAAGTTTGTAACCGTGGCGGACGCTCCGAGATTATTGCTAGCGGTGTAAGTTTCACAAACTTTTACTCCGACTATTGGAAAATAAAACATTAAATGTTGAATTACTTAGGAAATTGGGGAACATAAGCTTGGAACAGCAATAAGTTGGTAATTCGTGTTATGCAGATTAAGTATATGGATTTTTATCTACAAAATGGCGGGTTGTCCAAATTTACCATTTTTAAACAGTCTGCTTCTATACAACGATATTCGGGTGGTAGAGCCTTGTGCAAGGTCTATCCGGATTACTACCACCATTTTACTCATTCATCCTGCCGCAAAGCAGCAGTGCTTACACGAGAGCAAGGTTCACGAATAACAGTAATCAAATTATTCTATTTTTTTTGAGTAAATCTCAAAAGTTTACCATGTTACGGAAAGAAATTATAAAATGACAAATTTGTTAAAAACGATAATTACCTAGACAATGACCTGGGATCTTTTCGGTGTCCTTCTTTGTAAAGCTCTAGACAAATTTTCAGCTTTTTAACAAGATGCTTTGAACGACAAGCTAAAACATGGGGAAAAAAGACGAGATCCTTCAGTATCCTACCCATTGCCCATTGCTACCTTGTATTTTCTTTGTGCCTTATTTCTTGTCTTGACTGTTATGTGGTGTTCAATAAAGAGTTATTGTATTGTATTGTTGTATCCTTTTCACATAAACTAAACAAAAATGCATTTTTTTTTAAACTGCATCAAATCCGGCGTCGTCAATTCTTTCGGCTTTAGCAAATAAATAGCTCGTTTTTCTACGGCTTCAAATTAAAATGGCAACAGCAAAAACGTGTTAATTTATTATGCCTACTATTCATTTTAATTTGTGAAGCGTAATGCCCTGTTAAATCATTTTTACGCCGGCTGCGTAAATTTCGTTCCATTTTATTTATTATAATGTGCATCTTGTAGCCGTTACTCCGTAAGCGTTCTCGGTTTATACAGCTTTGCTCATCTCAGTTTGAACATAAAATTTGAATGTAAAGTATCATTATTATTGAGTGCTATTTTCAGGTTTATTGTGATGTTGACATTTTGTTTATTGTATCGGCATTCGAGTCCAATGGCGATGTTTTATAACTGTTTGCGCGTATTGTTCGGAATATTAGAGAGATTGGTTTTTAACACAAGAAAACGTTTCCATCGCTTTTTCCGCTTTCTCGTTACCGTTTCAATTATTATGAGCCAACAGGCAGCGCCTCTGGCGGCACATTTCGGTGACGTACCTACTATTCTCAGAGTATTTGTTGCGGTATTTGTCAGGTTAAAGTAATAAATAAATAACATGGGACAATTGACACCAAATTGACCTAGTCCTAAACTAGGCGAAGCCTACACGGATAGACATACTTATATACATATTAAACATCCAAGACCCGAGAACAAACATTCGTATTCATCACGCAAATATCTGCCCCAACCGGGAATCGAACCCGGGACCTCAAGCTTCATAGTCAGGGTCTCTAACCACTAGTCTATCCGGTCGTTTAAAACTGAAACTAGTGCTCGCGGCGGCATTAGAGAATATTAACACTACAGAAAAGAGGCTGAGTTGGTTACTTAAAGCTGCACACAGTATACAGTAGATCACATTACAACAACAGCCTTATAAAGAGTTACCAGCAGGACACCGGTTGCAAAATAATTTTGCAAAGCATAATGCTCTTAATCATTTTCAGGAATTATTAATCGGGCCAAAAGTATTTTATTTCGATATAATGCATCAATTATTTCTAGGGTACAGAGTGTAATCGATCATATTGTGTCTAGTCAAGTGGCCCACCCTTTTCAAGTCGATAATAACCTTCCACAACATTTAGCAGTGTTTATTATGTAGGTATATTTGATACCCCGATACCATACTAAAAGACATTATATTATTTTACGAGTACGTGTTGTTTGCCTTTACATTACTTTTTAAAAAGAAACTGTTAAGATTAACGCTCCAATGTTTGAGACCCTGCGTGTCACATTAATTGCTAAGAATTAACATTGAAGGTGCCAATTATCGGGACATTTACCTCATGTGAGGAAGCAAAATGTCATAAGAAGTATGTTATTACTTGCACTACCTACGAGTTATATTTTTTATTAGTAAGTACAGTCTTATTTATTTACATTAGCCATATTAAGTACGGGATAATATTTACGTAAAAATACATTGACTTTCAAGATAACTTTAAAACTTAAACACTTTTCTCCTAGCTTACGTACCAATACAGGAAGAAAAAAGTCAAAAGCAGTATATATTAATGTCAAATTGTTTGAGTACGTTTCGCATCAGTAGCTATCGCAGAAGTTAATAATTTAATTCAATAAAAGAGTACAGTCGTAAAATTTCATGGGCGAAAATTTCAGTGTCTTAAAACAACCACAATAGAAAATCAGTGAAGCAAGCAACTTTAAACTTAATTTCAGTGTCTTAAGACTTTAACGTGTGCCTTATTTTCGTAGTGTTTCTGTACGTTTAATTCTTGATCGAGTTTTGTCTGTCAGTTCTAATTAAAAGTTCTATGTCGTAATCTGTAACTCCAAGTCATTATGAATGACAAACTTGAGACTTTCCCTTGTTCGTCAAACTTTTTTTAAGACGTTTTAACCGGGAAGTCTCAGGAATACTTATTTTGTAGTTTAAAATAAAATACCACGGATTTCATTGATTAAAAATACTATTTTTTTACGAGAATAACACCCTTGTCTAGCGTAAATGCTATGTGTTGCATCTTACCGACAGACATTGACGACTCAAATGCTCTAATCAATCAACAAGTACTTTATCAATCTTGGCTAGTCCTTCATTAACAAGATCATTACTCGGCGCCAGTAATCAATATAGTCAGTACTCCTGCTCCTAATGCAGTTGCATTCGCTACAACTGAAAACATCTGTATAAGATCCTCCTTCATTGATCTTCGCTGTTGTCATCCTCATTGTTTTAAGGTATAAATTCACCAAAGAAGATGAAGTCAAAATTGGTTGTCGCTTACCATCAGGCGTGATTGAGGCCAAACGCAATATGTATTTGGTGCGTAGGTACAGAAAAACATTATAAGTAACGTAACAGCAAAAATACACCAAAAAGGTTGCCGCTCAGTATCTGTCATGACTGGGATGTCTGACGCTGGTTTTCAGGGCAACCAAACAAACTTAAAACTAAATTACCTAAGCACTAAACAGTACATAAATAAGACGTGGCTCTGTGGACTTAGCTTCCTTTGCTTGTCCATAATGGGATAACTAGAAAACTTATCAAGGTAACATTCCACCTGTACCGAACCGAAACCCTACAAACTGAATTAACATATTCCATTAATTCAGTTATACTTAATGATCGCTTTTCAGCCAGTTTTCAACGCAATTTACTAATTATTGAACTCACACTCGGGCTCCCAAAACCGCATTAATCCGCCAATTTTATCGTGAAACATTCATCATAGGGATAAAGCAGCCTAATCTCATGACAAATTTATTATTCGCCGCTGTCACCAGCGAACGCGGCGGCCGCAACGGGAGATATTGACATGTCTGATGACGTGCTAATGCGTCGTGTGATTGGGATATTTAGAATCTCAAAACGAACGTGGACAGCCCAGGTAGCGTCTTATGCCCTTATTCACAAACGTCACTCAAGCCTCTATTAGCTAAAATAGGTTTTGTCTTCTTCTTTCAAGCGGAAATGTCAATGTGACAAAAAAGGACAAACGAACTTTAACGGCATTTTACTTAATATAGGTTTATGAATAATAGGGTTAATGGCCAGCAGTGGGGCCACAGAAAGCTAAAGATGGCACCAGACCTTAAAATATTTGTACCCACAGCTAACCTTACTAACTCACCATAGTAACTTACTACCAGCTGGGCGTAGTGACCCGAAGTGGATCTTAGTAACACACTACATAAATAAGAGTATTTAGTATACTTGCGAATTAATGCGGGGTAGAATCAGAAATGATGATATCCGCAGTAGAACTAAGGTTACCGACATAGCCCGAAGAATTACGAAACTTAAGTGGCAGTGGGCGGGGCACGTTGCTCGCAGGACTGATGGTCGATTTGGCCAGAAGGTTCTCGAATGGCGTCCACGGAACGAGAGACGAGCTGTCGGTAGGCCTCCAACAAGATGGAGCGACGACCTGGTGAGGATCACGGGATCGCGGTTGATGCGGAAAGCACAAGACCGGTGTGAGTAGAGAGCCTTGGGGGAGGCCTATATGTCCAGCAGTGGACGTCTTTCGGCTGACATGATGATGATGATGCTTGCTTATATTATAATGTAGCAATTGGTAGCTCGCCTAGTCTCATTTCGCCGTGGTTATCTTTTCCTTAACAACAATACAAATTTCTGAACGGAACAAACAGTTATTGTTTCGGATCCGGTCAATCTTTCATCGACTTTGCTTCAGACAATACTCGTACAAAAGCAAACTTCTAAAATGTATTCAAAAGTTTTCATTGAGTTCTTTACTTTGGCTTAGGTATCGTATCCACCAAAATAAGGGCAGGCAACGCTATATTCGACTTATATAATTATCTTTTTTTTCTTATACTATAGGAAGCTAAACGAGCACGTGGGACCTAATGGTAAGTGATCACCACTGCCCATAGACACCCGCAACCCCAGGAGAATTGCAGATGCGTGGCCATTCTAGAGGGATAAGATGAAATGCCTCTTATTCCCATTATTTTCTCGGCTGTCTTACTCTCCTCACTGGAACACAACGGTGGAAGCACTGCTGCTGCGGCAGGATTAACGAGTAAAATGGAGGTAGCGATCCAGGAGGTTATCGCACCCTCCTTCCACCCGCAAGTAGACATCATCATCATCTCATCACCAGCTTTTTTACATCCCACTGCTAGGCACAAGACTCCTCTCATAATGAGAGGTCTTGGGCTATAGCGCTTCGCGGAGCTCCTATTCCGTGACATTTAGGCGCGAATGACGCAGCTCTAACCTAGCCTAAAGTAGTAAATAGACTAATGCTTAGTCGTCGAAGGAAAACGAATAGGTGTACTATGGGGCTATGGGGAATTAAAATTCTCGATGGCTCAACCAGTTGAGCCGCGAAGTTGTACCGTATGTCAGAGATTTTAAAAATGTCTAGCGAATGTCGCTTTCCAGATTAATTGTAACCAGGGGCAAGGTTTGTTCCTATTTCGTGAACAATGTGCCTGTACGTTTTATAGCCCATTTACATGTTAAATGTTTTGTCCTCAAAATATCGGGTGGTAGTTCGGGAGCCTCAAGTTGAATTTAATTAATAGACATTTGGAGTTAGGGTAATAATTAACATTTAAAATGTTTCCCCCTTTGTTATTGAGCTATGCTAAGTTGTTTTATTCATTTTTGGCAATATCGGTACTGATACATTTGTAATTTAACCATGAGCTCTTCAGTGATGGCAAACGTCACGAGGAAACCTACACACTCCTGCAAAGCATTGCAATGGTGTGTGTGAAATTCCAATTCTGCACTGGGCTCACCGGGGAGAATTTAGAATTTATTTATTTAATTTTGAGAGGAGACCTGTACCCAACAGTGGGACGTAAAAAAGGCTGAAGATGTACCTTACGCTTGATACAAAACAGCAATACTGATTTAGTATAATGTTTATTATACATAATGGTTGAAATATTATGGCATCACAAAAATAGCAGGTGCTATTAGAATAAAACGTAGCGACCTACCTAATTGTTTATAATAAAATTTACTAAGAGTTATTTAAAAGCGTCGAGGAAAATTCTTGTGACGGAGAAGAATAAACATTGACATGAAATGATAAACAAGATTTTGTAAGTGCTTCAGTAAAACGCAATTACCTACTTAGAAAAACAGAGGAAAACACAAGTTACAAACAATAAAATTCAATTAAGTACAAACCTTTGAACGGTAGAGAGATTTCTAGGAAGAATTGCATAATTATAGCATAGCATTCATGGTCTCAATTTCTTACGGAGGACCTGTGCGCCAAAAAATCTGTATCATAGATTAACAATCTGCTTTTGGCTCCACTCCAAGGCGTTCATATTAAATTCAATCAGTGTCATTCACACTTACTGCGGAATCCCCATTTATGTCAAAGCTCTATTCTGCGCTTGTGTCAATCGGATATTCACAGAATTAAATCCACCTGTGGATACGGCCGATCGATGTAATGCACAACAAGTGACATTTTGGTCAGACGCGAATCATTTCTTTCTTGTTCGTATTAACACGAGGACATTGACTGTTGAACCAATTTTAATTGTTATTGTTAATAAGTCAAACTCGGGCCTTAATCGCCTTAAAATAAATTAATGTGTTATTTAATTACCTCGACGTTTCGGACGTGACGTTACGTCCATGGTCTCGAAGGGACTCATCGAAGGAGGTCATGGTTTTTAACGTGATTAAGTCCCGAGTTTATCATAATACCTAATGTGTGAAAACCGTGAAAGTCAATCAATAGAATTTTTGTTTCGGGACACCAATGTTTTTCTAAGCGATTCCATAACGAGCTAGCTTTTTCGGCAACCCAATCAACTCGTCTCTTCAATGTTCTCCATCAGTCTACTTTTCTTCTTAAACTTCTGAAAAGGGGGTACCCAGCATACTGGTGCGTAGGGACTTATGTTTCACAAAGTACAAATTATTTTTAACTGACTTCAAAAAAAGGAGGAGGGTCTACGTTAACCTAAGTAATCTATATTTATAAAATTCTAAACTGACTGACTGACTGACTTATGAATTATAATTATTAAACCTTCAAATTTGGCATAGAAGTAGGTGATTATAATAGTAAAAACAGTTTTAAGGATTGTCGGAAATTCCCACGGGAACGGGAAAAAACGTGATTTATATATTCAGTTCAACGAAATCCTAACTATAATTACGAGACTCTTCAAATTTGGCATAAAAGTAGGTGATTATAATAGTAAAAAACTGTTTTAAGAATTTTCGGGAATTCCCATGGGAACGGGACTTTTCGTTTGACTGGCCGTAGAAAGCTGAAATTCGGCATGTAGATTGCTTGGGGAGTGTAGAGGAGCGTTAAGAAAGGACTTTCCAAAATTCCCATGGGGACGGGAAAAACGGGATTTTTCGTTTTACCTACTGGCCGTAGAAAGCTGAAATTCGGCATGTAGGTTGCTTGGGGAGTGTAGAGAAGCATTAAGAGAGGACTTTCCGAAGTTTCCACGGGGACGGGAAAAACGGGATTTTTCCTTTTACCGGTTGTAGAAAGCTGAAATTCAGCATGCAGGTTGCTTGGCGAGTGTAGAGGAGCATTGAGAGAGCTCTTACCAAAATTACCACGGGAACGGGAAAAATCGGGATTTTTCGTTTTACGGGTCGTAGACCGTCACAACGAGCTATATGATATATCACACGGTATAGTTAGCTTGCTTGCATCTTGCTTGCAAGCTTGCTTGTTTGATATCTTAGTTCTTTGCAATACTCATGGTACACTCGAGCGAAGCCGCGGGCAAAAGCTTGTTACTCATAAATCAACTTAACCGGTAACACCAGATCAAAAGTTCTACCGTCATCCGCACAGAGTCGTACGCTTGGTACCCACTCTCAAGAGTTACGCTCTTGTTCGTGGAGTAACCGCCACTTTGTTCAGTATTAGGTCAACCGTTTGACTTACTTTTAACATCACCTGATCAAACAAATAAAATCATAAATTCAATTTCTCCTACAAAAAACATTACCATTCATAAATAATGCTTCACAAACACACGAATTAAAGGGGCCTTCAATTAAATCTAATCCCTATTCAGACCAATCTCCAAACAGAACGCTCCAATTTGCGGATTGCATTTGTTTAGAACAAAGGTGTTGTTAATGAACCTGGCTGGAAATAGACGTATCAGAAGTGTTTACCTCACGGCGCGCGCTCATCGCGATCTCCTTATCCGTCATCGTCAGGTGATCCGACGGTGGAATGGAGTAGACAAAAAAAAACTAGAGAGTTGTATACAATTTATCTAGACAGGAGTCGTGATAAATTTTGTTCTCCATTGCCATGCGTAGCAAGGTTTAGTAGTACAAGAAGCACATCATTGTTTTGGTCTATTGTTTTTATGGTAACAGCAGAAGTTCAGCTCACTCCAAGTAACTCCTATCTAACAACAATTGGGTGCATCTGAAATACTTTCTGCTCATACGAGACATATTATTATTATTAATATTATTATTGTACTGGTAGAGATCCCTTTAAGGGATAAGTTCGCCTTTGTACATTTGCTTTTGTTATATTATCTGTTATTTTTGTTTTACGTGCAATAAAGAGATATACATACATACATTCATACATACATTATCTATACATCATGATGTATAAGGGATTATAAGCTCACATAAATGCAGCCATGTTTACATTTAATTTTGATGCTGGGTGCGGCGTCATGAATTAATTTCAAATAAAAAACATCCCCATGGGCTCATGGTCGGAAACGTACAATATTTGCCCTTGATTTATTGCAGTCAGAGGTATTTTCGTTACTTTGGTACACGGGGACGAAATAAAAGGAATTCCTCTTGGTATCACTTGATTCCTCTGCCAATAACCTCGGCTTGTACCTTACAAAAGTGGTTTTACTCAAACATAACATGCAATTAAATATTGACCTTATGTTCCATATAAAATAGGCAACGAAGTACCTACCATGTTTTGGGCATGATTAGACGAGAGGTCTAGATAATCGACCTTCATACAAAATAAAATTGTAAGTGATCGTCTCTTGTTTTAATGTCAATTTGTGACGACATCATTCAACCAATTAAAATCTATTTAACTATATTGGAAATAGAACGAACTAAGTATGTCTAAGTGCTTGTTATAATTTAAGCCTAGTTTGGTTTTAGTCGCATTACGAATTAGTTGTCCCTATCTCTACTTGTTCGGTAATCTTAATTTTCCATGCCTCTTTTATGAAAATGGCATTTCTCAGTCCTCTTACGCTCCAAATCCTCGCACTGTCTTCTTTTTTGGTCTATCTTTTCTTCATTGCCCGTCTCATGCAACCTGTGCCCTAAGCACGACTTGTCGAATCCTGAGTCACGTAAAATCGAATAGTAAACTATAACGAGTTTGTATGACGTTTGGAACAGCGCCCGCCCGTGAGCGTATTTGGAACTAAAATTTAGTATGAGATTTCTCGATCTCGATACGATAACCGTAACGTAACGCAGGATTCGACAAGTCGTGCTTAGGGCACTGATCGCTACTAATTACTGCAAGATATTGGATTACGTACGTAACAATCCCTACTAAACAGGTAATGTTAATACTACTACTATTACTGGTTAAAAATGTACTTAGTAAAAGTAGATATAAATACAAAAGTTCTCGTAAAAGCGTCAAGTGATCCCCATGCGCGCCGCTGTTCCTTATGATGTGTGAATAAGTTATCGTAATAACTGGTTTCCACACTGGAACGTTAGCGTGCAGTTTACTCGCAGTGTATTCTCGGCTTCCAGTACAAATAGTACCAACGTGTAAAACAAAATGTCGGTGAATATTGACATGGAGAACTTTTCGTCGAAGAATAATTTGAGGCGTCGGACGTTGAATACTATTAGGTCGGCTGTCTCGGCGCTTAAACAGATAACAAGTGAGTATTTTTGAACAGACTTTGTAAAAAGAAAAGGTTGCAATTCCACGGTATGTATTTTTTTGTATGTTCGCCGATTTCTCTGTCAATTGTGGACCTATTTTCAAAGTCATTTTTTTATTCGAAAGGGTATACTCCTGAGGTGGTCCCAATAACTCCAAGTCAGGATCTGATGAGGAAAGCTGAGGGCAAGCCTCAAAGGAGGATGGGTAGATTTGTATGGACACCGGCCCTGGAACCAATAAGAACAAGCGATTTGCCTTCGGAAAGGTTTTTTGTATACTCCAATTTTTGTATGACGAGAATTGTGAAATATGTACGTAATAATTTCCATTTTATTTAAAAGATGAATAATTTTGTAAAACAGATGAAAGTAGCGCCACGTACGTGAACACATAATTAAATTTAAAGTTATTGCTTCCACTTTGACATTTATTTTATTCTCAAATTGCTTTCCTTTGTTCGATTGATCTCTATTCGGAGGGCTGTGACGTTTTTGTCTTTCTGTTTTGCCGCCGCCATTTCCAATTTGCAATTCTTATTCATCCAATCCGTTTTATTCTTTTTTTCAACGGGTGCGGTATGTTTGACTATTGCGTTTGAGGTATTTCTTGAAAATGTTTCAACTGTTTACAAAAATGTATTATTAACCTTTTTATTTTTAAAACGTTCTTGATTATGATAGTAAAACGTCATCAAGCTTCAAGCGGCGTCAAGCTTCTTCATCTTGGTTTCTGTATTTTGGTTGTCTGTAAGAGATCGCTTTTAAGCGATAAGACCGCCTATTGTCTACCATACCTGTTTTCTGTAATCTCTTTGTACTATTTTTGTGGTTTTCAATAAAGAATATTTGTATTGTATTGTATTGTAAAACGTATTATCTTAACCATGTGGAGCTGGAATTTCAAAGTTGTGTTGCACTTGTATATTTATTTATTTTGCATATTTGTGCTTTGTTTTTAAGACACTAGGTATAATGCATCGCAATTAACAAAATATCTTAGTATTGATACTGCAAATCTGCTATTCCAAATATCCACCTCTGCCACATATCCATATCTGCTATTTCACAAGCACAAAATTTTTTAAAACAACCGGCCACCCCTACCGGTTAAGCCATTCACTCTAAATCCAATAATCCTGTAACCATTGAGCTGGAGTTTCCATAGCAGTGCCACAATTCGTCGAGTAGGTATTTGCGAGACGTCAGCGGCGTAATGAAGGTGTCAACCAAGCTTTAGCCATTGTGTCGTGGAGACTTTAGAAGAGTCCTGTTGTCAAACTCAGTGATTATTTGTTACTTAACTTCAGTTGGAGTGCCTCCAAATTTGCGGTTGGGTAAAGCCTCCTTGTGCCCTGTTTTTGACGCAACTTAGGTTTTTTTAAGTTGTTTTTGAGGGTACATTGCAATTAATGCAAAGTATCATTTGAAATTTTAATTGCTACAGTTTTAACGTATAATACCTTTAATTTGTTTTATTATTTGCTATCTAAAAGGCGATAACGAAGAGATAATTTCGTAACATAGGTACGAAATCTTTCTTCTCCGGGTTGCGTAAGTTTATTCATTGAATTGCTGATGTACTACATGTATGCATACACTTTAGGATACAACAACAATCACTACATTAAAATTTAAATGCGACAATCTATTTTAATCACTTAAGTCTTTATTATCACCATAAACAGTACAAAGTAGAGCGAAACACATAATCCACTAACGTCGTTATAAACAACAAAGTCTACGGATTGTGCTGAAGCGCCAGACACTTAGCGGTTTGATCGTTAAACCACTTTATACCTGACGCTGTTTGTTGCGCTCTTGAAACCCGAATCAAACAAGAACACGTCAAATCTTGAAGTTAATTAATGAACCTGAACAAAACTCCTTTGTGTCTCTCGCGAACCATTGAATCTGTATTCCGACGGAGCCCTCGCTTTTAGATGAATCTACGAAAACAGAACACGGCACAGATTAACAATTACACAATGCCACTCGAAATTTCGACGGTAATGTAGGCGATTTGGAAATTCGTAACGGTCCGTTTCGGTCACAAAACGCAATTCACTGCACTGCGTTCGCAAATAAACAATGTTATCAGCTTCCAATAATAGAAACACTCTGAAACTAGGCTCGTTTCCTCATTGTTTATTGCGATTCGAGACTTGACAAAGGCGCTTTTCGGAGCCTCTGCCTCGCAGGACAGTGACGTTAACGTTTATATAACAAATTTCAATTTTAATTAGACTTCTCCCTTTATTGTTCCGTAGGAAATCCTAGCGCGAAGTTGGAACAATGAGCGCCGTTATACCTACATCAAACAAACAAAGCGTTGAATCGAGGATTTTGTTTTAGCGTGTGTGAATCAAGTTTGTAACAATCACAAGTCGGTAAACCTAGATGGCGTCGGCGAGCCGCGGCAAACTTCGCTCGGCAAATAAACGACGCCCGATCTGCCTCGAGAGGCTCCTTGTAATGCAATTGCTGTAACTGCCAACAAAATTCACCAAGAAAATTATAAACACGAAGCAGAAATACGAATCACATTAGCATACGCTTGAAATTTTAATGTTTATGCATTGTTTACTCAAAAAATTGTTGAGACACTCTTTATTCAACGAATCAAAAATGTGTAGTTTGACTAACCTCGTAAATTTAACATTAGACCCAGCGCTTCTTGTTGGTATGAAAAAGTCGTAAAAAAGGCGCTTGGGAAAGCTTGCGTATTTTTCGGGAACTTTAGCTCGGAATTTAGTTAACGTTATAATTTATAATGAAACGGGCTTAATAATTCGGCCGACCAAAAACTTACCGAATAACTTATAGCCCAATTGAATACTTTGCTAACACTCTGTCAGTCGAATGTCAAGATCACGATTTATCGGCTTTTCCATAAGCACCAGCAGGCAGCTCTCATATTCCCGACCTTTAATTCCTTGCCTCGTAAATACTTTTGCCCGAGTTTCCCATTTCCTGGCAACACATTCTCGGTCTCGGCCTTCCTTTATATTCGAGGGAAACGTTCTCTAACCGCCTTCTTTTCACCTACGAGGTCAGGTGATCTATCGTATGAACGCGTATTGTGGAAATAAAGTTCTGAACTCAGTGATTGTTTTAATTGTCTTGGATTTTGGTACTATGGGATGAAAGACTGCAGATTCCAATTAAGGTTCTATAGACTCGATTACGTAATGTGAAATGTATTTTTTTAAGACAGGAACGACGGGATGACATAAATAGACGCTTCATGTAAAAGAATGGAATACTTCATATTAATGTTGTCAATTCTCCCTCTCGATATATCACGTTTGAATTCAGCTATGTAGAGCCATTTTAAGATCTATCATCAAATTTTATTCAACAAATCAATTCTCACCACCGACAGGGTATTCGAATGAATAAATACAAAGATAAATGCTGCAGTTTGTCTGGCGTCAATACTCGGTTTCCGTAGATCAATCTCTCAGGAAATAGCTGTTGCTGGGTCAAGCGCTCTTTTCGTCGTGCTCATTTTAAAGATCCCTTGTCACTTGACAATCTGTCAAAAGCACACGTCGCCTTTATTATTTTTTGCAATAAAAATTATGAGAGCGGTGAACTCATTTATAAATTGCTATTCGGGTTTCCCCCACAACCTTATTTAGCTTTATGACAATTCAAACTACAATTCTTTAACAATATTTATGAAGTGCCATTGATGTACCAAAAAGTGACAGATTCGCCACCCCTTCACCGCGCTCGGACAAGCAATATAGGTGATTAGGTTACTCGGTGACTTAGTCGCCAACAGCCGCCGCGCAGGTGACATCTCGTTGATTCGCCCAGTTCAACCGCTCAAAATGACGTCGTGCACATTTATGAACTGTACAAATAACACAAAAAAGAAAAACAAAGCACATGGAATCACATTCCATACGTAAGTAAATAATATACTCATTATTTGTAAAGAAAACCACGCACTTAAAATTATATCACTGTTGATCCTTTTGTGGGATCGAAAAGTAAATTTAAAAAAGATATGCTATCGAAATTAATCAATGAAAATTTGATGTAAAATAGTTACTCGATTAATTAAATGTACCCAGTATGGCACCATGGGCGGCCTATTTCGGCCAATCTTTGCAAACTTGAAATTACCTACTCATGTTTAAAATTTAGCTGTAACTTAGTCTTAAGCATCTCCACTGTGTTGACATAGATTATGTAAACAATGGATAGCTATTATTGGTCTTTTATAATGTAACTTGTTGTAATTATGTACTTTAATTTAATTGGCTGTTGTTATCCTTAATACAATAAATAAAATAAATAAATATAGTATTATAGCCAAATAATGCAGGGCCGAAAAATTATTTCCCCGCCTGATAAATCCCGACCTCTAATAGTATGGCCATTTTGTAATTCCTAGTAAACTAAATAAAACTATTACAGAAACTGACTATTTTATCTATTTCTACTGATTTTCCAGTTTTTAGATCTACCGATTTAGACTGTCCATTATCTGTCCAATGACGATTGTAATTTTCCCATTATTTTATATTTTTACCTTTGAAACAGTTACGAAAGACTTGCCTTTCATTCCACTTGCCACTCTGTGAGCTTTTTCGTCTTTTATACCTAAAATATTATCAATAGTGGATCTGAGAGCTGTAGACCTCGTGAGCTATTTTTTTTCCAAAAAACTATAATTATCAAGCCTGCTTACAAAATTTTACACTGCAGAGGAGAACAGCTGGACAGACATTAAGAAAGAATTTTTGTCCCATTTGAAACGTTCATGCTTCGCTCGCTCGGTCAATAAAGAACGACCTGTTATTTTATGTTCGTAAATTAGCAGGTCATTGTTATCATGCGACTACTTGTTATTTTGTGGACATGAATACGACGGTACGACTACCGTACCGACCTGGGTACGGTAGTCGTACATTATCCAGATGGTATATTTGTCTGTGGTATATTCCCTTGAAATTTGACTAGTCGGTGTAATGACAGCTAATGAGTGAAGGCCGCATTTTGTCAGCGCTAAAGAGGTGCGTGGCCAGTCTTCATGTATAAAAGTCGGTGTGAAGTGCGCTAAAACAAAAGCTCTCAAATCAGCAGTTGACACCGAATTGTCATTTAACACTGACAATTGTAAAGTTGGTGAATTAGGGGCCTGGTTGTCAGATATCATAGAGTCTATGACATAGACTGTGTAGTACGTCGTATCTCAGCATGGATATTTTATGTGTGTCCAATAACTTTAATCCGTTTTACTTCTTTCCCCCTCTAAATGACCTCTTTATACTTTTTAATAATGTACCCTAATGCAGGTAATCCTGAAACCAGACGGGTCCAGTCTCATTTGATTGCTAATCCGTGGCTATTTATCACGTGGTAGGTCTGTAACACGGCGAAGACCAAATCGCTACACATTTGTTTTTGCGTCGTATACTAACCAACGTGTTTAAAAAAAAAAATATTTGTAGAATGCGTTGACAGTGCTATGAGCAATTCGCGAAAGATTTTAAAGATTTTGGACTATCGGATTTTGGATTTGTATTAATTTTATTCAAAATAGGTATGACCGAAATGTCTTACGGTTTGTAGGACGAGTAAATTTAAAGCAATAAAAGCTAGGTATACCAACCATTTATGTAGAGTTGTAGAATAAAGTAATTTTTATTTTACCTATGCTTAATCTCATTTGTCGTAAACAAAAAAAAATGGTAGCACGGTTAGGTATTTACCGATGTCTCTAAATTATAGGCTTTATTTTTGTAAAAGCTACTAATTTTTTTAACTAGATTTAAAAGTTCGCACAGGTCTCCTCAATTTTAGTTCATTCTTTTGTTGCGCTTTTTCGCCTAACACCCAACACCCGGAAACCGTTTCACAGTGTTAGAAAACCCATCTCCGTGGATCCAAACCAATTAAAAGCAGCAGCCGCCTAGACGTATTTTTTTTCTTTGCCTCCACTCACTCGGCGTTTCAGTAAGGACGGTACGTTTCGGTAGACGTCAGGAATTTTAAGCTATTTTCGGCTTGACCGGACGAATCCTTTAAGCACCCAGTGACGCGTTATCGGCCGCTGAATAGTGGCGCCTTATGATTTATCCTTATAATATTCCTGGCCATAAATAAGACGTGCCAGGTTTTTTTCTAAATCGAAATGTCAAGAAAATTAAGTCGTTCGATTTATAAATTAAAAGTGGCCAGTCTGATTTTCTAAAATTACAATTGCTGCACTGGCTGAAAATAAATTAAATAAATTTCTTTGCTTCTTAATTACGAAGTTCGTTATTTTCTTTTTAAGAAAACTTAATTTCTTTGTGATAAAACCGCTTCATTGTCAAACAGACATTTCAAATTAATGGCCAGTGTTATCGCCATTGGCAGCTCAGTGTCGAAATGCGCGTTCCAAACAACACGTTCGAATTTTGTCCCATCATTTACTCAGAACGCAAACACGAAATGTAACCTTTGCACTCGATCATTAAGACTTGTTTTGCTTGCGTAATGTACTCTGCGTAAGGATTAACCTTTATACTTAGCGTGTTGCGTTGTAACAAATCAAAGTTACCTTTACGCGAGACATCGTAAGGAAGCGAGCGAAAGCGCTTCCATTAATTTCCATCCGCTTTGCCTAAATCTCAGCGAATGAAGGTTTATCTACGCCATGCTAAGTTGGAATACCTCGGACTTGAAAGGGCCTAAGATGCTCCTACTATTTAAGCTTATAGGACATTTGGGCCGGATCGCTTGGTACGCAACCTCAAGCACGAAAGGGTGTAAGATGTTTGAAATATCTTAGCTTTTAGATCGTTCCGGAGAGGTTGTTAGGTACGCATTTATTGTTTTAGATCCCAGACGTAAGCCTGACGTAAGCAATTGATACAGATTGCGTGCGATGCCATCTTGCTTGAGTAAATGTTGATATAAGTCTTTGTATTGGCGTTTGACGCCATTTTGAGGTTGCGAAACTATACGCAGCAGAAGTTTAATTTATTTCTTTATAACACAGATATTAATTTCTATGGCAAATACGTAGAATAATAACTGTATCTTAAAGCATTTTAGTGTCTCTATTTTTTCTAGTTTTGATTAGATCTCTATACTCATATTACATTCGACTAGGCATCTATCTATACAATACATAATAATACAGATCGAGCCCCTTCTGATTTTACATTGAAGATATTTACGAAAAAAAAGGGGCCTCAGGATCGATAAAAGAATGCATTTTGTCGATTTTTAGATTATTACGTCTGTTTTTCTGAATATTTGGCCGCACACCATGTTGAAATGGTCTAAATAGATACTGGATATTCCGCCATTATTCTGATTATTGGCGGACACGAATGCTGAAGCCCACCGCAAACCGAAAGGTTAGGATATGCTCGTTCATACTGATTGTGTGATTATTGACATAATATTGCGATCGTATTGGTCTTTTGTTATTAGGTATGCTTACATTTGGTTAAGAGAGAGCATAGAATTAAATGATCTTTATTTTTAGTGTACCTAATTAATAAGTTACGTATTACTTTCTTACGGTTATGATGTAAACTAGAATAAAACTGCGAATCATAATAAGAAGCTAACTGATTTATTTCTTGTAACTGCATGCCAACACGTGCTCTGTCCACAATACAATACTATACAATACAAATATTCTTTATTGAAAACCACAAAACAGTACAAGGAGATTACAGAAAAACAGGTATGGTAGTTAATAGGCGGTCTTATCGCTTAAAAGCGATCTCTTACAGACAACCAAAATACAGAAACCAAGATGAAGACCACTATAGGGTCCACTATAGGGTCACACCCCCATCACTGCATAGGATGCACAGTTGGACATGTGACATTATTGTCACTAACATCACTACAATGTACTCTTAATGACACCTTTCGAAGTAAAGTACGGTTTCGTTTTGAAAAAAAAAGAACTCTAAAAGCTGTAGACCTCGCGAGCTGATTTTTGAAAAATTTTCGTTTTTTTTTTTCAAAATCCGAATCGACAAAAAACATTTATGATTAGCGAATCTGCTCACAAATTGACGAGAATCTGGTGAAAGTGCGAAACGGCCGAACAGAGATCCGACCATACGAAACCCAGTACACATATACCAAGTTCCGTGTTTTTTTTTTAATGTTGCCCGGTAGTGGCTCCTCCATAAAGTGGTTGCCAAGCATTTGTTTTCTTATTCTTAGGCTCTTAAGAAAAAAAAGATGTTCAAAGTTGATCGGAAGTCGTTAAAGCGCGAATGAAAGTTTGCCGTGCTGAGTTTTCTTCTGTTGTTACGAGGAAAATCTAGTTGATAACTTTTGCTTTAAAGATAATCGATAGGGATGGACCGATAAAGCATGGCAGTATGTTTTTTAATTTATTGAATCAGGCGTTACTTTGCGGAGGTCACCACTTCCACTACTAGCAAGAAAGTGGAAGTGGAAGTGGAAGTGGTGGCATGTTGAGCGGTTGTTGTTGTGCTTCGTAAATGGCCTCGTGGAGAGTGCCGAAACGCGTCAGCGTTTAGTATAGTGGTGGTGGTGATAGTTGGGTCTGTGTGGCATGTGTTGATTCGTGTAGCAGTGGAGGCGGAGGTGTTGCATGAAAACATACATTTGCCGCACAGATATAACTATTTGTCATTAGTGGTCGCGGGTGAGCAAAGTAATTGTTTTTTAGTTCATAGTATTTTTTTTATATGACAAGGAAGGCAAACGAGCAAGTGGGTCACCTGATGCTAAGTGATCACCACTGCCCCTATAGACACCCGCAACCCCGGAGGGTTTGCAGATGCGTTGCCAACATCACAGCCAATTTACCTACTCCGAAACTACTGGACCGATTGAGTTGAAATTTGGTACACATATGTAAGTGGTGCCGTGATGGCCTAGTGGTTTGACCTATCGCCTCTCAAGCAGAGGGTCGTGGGTTCAAACCCCGGCTCGCACCTCTGAGTTTTTCAGAATTTATGTGCGAAATTACATTTGTAATTTATCATGAGCTTCGAGCACGAGATTCGGTGAAGGAAAAACATCGTGAGGAAACCTGCACACTCCTGCGAAGCAATTCAATTGTGTGTATGTGAAGTTCCCAATCAGCACTGGGCCTGCGTGGGAACTATATAGCCCAAGCCCTCTCATTCTGAGAGGAGGCCTGTGCCCAGCAGTGGGACGTAAATAGGCTGATGATGATGTAAGTGGTGACCCAAAGACGGACGCGTAACGTAAATCAATGAATTTTAAGCATGGGGGCTACTTTTGGGAGTTAAATTTGAAAATGAAAAAAATAATTGCAAAGTATATCGTGTTACGTATCTAATGAAAGAGCTCATTATAAGCATCTCAAATAAGTACATATGTTTTTTGTAATTTTAAAATATATTGTTTTGAAGTTATTAAAAAAAAGGCGAATATTGACCATTCCCTTCCCATAACTTTGAAACTACGGGGCCGGAAATTTAGAGAAAAATGCAAATTCTGTACCTATGAATTACAGGAAAACCTATAAGAAATCCTGGCATTAAAAATAACATAGGAAATTGGAATTTAAATAATTAACGTACGGAACCCTCTCCACGTAAGTCGAACTCGCACTTGTCCGGTTTTTTTTACATCCGACTGCTGGGCACAAGCAAGCCTCTTTTACCACAATAAGAATATTTGGGCTACCAAAAAATGTTGTAGACTTATTATAGTGTTTCCGCTGTAGAGTTAATAAACACTCCATATACGCAGCTATAGGTAAGGTTCATTTATTACACGAACAAATATTTCAACACATCCTACCGTTTCCATCGAAGATGCCCGGGGAGATAATAGAAAATTTTGCCATACGAATTTCTATTCTCGTCTCGTCTCGCCTCGCCGGTGGAAAAGCTCTGTGATTTTTTTCGTCGCGATAATTTGTCGTGGAAATGAAATGTTTTTATTTACCCTTTTTTATACGACAAGGAAGGCAAACGAGCAAGTGGGTCACCCGATGATAAGTGATCACCACTGCCCATAGACACCCACGCCCCGGGGGGTTTGCAAATGCGTTGCCAACCTAGAGAGCTAAGATGAAATGCCTCTTGTTCCCGTAATTACACCGGCTGTCTTACTCTCCACACGGGAACACAACAGTGCAAGCAATGCTGCTTAGCAGTAGGATTAACGACTAAGATGGTTTTAGCGATCCAGACTAACCTCGCACAAGCTGGTTCTATCACCCTGCACTTGCACTCTAGACATTAAATAATATCAAATAGGTACCTTATTAATGACAATTTAAGCTTGGAGGCCCTGGGTCTGCATAGGAACTACAGCTCTAGAGCCCTTTTGTTCTGAGAGGAAGCCTGTGACCAGTAGTGGGTGGGATATAAACTAGCCAATTGTTAGTATTTTATCCTTTTTAAATACTCAATGAAACATGAATACATAGAAAAGAAGAAACTGCTAACCCCGGGAATCGAACCCCGGATCCTCGACATTCCGGGTCGCGTGTCATACCCCTACACTACGGCTAGCATAGAAAGACACGTTGAATTTTTTCAATGTAGGTATTCAAATATCAGCGCTTCTATCAGTTTTTACAGTTACTCAACGTGTCAAAAAAACATTTTGCATCATTCAACTATTGCTTAAACATTATTTGATTTGTTTAAACGATTTCAATATAAATTCTCCTAACTTGACACTGTACAATTGATGTTATTTTTATTGGATGAATAATCTAAATGTAAATTTAAATCATTTTGTAAAGCAATGCACTTCATGTTCCCCTTCGAAAGTGCCCCATAGGTCACAATGGGTGAGTGTGACTTTCCCCATTCCATTAACAATCCCTTAAAAAAGAACTTGAAAGTAAGCTTCAAAACAAAAAACGGTTCAACGACCTGTCAGTTTCACGGGGTTAAGCGCTTTCCCCATATTTAAATGAGGCTTCAATGATGAGCTCCGTCATCAGTTCTCAAGCACCCTCCTATAGAACCTGCCTTTACCGCCCTGCTGAGAATTAGCTGACAGAGCGTTTAGTTGACAAACCCCAAAGTATAATTGACCTAGAGTGACTTGGTTATTTTTAACCCCCGACCCAAAAATATGTCGAATTGAAACATTTGACTAGTGTATCTGTGTGTCTGTCAGTGGCATCGGAATTCAACGTAGTGCATCGTAGAAAACTATATTTATCTACACACATATCATAAGTCCTCTATAATGCGTTCAGAAACCGTAGAAAATGACCAGCATTGCAGCACATCGTCGCCTCCGCCGCCAACCACCACGACCAGCGGTCCAGCAGTAAAGTAATAGTCATTACGACATCGAATTCGATGTCGTAATGACTTTTCGATATCGAATTCGATGTACCGAATTTGACAACCAACGTAATTTACAATCATAGTGAAATAAAACGGATCACTCAGGTATATAAGTCGAGTTCAGTCCGACATGTATAATTAATAATGTGATATATTTTAATTTTTTTTTACAAAAAAAAAACAGTTCACGAAACGTCAGCTCGGTATGTTTGTCTATGATTTAAAAAAAAACAGTCAAATTCGTGACAGATATGGGTATGATATATGTCTTCGGCTTCTGAACTCATCTTAGAGTACTTATAATATGTGTGTAGATAAAGTAATGTATGCAACTGTACATAATTAGGCCTTAAAACACTCATTATGTAGCAGTTGCATAAACTACTATTATCGAGATGGTTCTTAGCTAAGTTTCATCTCGGTTAGGGGTTTTCTTTTTTTTTTGGGCAAAGGTTCTCTGTTGTCTTTCCCGCCTGTGACACATGATTATCTTGCCATTCTGCTTGATAGGTATCTAGGTCAGTCCGCTATAGCCGCTTCTTTAAATAAGTTCATAAAAAGCAGGTGCCGGTTCAGTGCCCTTAGACAACACTCTTATAAGCGTTAAAGTGCTACATGGCTATTTTTAAGCTGGTGTATTTTTTTACTTGCTTTTTCTTTAAAGTCCAGAAAAATGAAACTAGGTATCCATTCCTTTGCACTTTCATCGTAACGGCGGTTGAATGAAATGATAACGTAATTATTGGGTCTTTGCTACGCGTTGCATGTACGTATGTGTACGTTTCCCTGCCGCCGAGTAGGGCGCTCCCAGAGAAAGCTAAACTCTACTTATGTACGTGAGTGACCCTTTTATTTCACGATTATTGAGTCTCAGGGTAGTTCCAGTTTTAGCTAATTTCTGCAGTCTTTATTATTGTTACAATATTAAAACCATTATCATTTTTATACTGTTTTTAAACTAATGCCGACTATATCTTTTTACTCTTTATTGTTCACGTGAGCCATAAAAAGGTACAGTAAAATACGATGCTGCAGCGAGTTTATAGCTTTGCTAGGACTGCTTTTCATTGTTGCTGGCGTTCAACGTTTGTCTCACTAGGTATACGTTAGTGAATAATGGTATCTAAATTGTGGCTTTGAAAGGAACAAAACAATTTTATTCACAATTGTGCCGGCTGTGACACATGGTCATCTGGATCGTGCCGATAGTGTTAGAATGCTGCGCCATCGATGTTACGCGCATTCGATCCAGATAACTACGAGTATGTGCTAAAGCCAGCACAATCCTAATAGGAATAACACGGGCTACTTTTTATTCGGGAAAATTGTATAGTTCCCGCGGGAAAGCGATGACCGAAATCTACGCCGACGAAGTTGTAAATCATCATCATCATCATGTCAGCCGAAAGACGTCCACTGCTGGTCATAGGCCTCCCCCAATCTTTACTAGGTCGTCGCTCTATCTTCGCTCGTCGGCCTTCAGGCCTACCGACAGCCCGTCCCCGGTCCGTTGTAAATAAAATTCAAACTATTTTGTTCTAGAATCTTGTACGCATACGTACGTACGTAACTATATGTACGAAGTGTAGACGTAGCTCTTCAATATACTCGGTTCATATTAGGCTCTATAGATCGGATCGTTTGTAGGGCTTTTAAGGGCCCCTTCAAAAAAGTTAAAGAGATATCATTCACGCAACAATGGGGTGGTCACGAACAGACGCGCGGTGCAATTTAAAATCTGAAACCTCATCAATTTCCACAAATTGAAGTTTGAACGATGATAGATAGATCTGTAAAAGTTAGGATGTTAGGGTTCTGTGGGGTATTTTCGCATTTATTTCGTACCTACACTGGTTTTAGTGCGTAACAGCAATTAAGACTCGTCGTAATTAGGTAGGTATATCAGAGCTTTTAGTGTAATTTTTAACACAAGAAAACCTCTCGATCGCATTCGCGTTAGCGTCTGAGTTCATCTTCATCATCACCAGCTTTTTTACGTCCCACTGCTGGGCACAGATCTCCTCTCTTAATGAGAGAGCTTGGGCTATGGTTCCCACGCGGGCTCAGAGTGGACTGGGAACTTCACACACATCATCGAATTCCTTCGCAGGAGTGTACCTACTGGTTTCCTCAAGAAGTATTCCTTCACCGAAAAGCTCATGATAAATTACAAATTTAATTCCGCACATAAATTCCGAAAAACGTAGCATTTTAACTTATTTTATTGGTTCTGCACTAAAATCTAATTAAATTCGATATCCTGTTTTCAATTGTTCGAACGGGCTCCGCACCGTACCGGAGCCGCCCCAACTAAAATAACACAATTCCAAAAGCTAGATGTCTCGAAAAACATAATTACAGTTTCCGTTTGAGCCTTTGTTAATTAATTTTAATGGAGCAAATGATCAAAAGGCCGGTTACGAAGCTAGGATGGAGTCGTGGGTGCCCAGCTTTACCTACAAATTTACTGAATCATTTGTATTTCTTAAAATTAATTCATCTAATTAAGGCACTTTTGTTCTGACTTCGTTTGATAATGTAAATGAAAATGGGAGTCAAATGAATTTGAAATTTGACATGTAATTATAGGTCGCTTTTTTATTGGAAAAGCTTACTGAGTATACTCCCAGTAATTTAATGGAACATTAGATCAATTAATTTACACGACTAGTTCAAAATGTTAGTTTTGTCGTTTTTGGGAACACACCCTAAAGTCCGTCTGTCCGTCCATTCGCCGTTCAGTGCCCTAAGCACGACTTGTCGAATCCTGCGTCACGTAAAATCGAATAGTAAACTATAACGAGTTTGTATGACGTTTGGAACAGCGCCCGCCCGTGAGCGTATTTGGAACTAAAATTAAGTATGAGGTTTCTCGATCTCGATACGATAACCGTAACGTAACGCAGGATTCGACAAGTCGTGCTTAGGGCACAGGGGACTGTATCTTTACAACAGTTACAGTTACAGAAACTTGAAATATACACAGAATAATATATAGCCGCTACATGAACAAATGTTTGTTCTCGGGTCTTGGGTGTTTAATATGTATATAAGTATGTATTTATCTATATAAGTATGTTTATCCGTTGTCTGGCACCCATAGTACAGGCTTTGCCTAGTTTGGGACTAGGTCAATTGGTGTCAAATTGTCCCACGATATTTATTTATTTAAATAACTAAAATTAAATTAAATTAAAAATATAGGGGATCTCCATATAAGAAACGTTTACAAAATGCGTAGTGTTAAATACTTTATCGGTGGTACGGAATTCTTAGCTTACATCAAAAATGTTTATAATGTTACCACTTAAAAAACTTAGTTAATTGCAAAATACAATACAACACAAAAATTCTTTATCGAACATCACGTAACAAAGAAATCAGTAAAAATATTAAACAGAAAAATACAGTGCTTTAAATAAGGCGAAAGAGACAGGAACTTTCTTTTTTAATAAATAGGTATTTTGTGTTTAAACAGCTTAATTTCTAAGTCGACTTTTCAAGCAAATATTTCCTTGAGCCCTGAACATTATTACATTAATTATATTTTTAATAAACTCACCGAAACATGAATACACAGAAAAACCAGAAAAAATACCAACCCCGGGAATCGAACCCGGAACCTCGACACTCCGGGTCGCGTGCCCACCCTTACACCAGAATTGGTATTTTGCTCCGGAGCTGTGCCCTAAGCACGACTTGTCGAATCCTGCGTCACGTTACGGTTATCGTATCGAGATCGAGAAATCTCATACTAAATTTTAGTTCCAAATACGCTCACGGGCGGGCGCTGTTCCAAACGTCATACAAACTCGTTATAGTTTACTATTCGATTTTATGTGACGCAGAATTCGACAAGTCGTGCTTAGGGCACTGAGATTTGAATACATAGGAGAAATTCGAGCCTTACCTAAATACCAATTCTGGTGTAAGGGTGGGCACGCGACTCGGAGTGTCGAGGTTCCGGGTTCGATTCCCGGGGTTGGTATTTAAAAAAAATACCAATTCTGGTGTAAGGGTGGGCACGCGACCCGGAGTGTCAAGGTTCCGGGTTCGATTCCCGGGGTTGGTATTTTTTCTGGTTTTTCTGTGTATTCGTGTTTCGGTGAGTTTATTAAAAATATAATTGATACTCACGGGAAGACCGTAAAAATAAACGCTGTGCTACGGCTCCGAGTGTTTCGTAAAACGTTTAGGGGTAAATAGGTACGTCCCGATATCCAGGGATTCTAGCTGTGTTTTTCATCGTTTGATCTTTTAAATATATTTATGTTCGGTATAGACCGCTTTGCAATTTAAATTGTTTCATCGTCATCATAATGTCAGCTGAAATACGTCCACTGCTGGACATAGGCCTCCCCGCGGCTCTCCACTCAGACCGGTCTTGTGCTTTCCGCATCCACCGCGGTCCCACGATCTTTACTAGGTCGTCGCTCCATCTTGTTGGAGGCCTACCGACAGCTCATCTCCCGGTCTGTGGAGGCCATTCGATAACCTTAGAAATTATTTAATATTTTGTAAATATTTATGAACTGAAAACAATTGCTTTGCTCGCCCGCGACCACAAGTGAAAATAATCTGTGCGGCAAATGTATGTTTCCATGCAACACCTCCGCCTCCACTGCTACACGAATCAACACATGCCACACAGACCCAACTATCACTATCACCACTAAACTACACGCTGACGCGTTTCGGCACTCTCCACTTTAGTGGTGGTGGTGATAGTTGGGTCTGTGTGGCATGTGTTGATCCGTGTAGCAGTGGAGGCGGAGGTGTTGCATGGAAACGTACATTTGCCGCACAGATTAAATGCTTTTCACTTGTGGTCGCGGGTGAGCAAAGTAGGTACCTAATTGTTTTAGTCCATAAATATGGACCTTCGCAGAGTAACGCCTGATTCAATAAATTATTGTAAACATTTATTAAATTTCAAATTTATCTAATGATGCTAAAGTTATATAGTAAAATAAAAGGATCTCGTATATGAAGACGCGAGTTTAGACCGACAAGTTTCGGACTAATACGTAGGTAGTCATTCCTCTGGGAGCGCACAGCTCTGCGACAGCGTGACATAAACTGAGGGCCCAGGCTCTGCTCGCGCGACTACTATACATATAGACGAGGCGCAGCCGAGAGGGGCGTAGAAAATTACTTTCGTTTTCATAGTAATTTTTATTATTCTCAAATGTAGGGCAGCTCACCACACTGACACGTCACTATGTAAAGGTTCGTTCAAAGTAATGTTGACGCAGTGTTTTAACACACGTCTCCCAACTTGGGGGCACTGACCATGATATCATAGTCCATTAGACTCAATGTCGTTTATGCGTGATTGAACCAAAAACAAACAAACTTACCAACTTTCACATTCAAATTTCACATTTTGCATGATGTACTTGATCACCTGGTGGTTCCAACGGAAGACCAGCGCTGGCTGCAAAGCCAGCATCACTCTGAGTTGGGACCAGTTCGTGACAATCTTTATCCTGTGTTCTCCTTGTTACCTCGTATCAATGTCACGAATAAATGTTTTCTTTCTTTCTTCAAATTTTATGCTTTGAATTTCCATGCGCAAAAGTATAAACCAACGACCGTACTAAATCCCCAGTTGTTCACAAAATGTCGAGGTATCTTGCTCTAGACCGCATTTGAACAAGTTGCCGACTTGCCGCGCCTATTTCACGGCTCATTCACTTTTGTAGCGAACTGCGTACACGAGGGCGACATTGAAAGTTTTTAGAACTGGCCATCTAGAAATTACAAATAAAAAAAAATGAAACAAAACTCTTATTTTTTGTTTTGTCATTTGGCGCCAAATTTAAAATTGTTTCACTCGTAGCTGATAAAGCCAGAGGGTCGAGCACGAGTTTTCGAATACTGCGTAACGTAACGCAATCGAGTAGTAAGAGTAACGTTATCGAGAAATTGGTATGACGTTTAGAACAGCGCCCGCTCGTGAACGTATTTGAAACTAAAATTTAGTAAGAGGTTTCTTGATTTCGATACGATAACGATAATTACAGGAGAATACGCATGTCTGTAGCTTATTGACTGACTAACTGAATTATCAACGCTCAGCCCAAACTCTGGGACCTAGAAAGGTGAATTTTTTATGATGTAGACCAGGGGTGAAAAGGGACGTGGAAATTAGTATGGACAAACAGTATTTTTAAAGTTATGATTGAAAAACTTAGTAAATACCTAATCTTCAAGAGACATAAAAGAACCGTATTTCACTACTTTTTGAAATAGGTACAAAGTTTATACGAGAAAGTCTTTAATCTTAAAGTTAGGATTAAAAACTTAGCGAATATACTCATCAAAATTCTACGCGTCGTGAAAAGGTTAGAGCGGGAGTTTGTAGGGAAAATCATTATTTTTACAAGTTACTTTAACTTAGACAAAGGCTCAAAGGATTTTGCTAAATACCACGGGGGTGAAACCACGGGCGAAAGCTAATTACAAATAAAATTAAATCTCGCAAAATAAACAAGAGCGTTTTAGGGGGCATTCTAGCGGAACTTCTTTATAGTCAATAATAAATCTCAAATTAAGTATAGAAGCAAGTGTGCTTCCCGAATACATGCATCTCGGCAACCGATAACCTGACCTTTTACCCCTAGTTGCTTAATAGTATTTTATAAGTCAATCGGCCCTGGTCTAGAAATCCGTGCTACATCTCGAACGTTCATTGTTAGGAACGCCATCATGATTGATCGAAGTGCGTTACGTCAATATTTTTCTTATTCCATTGTTGTGGCCGCACTATGCCCGCTCGTATATCACTTTGTTCACGGGGACGCAGCCAACAGATTATCACAGTAAGCAACTAGCTAAAGATGTGTAATATCCGCATTTAGTTTCATAACTTACGTAGATGACTACTTTCCGCCAACGCTAAAGCTTCACATTTAACTAACAAATGTGCCATGATATCGTGTATCTAGAAACCGAATAGGTACTTACTACGAAACCTGAAAAGCTTAGAGCCAGGAGACGTAAAACGTAAACACTTCTTAATCAGCACATATTGAATAAACCTGTTTAGTTGATATGATTAAAATTTATTTCAGTGAACAATTTGATTGGCTATACAACCAGAAGCTTAAAATGTTTAAAAATAAAACTCTACCTGCACTGGAATTATATTAACTTTAACAGAATTGGGCCGCATATTAAGACGCTTCCCTGAGAGGATGACCTTGAACGCTTCGCGCCTTCCCCACTCCACCTCACTTCTACTAAACAACTTCGTTTTAGTGATGACATCTATTAAATATCGGTCTAACTTCATTTTACACAGTGTTATCACAAATAACGCGTCTTTTTGAAAAAAAAATTTTTGTTTAAATGCGCACCGATTACTTAAATTACTTTTTTTTATTTTCTAAATAAAGGCCTGGTGCCCAGCAGTGGGACGTAAATAGGCCGATGATGATGATGATTATAAAAAGGTATTTTAATAATGTTAAATATAGAAATCCTAGCCTATTAAATTCTCTATACATTGGTGTATCTCACAAGTCAAAGTAAATTATGCTTATGATGTAGTAACAGAATATTAATTGCAACTTGACTTACTTGTGATGCAGATATCATAAGTATTAAATAAGAAAAAAATTATATGAAACATACAAAAACAAGTTAAGATGTTATATATACTTAACGTATTTATATATTATGTTTTTATCGTTTAAATTATTTACAGAAAGGCTCTAAAAAGCAGCAATTTCAGCGTCTGGGTCAGGGAAGCGCCTAAAATGACTTTCCAAATCTACCTACTGTAGTCTAATTTATTTACTGTGCCTTTGGATGCGTGTGATCTGACTGATATTTACAATCAATTTATGTTGTACCATTTACAACCAACATAAAGGATTTTCGCAGAGAAAGGAAATTTTTGATATTCTATCAATATGATACGATAACGATTTATTTTCATAATTCAAAATGTTTTTGCTAAACTCTGCCGCGAGTGATGATTTCATGCTTTGGTTAAAGCATATTTGGCCTGTATATATGATGCTTCGAGTTGATTTGAAACGAAAGTATCAAAATGTGTTTTAGCCAAAGTAGACTTAATTCACCTTCACAGATAAGTTTCTATGAAAATCATTTTTCAATTACATACACGAAGAATTGGAGCTCATAATTTAACAGTTTCACTTTCATTTCAGAGTTACTACATCGTACTACAAGTTTGTATCTTTCATTGAATTAGCTTTAAGTCTAAGCTGTAACAAAACTTACATCTTAGGTAAATGCATCGCCATTACTATCTAAATAAATGAGCTCACTCCACCATTTACAACTAAGCTAAGCACTATAATACTCTCCATCTTGTTTAACTCGAAACTAACTATAACTATTCTACTGTAGACTAACTAACTACTGTGTTCCCAGGTCTCACAGAGCAGTCAGAGAGTAAGCTCCAACAGACTTAGCATGAACTTAGTTCTCACTAGATACATTACACTTCCTTCCATTGCACGTACCCTTAGTAATCTAGAGATCCAAAACTGTAGACGAGGGGTTATACAAGTTTGCCGTTTTAATCTTATTTTCATCACACTTGCACGTAACAAGGGTAACATGCAAGCTAACTTGACTGTTACGTCCTAAATAAAAGCTTCGGGCCTTTTCTATTCTCATAGAGCCCAAGGGGTGTAATGTCTAGCAAGGCACGGCCCCATCAGCACTGCGCGCCACGTTTTCTCGCAAGTGTGATGAGAAATTTACTGTATGTTTCACCGGCGACACAGGAATTAGGAACCTCTACTAGAGCCTCGTTCGTAATTCCTTACTTACCGCCCTTAATAGGTACACAATGTACTATTTTATGAAAGTTCATTGACTACTTACATCATTATTAGTTTAAGGTTTTCTCATTTTTCGTTAAGTTCTGGCGCATATTTTGGCCTCTGCATTGTGTGAATTATATTATTATTATTAATGGCTGTGGTGAATTACGAAGTTTTAAGATTTGTTGAAAAGTGTTAATTTTTATGATTTTTGTTTCAACATCAACATGAAACAAAATAATGACAATTTCGCACGTTTGTTGTAACGACATTGCCATATTCCACGATATTCATTGAAAAGAAGTCACATGCATGCGTGCGTTTCTCACACAGTCTCCATATTTTAGTGATGCAAATACAAAAACATAGTCTTTTTCTTTCTTATTACTGAAAAGTACCTACCTACTTATATTTTAACACCTGAATCGCTGCATAAAATATTACAAGGTTTAAAGAAGTCTTATTAAGGGATATCAATTAATTCACGGAATTAGATACTTTTCCTGTATTTCAGCAAAGGCAAAGTCACCTTTGTCTGTTTGGAGTACAATTAGCAACGAAAGACCAGGTACGGAAATTGATAAAATAAACGCTTGCTCTCATGTTTTAATTAAATCTTAAATCTACAGAAGAATAGCTTATCTTCCTGTTTGTAATGTTATTGTTCTCTGCAATACAGCTCTGTTGCAATTTGTTATTTTTCTGAAAAGCAATGAAATCACAAACGTGCTAACCAATTCAGCTCTAGAAACGAGTACCTAGTCTATAAATAGAACTAGCATTTCTTTTTCTAAAATTAACGACATGAAATTCACCTACTAGACTCCTAGCCCAATTTACGTTCACGTATTAGGAGACCAATCAAATTACTGCTTAGTCAATCAAACCCCAATTTGTCCGAGATTGTTAATAAACACAATTGATTAGAATTAACGGTCGTGCGTGGAAGGAAACCTACTTCATACCACATATCACGTATTCTATCATATCACTCATTTGCAAGTATAATAGTCACACCTATACTCCGTAATTTAATTAGTTTGAAGACTTTAATGGTCCCCTTATGGCTGTAGGACGCAATACGCTAAATTGATACATATAGGGTTCCTAAAACATCGATGATTTAGGTGCCGATAGATTTTAAAGCATACGAAAAAGTGAAAATGCAGTTTTAAACCACAGAAGCGGAATTCATTTAATGGCTTTCAGAATCAACCCAGGACTAAAATACTGATAGAAATAATCATGAAAACAGGTAATTAAAATCAAAAACTTATACTAACTTAAGCAATTTAGAAAGCGATGAAATACGACTTTCAAACTAATAACTATGTAGAGAAACTATTTTCATGATCTCAGTAGGAGTATCTTTTTTTGTATTTTTTTTTTCTCCCAATTTTTTTTTATTTTTACTGTTTTCCCGTGAATATCAATTACATTTTTTATAAACTCACTGAAACATGAATACACAGAAAAAAACCAGAAAAATGCCAACCCCGGGAATCGAACCCGGATCCTCGACACTCCGGGTCCGGGTCCGGGGTTCGTGGTGGGTCGGGGTTTGAATACATGGAAAAAATTCGGCCTTTCCTCTATGTCCAATCGTGGTGTAGGGGAAAAGCACACGACCAGGAGTGTCGAGGATCCGGGTTCGATTCCCGGGGTTGGCATTTTTCTGGTTTTTTTCTGTGTATTCATGTTTCAGTGAGTTTATAAAAAATATAATTAGAAACTATTTTGATAAAGCAGACGACAGAAGATCTATCGATGTTTTAGGAACACTAACCTTTTAATACACTTAGTTGCAAACGACACGCCCAGATTATTTCTTTACAATTCGGCCCGTCGACGGGTCTCGTCACTTTATTTATGATGTCGATATTTTCTTCTGAACCACACTAAACGTTTCACAAACGCAACTACGTGTAACACTTGTATAATAGTAGTATGTAGGAATTTACTAATTTACTGAACCTTATTCATATTAATATAAATCTCCATTTCTACACGATTTTTATTAAATTCTGTTCTTTAGCATGTTGTAGTTATATTTAAAGGCCATTTAAGGCTTACGTATTTCGAAGTCCTAGTAGGTTATACCTTACACTATCGTTTGAATTGTTACTTTAGACTTTAGACAAACATTTTGGTAAGTCCTTTTAATAAATATACTTATTTTGGTTGTTATTTTTTATTATATTTCATCTGACGAGATTGATTGCTTCTTAAAAAGTTGAGTAGTTGAGTTAAAATTAGCAAATTTTGATTGATAGATATTGTATTCACAGCGATTGGAGAAGGTTGGTACTTATCGGTAAGTAAGTAAGTTGACAGATATTCCTGCCAAGATGTGTTTTATTCGCTATAGTTTTACAGATAACTATGAGGATTTTGAGGGACAGTTTAACGTCAGTAAATGAATTCATAGTGGTAATAAAAAGCAGTCTGAGAATTTTAATTCTTAGTAGGCACTTAGTTACTGCAAACTTTTAATATATTTTTTATGTTTTATGTTTTCTTGAGCTTTCGTTTTTTGAGTTTATCATTGTGACTTGAAAGTCTTAATTGATTTGCTTAATTTGTGTTTTATAATTGAAGTGCTTTCAGGCGCGTTTCCATCTTTTATTCATTAGTTACACTGTCCACATATTCGTACGTTTTAGTACTACATGCATGTATACACTAATTATTTTGAAGGATCACCACTTATACTTAAATTCTTGCACTTTCAAAACCTGGACCTTTGTCTTAAGCTTATTTCAACCAGCAACAGAGCCATCGGGACATGTACGTAATATTAAAGTTTGTTAACTTTAAAATCCTCTTCGATTCAGGAAGCGTTTCAGTTCGTTACTTTGACATTGTCTGTGAGAAAGGAGTGACCACTTCTCACAAATAGGCTTGCGTCTTTGTTACAAAAGAAATCTTAAAGTCTTTTGTTGAGTATAGAGAGCTTGATATTTTAGAACGGTTCTGTACCTAAAGGAACTATAGTCGGACGCCGGACGATTGTCTCAAGTCATATATAAATAAATGTCTCAGGAATTAACAATCTATTATGTTGACTATAATATGGCTTTCTACTTTAGTAGTCCTCTTTTTAATAACTTTTACTTTTCTAAACTTAAATTGTTCATAGTTTAGTAATTTTAATAAATTAGCTATGGTACAAAATGTCGATTGTACGATCATAGTGGATGCGGAAAGCACAAGACCAGTCTGAGTGGAGAACCTTGGGGGAAGCCTACTATGTCCAGCAGCGGACGTCTTTTGGCTGACATGATGACAAATATAGGTATGTTTTGTTTATACCAAAAAACACGTTACCGTGTCTCGAACGCAACCCCGACTTCTTTTTTTGTCTATTGTACCATTAAACAATAAAGTTTAAACATTAAAGAAGAAAAAACAGCGATTCTTTTCATCCTCGCGGACGTATCTCGTATAATCCATCTCGAAGTTGCCGGATTTCCTTTCGGTTAAGAACAGTGAAGTAACCACAAAAGTTCACCAAACAAATTTAACTTGGCCAAGTTCCATTGAATTAAGTCATTGTGCAGGAATCCCGGCATTTCTCGTTGATGATGGCATTAAGGAATTGCCTGGGTTTGGCAAGATACACTTTCAAGAAGGCTACATATTCGGTTGCGTTGCGTTAGGAACAGATGGTCGAATGAGATACGAATTTATTGAGACGATTCAAACTTTTAAAGTAGTAAAGGCAGAATTGAGCATGGAATATGTTTACCGTTCTCATTATGGTGATATTATTCAGGTGAGTTTAAAATCTTCATTGCAGTAAGTATGCAATTGTTGTTGCAGTTGTTTGCGTGATCCTAATGAACAGCTAATAATAGTTTCTGACAGAAATTGACTTCACAGGCTATGTAATGAAATTACATAATTTTTTGCTAATACCTTAAGTACTTATGGATATTTTCATAAAAGCAATATCTTGCCATAATATTCGAAAAATGTTCGTAATTATAGGCTTGTCCGATACGAAACGACAAAAAAATAGATAGGCCTAATTTTTTAAAACAAAGAGTCGTACAGAAGCAGTCCAATCAGCCCACAAGCTGTTACGAGAAACAAATGATCCATAATACCAACTTGTAATAATGAACTTTAAAAACCTTTTATCATAATAACATTAAGCTGGCGTTCCGAAACGGACCCGCGTCTTGCAACTTCGTTATTAGGGAGAAAAAATAAAAAATTATACTTTCCCAGCGTTTCTTTTCCAGTTTCTTAAAAACGTTGGTGTATTGCGAGATCCCTGGATACCCCAGTGTTGACGGAAATTTTCATACTAACTGTTTATTAGGGAAATTCTTTCCCGCGTAGTGTCCGACGAAAGTGGAGCAATCGCGTTTGGCAAAAATAATAACCGAAGCTTTTTTTTTCTTTTTAGAGCCCGAGGGTGTATTACGTTCGGTCGACGCAATGTTTTAGTTTGAGACTTACTTAACGAAAGTAGGTGAAACAACCTCCTTGGAAATTTCATAACTTCGTAAAACATCTTCTCTTGAGTTACGAGCGCGATTTTGAACGTTTTAAAGTTTTCAACATTAGCTTTGTAGCTTGAGCAAATGCCATAGCACGAGGGAAAAAAGTTACATCCCGACACGTTGTGGAAGTAATCACATCTTAATCTTGATTGGAAAATTTATCCAAGGATTACGATAGATTGAAGACCGTAGAACAAAAAACTGGAAGATAAAACCGAGATCTATTGAGACGATTTAATTTTTAATATCTTTAATGCCCGAGACGGCCATCTTGGCTCGGGGTAATGGACTCACAAAACGATGAATAGTTTTGCAACGGACATGGAAATATTCTTTGATCTAAACTGGAATTCTGGAATAGTCTGCAAATCTGCTAATTGTTTTTAGACCGTTGATTCCATAAAAAGGGAATTGTGTACGGTGGCTACAGTATTACTTCACAGACTTCAAAAAATGAGGAGGTTCTCAATTCAATTATGTTTTTGTAGGCATGTTTGTTACACGAATGCAATTATTGTCATGTTATGTTATATTATTGTTGTAAACATTGTTATGGAAGCCTAAATAAACAAAAGTTAGGTTAGGATAGATTTATCTATTCTACGAGACAATGTCGATGGAGCTCCACTTCGTGGAGCTTTTATTCCGAGTGCTTAGGGCCTTAGCGCTTAAATGCAACACTAACCCACCCTAACCTTTATTCTAGTAAACTTAACCATTACCTTATCAGAAAAAAACTCGTAGACTGGAAACTCCGTCAAAGAATTCAAGTCCAACCAACCTGCGACGCTTTTGCGCTAAACCGTCTTGCTCACTCACTTAAGTACTAATATTTTGACCATTGTAAGTTCCAAGCTTACTTTAAGCGACTACTTATAAAGTTTAACTGCCGTTTTTTTTTTGTTTTTTTTTTTTGTTGTTATATTGACCTATACCGAAAAGTTACTAGGTATAATGATCCAGGTTGTGAGCTAGGTTGCATTAATAAATAACACTATTGAATATATATAATGTGTTTATGATCACATTACTCGCATTTATTGCGGAAACGACGAAACAAAAACAAAATTGTGTTGCTCTGAAAGGAGAACATTTTTATTAATCACAATGTTACAAACATTATATCATGTAAAATATTAACTAAACACTTTACCTGAAAGGAGAAACAACATTTAATGCTAATATTCCGCGTAATTCTCTATTTATTATAAGTATTCAATTATATTGTATGACATTACATTTCACATGTCTTAATAATTCAAATCCAACTGACAACTCTGCAGAACAAGGCCATAGACAAGTTAAATGAGAAGCTATGAACCTCATTTACATCTCCCACCCCCCCCCCCCCCCCCACATCAAGTACATTTATTTTATTTGTTTCTATATTTTTATGGAACTGGTACTAATTTTGTAACATGAAAAAGATTTGATTCAGGTTTCTTATGTCCTGTGTTTATTCTGTAAATCGAGTTTGACAATTTTTCCACAATCTCATAAGGACCAATCTTTAACTCGTCAAGTTTTTTTCTATTTAGCCGATTTCCATTTTCAACATAAACCAAATCTCCTACTTTGAATTCACACTTTTTCCTATTTTTGTCAAATTGTTTTTTATTATAATTGTGTGATTTTATACTATTTTCCAACGCTATTTGTCTATCTCGTAATAAATCATTATGTGTATGTTCTTGTTTCAATTCATCCGGTAAAATATCAACGTTTTTCCCTTCTAGTAAATACCTAGGTGAAAAGCCTGTCACAGTATGTTCCGTTTCATTATATTTTTGGACGCATTCGTGTGCAATAGTAGTCCAAGCCAATTTATCCTTTTTTTCGTTTATTTTGCACCGTATTTTATTAACTAGCGTCTGATTCAATCTCTCATTTAAACCATTCGAAAATGGAGCATTTACTGCCGTGAAGATAATTGGAATATTTTCTGTATCTAAAAAGGTTTTGAACTCACGTGAATTTATACCCGGGTACTGATCGGATAAAATCATGCCAACTTTATTTCCCTGTATCACTTTTTGAACAAGCTTTATAAAATCATTTGAACTTTGGGTTTTAGAAGTCAGAACAATGGCGTATCTCGAGAAATGATCCACTAGTAGATGTAAATATGTCTTTGTAGAACGAGATCCGCCAAATCCACCAATAGTATCTATGGATATTATCTCAAAAGGGTAAGTAGCAGGGCCTAAGTGTGACATTAATCCAAATTTGTATTTGCATCTAGATTTGTTTCTTATGCAAATTTCACAATTGTCACAAACCTTTTTGATAATGTTCATCAAATTTCTCGACGTATAAAATGGTTTAATTTTCTTTTCCAGCTGTTGTATGCCTATATGGCAGTAGTAATAATGAACATTTTCTATGAGTTTTCTAGAGTACTCCTCAGTTAAGACAATTTTTTCCCTTTTTCCTATATTTTTATAGTATATATTGTTTTTTAGTTTTAGCTTATCTTTATTATGTTTTATGTCTTCATTTTTTTCTTGGTCATTTATTATATCTTTTAGTTGAATAAAATTTACAATTTTCAAACTTTCATCTTGATTGTCACCTGGTTCTAACACTGGGTTCCTACTCAAACAATCAGCTTCTAAATTGTATTTTCCTGGGGAATATATCACCTCAAAGTTGAATTGAGACAGATAATAAGTTAAGTCACCCAATTCTTCATCCGTTCTAGCCTTAATGTTCAATTTCTCTAATGGCTTATGATCAGAGAAAACCGTAAACCTTTTGCCTATAAGCCAGTATTGCCAGTATTTCACTGCTTCTTTTATCGCTAGACACTCCAAATATATAGCTTTTTTCTTCTTCTGTGTATCGTTCAATTTTCTCGAAAAATATGCACACGGTCTTTCCTCTCCGTTAGACTGTGGTTGTTTCAAAACTGCTCCGATACCTTGAATTGATGCATCGGTATAAATATGTATTGGCAGTTCCGGATCATAGATTGCTAATATAGGTTTCATACATAATAGCCTTTTTATTGTCTCAAAAGATTCTTTACAGTCCTTTGACCAAATAATTGGCTGTCCCTTTCTTAGCAAATTGTGTAGTGGATTTAACACAATAGATATATTTGGCACATATTTCCCATAAAAATTAATTTTACCCAAAAACTGACGAACATTTTTTTGTGGTTTTGGTGTAGGAAAGTCTTTTATGTCAGTCAAATTATCTTTCAACGGAGTAACTGTATTATTTTCGATTATGTGACCTAAATATTTAACCGAATCCTGAGCAAAGTGACATTTTGAGAATTTGAGTCTAAAACCTTCTTTCAAAATCGCTTCCAGTAGTAACGATAAATGTCTAATGTGCTCTACAAATGTTTCAGAAAACACCAAAATATCGTCTATGTAATTAACAGTAAATTTGGATAGGCCATGTTTCCTTATAATGCTGCTTAATATCCTCTGAAAAGTGGCTGGCGAAGTCTTTAAACCAAACGGCAAACACGTCCACTGAAAGTGTCCTTCTTGAGTAACAAATGCAGTTTTTTTTCTGTCCTCAATTTTCATAGGTATTGACCAAAATGCTGAGTTTATATCCAGTGTCGTGAAGAATTTACAATTTCTGGTTTTGATCATTAAATCTTCAATTAGTGGAAATGGTTGTGATTCAGGAACAACAATCTTATTTAAGTCACGAAAATCTACACACAATCTCGATTTTCTTCCATCTTCTTTTTTGTAGGCTAATGTCACTGGTGCGGCGAAAGGACTATAAGATTCTTCAATTAACTTTTTCCCTAACAATTTTGATATTTGCTGTTCTATTTCTTTTTTATCCTCAATAGTACACCTATATGGTCTTTTGCAGCAATATTTATCTATTAATAAATCCACATGTGCCTCATAGCCCTTTACAGTACCTATATCGTGTTTATCTTTAGCAAAAAGTGATGTATACTTGCTAATCAATTCATCTATTTTAGATTGTTGCTGATGGTTGAGATGATTTACAATAATATTAAAGTTAGCAACCTCTACGTGCTCATTAAAATTTATTTCGTATTTATGTTTTGTTTCATTTTCTGTTTTTCCTAAGCTGCTCACATCTTTATTCATATTATGTATTTTCTCTTCTATTTTATTACCTGAAAAGTCAGGAATTATTTCAGAATCAGCACATACTACTTTCTTATTATAGTAATTTTTTAAAATGTCAATATTTTGTGTCACTTCCAATTTTTCGTTTTGAATAAGGCGAAATTTTTTTATACAATCTAATCCTACCAAGAAATCGTAGTCAAAATTTTCCTCATCAATCACGAAAACATTTATAGTCTGTTCCATGTTCATGATTTTTATCTTTAAAGTCACTATACCTATAGACTTTTTTACGCCATTAATCGTTTTTAGACCTGCAGTTTTAATATTATTCCTCATCGCATTATCATCCAATGACAATAATTTTGAATTTATTAAAGACACATTTGATCCTGAATCATAAACGCCTAAAACTTCCAGGGTGTCATTTATCAATAAGTTAATTTTGATTAATGGCGGGATTTCTAGTTTTTTGGATCCATTTCATTTAATTCTGTCTCCAATTGCGAATTATTAACAGATCTTATTTGATCTCGTTTTAAGCCGTCACTATTTTTGTTCCTGAACCAACACAAGGATTCAGGGTGGTACCGATTTGTTTTGTTTTCTTTTTCACAAATTTTGCATGGTCGGTATTTCTCGTTTTTTTCTTTAATTTTATTTTCAAAAACAACTGTTTTCTTTTCCGGAATCTTTTTCCCTACCAAATGCTCTAAACCTCTGAGATTATTAAATAGATCTTCCGCTGCTTTCAAGTTTTTCCTGTCAATTTGGTCAGCTACAAAATTTGGCAACCCTGTAGCTATAAGATCTATCAGTGTCGGTTTATCTATTGTTTTATTTATCTCTAATAAAAGACGTTCTTTCTTTAATGCGTATTCTAGTAAAGAGCCCTGTATATATCTGAATGACATAGCATACCTGATTGGCGACCAACCTTTGTCCGCATAAGTTTCACAAAATATTTTCGTCCACATCGACCATTCCGAGTTGACTGTATACTTTATAAGCATTGAACTATACCAGTCGAGACACGAGTCCTCTAAAAATAACCTAAGGGCTTCAATCCTCTTCAAATCTTCGTCTATTCCTAATCGGGTACATTCAGTTTCAAAAGTGGCTATCCATTGACAGACATTTGACGTTTTTCTGCCGAATTTTTCAATGACGAATTTCTCAGTTAGGCTTCTTATATTCTGAGGCTTAGACACGTCTTTCTTCATTCCAGCAATATTTTCCAATATTTTTGTCAATGTCTCTCCTGAAATCCCAGCCGCCGGAGTCTGTTCCCGAGCTTCTGGTACAATCTCCTCCAACAAATATCCCTGGAATTGCATATTTCCATCTTCATCCAAGTAAACCTCGCTAATTTCTGGTGTCACCGAAATCCACACTTGCCTCTTGTCGTGTCTTTTTTGCAAAGTATTTCTTACTTTTTGAAAAGCTTGTGTTGTTAAAATCGTATCATGTAGTCTTACCGATTGTAATTTTTCCGGTATTAAAAAGACACGTTTGTCAGCATCCGTAATTGAAGCCATGCAGATAATATTCGTTTTCGGATCTTCACCTGATTTAACTACAAATTCAAACCTTAATTTCTCCATTGTTGTTATCTATCAGCCGTAGAAATGTTGTTTTATAATGTGTTTATGATCACATTACTCGCATTTATTGCGGAAACGACGAAACAAAAACAAAATTGTGTTGCTCTGAAAGGAGAACATTTTTATTAATCACAATGTTACAAACATTATATCATGTAAAATATTAACTAAACACTTTACCTGAAAGGAGAAACAACATTTAATGCTAATATTCCGCGTAATTCTCTATTTATTATAAGTATTCAATTATATTGTATGACATTACATTTCACATGTCTTAATAATTCAAATCCAACTGACAACTCTGCAGAACAAGGCCATAGACAAGTTAAATGAGAAGCTATGAACCTCATTTACATATATACGAAAATATTTGGAACGTTTAAAGATGGTTATGGTCTAATTCAGTTCATACGAGTATTATGAACTGAATTAGACCATAATCATCTGTAAACGTTCCAAATATTCATAACTAATGAACGCCTAATTAAAATTAAGCTAGAGTCCAAGTCGCAAGGAAAATACAGATCCTCATAATTACGGCGTCACAACGTAAATAAAACTTAATTACCTTCCGTAAACAGTTAAAAAGTAATTAAAACCGCCATATTACTTGACGAGAATAATTTATCTTCGCGTCTTTATAATCCACAGAATAGTCTTTAATCTAATTCAAAGAAAAAGTTATCTATCTATGTTGAATAGGAAATATAGCTTATATAAATATCCTCGCTAATTAACATGATAAAATTGTACGTTTAGAAGTTTGTATTGTTGTTACTCAATCATACAAAAACGGCTTTACGGATCTGGAATATTTAAATCAAAGTTTGAAACGAGGACCTTTATTAGATCAAAGGGTATACTTTATCCCGCGCATTTATTTACCATGATACAGATAGGTACTAACCGACTGATAATGATAATACTAGTCTCTGACAATATTTGATAGGCTTTGATTACCAACTCGGTAAGCGGGTTATGATGATGACCTTATTTAATCTAAGATTGTCAAAAAAATGTTTCGAGCGGTCATTGGAAAACCCTACTTGATAATCTTATTTCCAACAATACATTTACGACACACAATACAATAATGAATGAATGAATAATCATAAGGAATTGATACTAATCTAGGATAATTATTATGGTACTTGACACTTATTGCACACTGTTAAAGTGTTCTACTGAAGTGCTTTCATATTTTTCATAACTTCGTCCGTGTAGCATCGCTTTATTGCCACATAAATAAACTGGCAACTCTGAGGCTGCTCGAAAACGACTATTACACTGTAACAATAGGAAAGCTTAATGCCTTCTCTGAGGAAAAATATGTTAACCTCAAACAAGGTCCTAACAAAACTACTTTAATTTAAATTAATCCTCCTAAACGCTAGGATTTTAAGGGATCCTTAATCCTATGAGGTGAGGTATTAAGCTTTATAAATTTTAACTACCCACTGATTAAAAATTAAGTCCTCCGCCCGACCTCGGTTTAAAAATAAAATCATTCATAATTTGCACTCTTTACAATTAGTTTTACACTACTTTACCTCATATTACCAAGCATATAATATTACTTCTTTTGAATGTTGGAAATCTTGGGCTTAGTTAGCCAGCCAATTTTCCACCTCGATTCCAATAAAAAAATCCCTAGCTTTGTTTCGCCAAAATCGTGTAATAATCGCGACTAGTGTTCTAGCGCTAAAAGGGCGTTAACCTTAATGTTTAAATCTAAAAAAATAATATAATCTATAGCTGCTTTAGTTTGTAAAACCACAGTAGTAGTACGAGTACAGTTAGTAAATTACCCTGACACTGTCAACAAGTTCAGCTAATTTTTCAATAGAGCAGCAGCTAGCCGTTAAGTTATTAGCTACCGACTTGGCAGCGAGGCCGTAAATCTACCCTGCTCCGCTATTCTGATATATGAGGAAAAGGTTAACGAGAACTGCGACCGTTTTAAAAGTCGAGTTGAAATGTCCCGGTTGTAGTGGAGATGGTATTTTTTGTTTGTTTCCCGTTTGTAGAGTAATTCTAGTTTGTGTCTGCTACAGCTTTAGTTCTATTATGCGGTTTTATTTTAAAGTCACTTGTATTTAATTACTATTGTTAAAAGTATCCTAAAATAGGTACTAAGTATAAAAATACTCCAGTTAGTCACTCAAATTAGACCAAGAAAAGGAAATAAATTGATTGTAAAACATTTTCTTTTTCTATTAAGAGCCTTATTTTTATCTTACCTAATATTTTAATCCTCCGTTAATAGTGAATTTTGATGAATTTGAAAAACAATTGCGACGCTTTGACATACAGTCAATAAAAATGTTGTTAATACGTGGATAATACAGCCCACAACTAAAGCATTTGCTTCGTGAAACTTTTTAAATTTTCTATTAGTGACATAAATTTTGCAGTTGACTCGACAATGTCTGAGGTCAGAATAGGGTCGCGCAAATTTTGACTTTCAACAAAATTTGCGAGATAGTTGATGAGAATCGCCAACTTTGGCGCATCCATCTTATAAACTTTCCACGTTGACTAATGAACTGAGCCAAAAGTATGAGCTCCTTCATAATTTAATAAACTATAATAATATTCTCGCGATAGTATCCGAATTATATTTCCGTCCGCGTAGATTTAATTTATCGTTATCCCGCGGGAACTATAACATTTTCCCGAATAAAAAGTAGCCTATGTTATTCCTCAATATTCATACTATCTATCTTAAATTTAGTAAAAATTTCATCTCGATTGGTGCAGCGGTTTTTCCGTGAAGAGGTAACAAACATACAGACAGAGAGACAGAGTTACTTTCGCATTTATAATATTAGTTAGGAAGTTAGGATTAGTTAGGACTACTTGAAGTTTCTAAGTTTTCTTTCAGTTATTTAAAGTGTCAAGTTACTTGTGACCCTTTTTTTGCAATTATGGTCTTTCCGAAAGCGCTAGTAGACTAATATATTGTAAAAGTATTACTTGCTTGATTACATTTTGATTTTGATTTATATTTGACACGAGCTGTAGTAATCAATATCAATCATTATCATTAGCGCCTCAAGGTCAGCAAGTACAGCTGTCTCGGCGCCCAATACGAGTTCCTGCCGTTTGGCGTCGAGACGCTGGGTCCTTGGGGTAAAGGTGCGCTCGGGCTCCACAAGGAGCTGAGCAAACGCCTGAAAGAGGCAACAGGCGACCCTCGCGCGGGCAGCTTTCTCGCGCAAAGAATTGCTATTGCAATTCAGCGCGGGAATGCTGCCTGCGTGATGGGCACCCTGCCGAGAGGTCCAGGTTTGGTAGGTATTTAATTTTTATTTTTTTAAGTTAGTTTTAGTTTTAATATTTTAATTTACTTTGTAGGTAGTGTTAGTCCATTATCAACATAATAAAAAATATGTTGGCTCTCAAATTGTAATTTATCATGAGCTTTTCGTGAGGATCCTGCACATTCCTGCGAAGCAATTCAATGATGTGTGTGAAGTTCCCAATCCGCACTGGGCCCGCGTGGGAACTATAGTCCAAGCCCTCTCATACTGGCTGTGCCCAGTAGTGAGACTTAAATAGGCTGGTGATGATGATGACTCTTATATGATAAATAAAATATCTAAACTTTAATTATTTTTGTCTGAAAATGCAAAAAGTCTAAAAGGCGTGGTCTTTTATATCACGTCGATGTCAAACATGCGGCTTGCCAGATGGTAAGATGCTATTGCCGCTTAGAAAAGCTTGCAACACCAGAGGTATCACCCGCGCGTCACCGACCCTGCGAGAACCTTATACCTCTTTTGCAGACGCTTTATCTTGTGAAGGAAATCTCAACACTGGCAACACAGTATTTCTAAACCACGTATAACCCGGAAATATAACATTTTGTGTCAAAAGGCGAAATAACTGTTTTTTCATAAATAAAAGTTACAAGATAGTGTCAACCCGGAGATATTTATGAGAAAAACTTTCTGCACTATCGTATTAGCGCAGCTTTTGATTTACGGCCATTTTGATTATTTTGTAACTGAAGCTTTATTTGAAGAACTGAGGTGAATTGACTATTCCTAGCTTAAGTACCAAATACACAATGATAGAATGTTTCGACACCACGGATCTTTGTAACAATTTTACTGAACTAAATTTTTTTGTATGACTGTATTTACATAATAAGGTAATGTCTCTGTGCCCGACACTGTCCCGATAATTGGCACTTTCAATCATAATACGTAGCAATGAAGGTGACAAGCAGGCCCCTATTTCATCACATTTACAGATGTCAGTTATCAATGACAATTCGGTGTCAATTGCTGACTTGAAGAGCTTATATTTTAGCGCACTTCAAATTGGCAAGGAAATGTAGTTCGAATTGTTATTGTAAAGTGACAATTGTAGAGTTGGTCACATGTCAATCATTGGGACGTTTGCCTTATTTGAGCGTAAATTTTAAGTCCTATCTTTAACAAGTTCTGCAGCTGTCAATGCTTCCAAAGAAACACGATTCCAGGCCTCTATTTAACCATCTTTACAATTGTCAGTTTTATATGACAATTCGAACTACATTACTTTGACAATTGAACCGCGCTAAAACAAAAGCTCTTCAAGTCAGTAGTTGACACCGAATCGTCCTTGAAAACTGCCAATCGTAAAGTTGGTGAAATAAGGTTAATACCGGTAATAAGGTTAACATCCTTTTTCAAAACAACAGCAAGTAATTATCCTATTTTTTTAACCGGCGCTTCCTCCTATTAGTATCACTTAAGACCAACTTTCTTCACTTAGGCGAAGCTTGGTTCCTGAATAGTAAACTTTAAGCAAACTAGGCAGCAATTAAGTAAATGGCTTCAGTGATTTAGCTGGACGTTCGCCACTTAAATAGTTGCCCGGAGTTGCTGGCAGTTGCGGAAAAAGTTGCCAGGTAGGTTTATGTGTGATCTTCATTAAGGGCTCATTAGCATTACCTCGGACCCGGAGGAAGGAAATGTGATTGTGAGAAGTAAATAAGTAAACGCTTTATTGTACAGAAAATACAGAAATAAATACAAGTTACAAACATTGAGATGCTGTACAAAGGCGAACTTATCCCTATTAGGGATCTCTACCAGCCAACCTTTGAGCGTTAGAGAGGAGTAATTAATTAAGTGATCGACGAAGAGTGCGTTTATAATCTCATACAAAAGCCAACCTTATAATATACTACTACATAATATATATATATATATATACCTATGTATGAATATATACATACATTACACATACTAAATACAAACACAGTTGATAAAAAGTGAGTTGAAAATGTAGAATCGGAGCAAAATGTACCAATAATTACTGGACTCTAGAAGTACTAACATGATTTGTGAATTTTCTACGGCGGTATATTAAATTTGGTGCCTATGTACCTACACGTACATATCGATTCCTAATGTCATGTTTGGTTGAACAATTGTTTGTTTGTTTGTTTGTTTGTTTGTTGTATCCTTTTAACATAAAACTACCGTGAGACTCAATCATAATGAAATAAAAACGGATCACTCACGTATATAAGTCGAGTTTAGCCCGACATGTTTCGGACTAATTCGTAGTCCTTCCTCTGGGAGCGCACGACCCAGCGGCGGCGAGATGCAGACTGCGTGCCGCAGCTCTGCTCGCGCGACTACCAGACGCAGGTGACAACGGCACACAACTACCCTCGTTTTCATCGCCATTTTTAATTGTTGTTGTTGGTGTTGTTGGTATACAGGTAGGACTACGAATTAGTCCGAAACAGTCGGGCTAAACTCGACTTATATATGTGGGTGATCCGTTTTTATTTCATTGTAATTGTTTGTTGTAGTTAATACTTTTGTTACGTAACTTTTAACCCGTCCTTTCCCGCCGTCTACCACGGCAATTTTTTTTATTATTTTACTCTACAAGAGGGCTCTAGGTAGATTATACAATGCATGGAGCATGTTGTAACCTCGTCATCATCATCATCAGCCCACAGCAGTCCACTGCCGGACATAGGCCACTTCCATGGCGCGCCACAACACTGTCTTCGGCTCCTCGCATCCGTTCATCGCCAGTAAACCTCTGAAGGTCGTCCGTCCATCGTGCCTCAGGACGCCCCACACTACGTTTTCCCGTCCGTGGTCTCCAATCTAGGACTTGCTTGCTCCACCGTTCGTCGTTCATTTCAGCCAACTAATTCTCCTCAATCTCAACCTCAATCTCAATGACCTCAACGCTAAACAATAATATCCACTAGTTTATGCCCCGCGGCTCTGCCCCCGTGAAATATTTCAAAAGGGGCTAGTTCCCTATCTCGTGGGAATTTCGAAAAATCCCTTCTTAGTGGACCTCTATGACATTCAAGATATATGTGTACCAAATTTCAAGTCTCTAGCCTTTACTGGTTTAGGCTGTGCATTGTTAGATCAGTCAGTCGATCACGTTTCTGTTTTACATGTTTAGATAACACTTCATTAGTCAGGTGCAAGCAGCCACTGCGCTGGTGTGAGTTTTACCATCTTTTTATGCGTTGCCTTTTCATAAAACCCAATGCGCTCGTCCTTATGCGCATTATAAAAAAAAAGGAAAAGCGATATTATTTTTCAAGCTCCTGTCTTTTAAGAGCGCTTTATTTCCAACTATTGTTCTTGACCGTAACTTCGTCTGCAATTATTACTATCTCGCGGGAACCATGAGATGTTTCCTTTATTAGTTTCCGAATCATCGCCTATTTATAAATAAAACTCCATCCAAATCCAATAGTTTACGGAAAACCAAGCCACATTTATATATCTACTAGCTTTTACCCGCGGCTTCGCTCGCGTGAACCATAAGCATTTCAAAGATGCAAGCAATCAAGCAAGCTAGCAAGCAAGCAAGCGTGCAAGCGAACCTGCAAGCTTGCACGCAATATTGCAAGCAAGCATGCAGGCAAACATGCAAGCAAGTAAGCACGCAAGCAAGCGTGCATGTAAGCAAGCATGCAAGCAAACATGCAAGTAAGTATTCAAGCAAGCATGCAAGCAAACATGCAAGTAAGTATTCAAGCAAGCATGCAAGCAAGCAATCAAGCAAGCATGCAAGCAAGCATGAAAGTAAGCATGCAAAGCAAGCATGCAAGCACGTATGCAAGCAAGCATGCAGGCAAGCAAGCATGCAACCATGCATGCAAGCAACCATGTTAGCAAGCATGCAAGCAAGCATGCAAGCAAGCATGCAAGCAAGCATTTGCAAGCAAGCAAGCATGCAAGCAAGCATTTGCAAGCATGCAAGCAATCATGCGATCAAGCATGCAAGCAAACATGCAAGCAAGCATGCAGGCAAGCATGCAAGCAAGCATGCAGGCAAGCATGCAGGCAAGCAAGCAAGCATGTAGGCAAACATGCAAGGAAGCATGCAACCATGCAAGCAAGCATGCAAGCAAGCATGCAAGCAAGCAAGCAAGCAAGCATGCAAGCAAGCATGCAAGCAAGCATGCAAGCAAGCATGCAATCAAGCATGCAAGCATCCAACCAGACATGCAACCAATCATGCATGAGAGGGTACAGTTAATGCATCATGATCGGCCTGAAGAATACAAGCAAGCAAGCAAATATGTAAGCAAGTATGCAATCACGTGAACTTCAATACGACCATCGAGCAAAATCTGTTATTTAGCTGTCCCACAGGAACTACTTTAGGAATCGGGATAAAAGGTAGCCGATGTCCTTCTCCGGGTCAAAGGCTATGAACATGCCAAATTTCATCAAGATCGGTTTCGTAGATACGGCGTGAAGGCGTAACAAACAAACAAACAAACAAAGTCACTTTCTCATTTATAATATTAGTTAGGACTAGTCGGTAAGTAAATATTTGTAAATATTAGTGAGATAGTAAGATGAGAGCTCCGTTTCAAATTAAATAGAATGTGAGAACACTCGATCTCAATTTCGGATCGGGTTTGGATGTTCGAACAGCGGCGCGGAATAGCAACACTGACAGCTGTCACGCGCAGAGACATTGTCTACTTTTTACTCCTATTGAAAAATTCGTTTGAATACATTTGTATTGCCAATGTAGATAGATCTATTATTAGCGAAACCACAAAGTGACAAAATGATTGTGAAATTAATTAGTAATTTTGAAATATTGCCCTGCTTTATATATCTCTATTCCTGATCCAAGTGTAGATTTTAGTGTAATTGTAACAAACATACAAATTTTCCCATTCATAATATAGTAGGCCTTACATTTACACAGCTTAAACGTAACTGTTTTCTGTTTTTAAATTATGATTTAAGTGCTGTATTAGAAAATAACATCGTATATTACGAAAATCCAATTCCAATACAATACAAATATTCTTTATTGAAAACCACAAAACAGAACAAGAAGATTACAGAAAACTGGTATGGTAAACAATAGGCGGTCTTATCGCTTAAAAGCGATCTCTTACAGACAACCAAAATACAGAAACTAAGATGAAGATGCTAATTTAGGTGGCAGAAATTAACAGAAAGGAGAAACGTAAATTTAACATAACAATTTATATTGCTATTATATTGCTGTTCTCCCATCGAACTGAAGCTGTGGCCTCGATGCCGCTGACATCTGTTTGTTCCCAGTTTCTAGATTTCATCATCATCATCATCATCATGATTCTAGATTTCATATAGCTAAAATCCGCTCAGAAACAACAGTCAATTTTCATATTTGTCGATGATAGCTTCGTAAAGATAGGTAGTTATTTATTACTTATTACAAGCTTTTATTTAACTTGAAATGTACAAAATTATTATGATTGTCAACTTGATCAACTTGACTTGAAATTTGCTGCTAAGAAAATTTACCTATATACAAATACAAAAGTTCGGCACCCGACTCTGCAAAAGTTAACATAGTTCCTAATTAAAAGCCCAGGCCTAGAGAATTTTAAACTTAAATGCTTTTGAAACCTGAAGTGAAGTCAGTCACTTGTGGAGTAAGCGAGACACACAGAGACTTACAGGAATGTGGGACCGGGATCGCGATACCCCTCCCACGGCGCATTAAAGTATGAAGCGTCCTGAAAGAGCATTATATATTATATTATTTATTTTACAATGGACAAATTAAATATGGCGCCCCGACATTTTGGCACGGCGCGTTCATCCGGGGCCTTTCCGTTTCCGGTCCCCAATTGGACGAAATCTCTTTTCTCCCAACTCTCTGTAATTATTCATTTTCAGTGACAAATCGCACTGGATTTACTTATTAACCGCAATAAGGTAATTAATGTACTTCGTTTTTTTTATTTGTTTCGATGTTTATTTCGAGTCTTATACAGACAAATTAGAGTTAAAGACAAGACTTTAAGCCCAAACGCGTGGTCTCGTGTGGGTTAGATTTCACAAGGATGCGACAGCTGTTCTACGATGCACAGATTTTGTCTAACCCATTTTATATTTAGTTCCTTAGCTAAAAAGGAAAAAATCACTTCGTTGTCTAAACGAGTCGAAGTTTATGAAAAAGTTGTCAATGTATAATAATAAATGTAAACTCATTTAGGTTGACTGCATATCGTATACAAATCCACTGGTAGAATCATGATTCAAAGCACTATCTGTAACCAACACCCAACTTCATTCACTGCATGTTAATTTATATAATAGCCGCAAGCGGTTTAAACCAATTACGCTAACAATAGCACTTTCATATAATAAATAGGATCTCGAACTCGGTTCAGTTTTATCTTTTCCAGTATCCATATTTATCCGGCTTTGGGCGTCCAACTTACATTTTTATTTTATCCTAGTTGAGGAACAAATTTCGCAGATTTAAAACGCGCCTGTGTAGAACGACTACGGTTTTTCAAGATTTTCAGTTTAGTCGGCCATTTGTTTACAAAAGCTTCTCTTTCGTTATCGGTTTTTTATTTGCTTCCTAGTCCTTTAATTAATCGGATCTAGACGGTAAAAGTTTTTCTTGAGTTTCTTTGAAACTGTTTGTTGCTTTGTTTACGGGGATCTAAAATGAAATGCGACAGAGAATCTCGTTTAGGATACTTACTACATAATAAAGAAATGTTCTAGAACTCTAGCCTTTGAAAGTGTATTATTTTTGTTCTTATGTCTAGGCTTTTAAAATCGACGTACTCCAAAGTTTTGGCTTACTTGTAAACAACAAAGCAACGTGTTTTTTTTTCTATTCAAAACTCTACTTATAAACTATTATTCATAATAAAGTAAGTATTTGTTAAGAATTCAATTTTTAATAAAAACTTTTTCGCTGACATAACTTTTTGTTGATTGTGCTTGCATTAATATCCAATCTGCACATCCATGCCAAATTCGAAGTCAATCCGACTAATGAAACTAAATAAAGGCTTGTAACATTGAATCCAAATATTCCTTACAGCTGCATAAACACAAACCATTCCTTGAAACCGTTGCCAATGCAACCTAAATCGTTACAGCACTAGAAAGCCAGTCCTATTCGTGGAACGGTCACTTGAAACTTGTATCAAAACCGAACCCCGCACGTATCGCGACGTCCACTTACTGCGGAATAAACATTTCCGTACAGTGGCCGGGGGATGTTTTATTCACGACCCAAAGAGTGACTAGAGTCGGAGCTGACAAGTCGAGGGCTTACGAGCACTTAGACACAGCGATCCTAGGTTTAGTTGGAACACAGTGGAAAGTGTTCCATGACATGTTCCACCTATATCTATTTGAAAACTTTAGCCTGTGTCTTGACAGACCAAACGGCAAAGGCTATAATAATATAAGATGAAGCAAAATGGGAATTAATTCAGAAAACGCCGCTTTGTCTACGGAGACTAGAAGCATTGCGACGCCAGCTAAATTGAAAATTATATCATAAAACCTGTCTTGACTCACAATGTCACAGACAGACACAAAACCTCTAAATTTTCATCTAACATCAGTAATAAGTAAGGCCTCCGATTTTATTACGATGTATTTTGATCATCAAGTGATATTGTATTTTTTTTACATCAGTCAGTTTTCATAACTACAATATTGGTAAAATTTTCCTATTTTGTCACAATTTTACTTTTAATGATGATGATGATACAATGTTTTAAAATTCTTTATAAATAACGTTTCCAGAGTTGTAAAAATTGTGACAGTCTTATGCTTTGGCGCTAAAATTCCGATCTCTGCTCATTAGACACAAGATTATTAACACGCACCTGTAGTAGCTGATGTTTCATGTTAGCTGAGGTTTCTTGTTAGCTGAGGCTGTTTATACGTAATCTTATTATCTTCGAAAATCATTATTTGACAAATTAATTACATAAAACCTTTAACGTACACTTCGTGATCCGTATAGAGTGGCATGACGTACATAAGAGTATTTGGTGACTGTAACTATTCCTATTTATAAAAAAAAATGGAAAACAATCACCAGAGCCGTCTTTTATAAATAAAGCTACAATTTACAAGCAGAAGTCTCTTTCTAACAAAGGGCGATAGAACCGCTTGTATATTGTAATTTGTAGCTTTATAAAACACGGCCCTGTAAGAAAAAATGTGCAATTTTAAATACATTGCGGTGCTCCATCGACTACTTCTAACTCGTTCGCTTCACAGCGTCGCAATGTACTGCAACTTGCAAAATTCTTCTCAGGGTAACACTTGTCATCATCAAACCTTAATCGGCGTCTCTGTGTGCGCCAGTTTGTCTTCGCCCAACTGTTTGTATCGTACATGAACTGAGCCCAATACATTATGCGGGTCACGGCGCGCGCCCGCTGGCACTGATGGCACGGTACCAAATATCCAATTTCAAATTCCGTTAACAATTAGAAGAAATGTCGGGCTTCAGGTTTTATTGTGAAGGTGTTACTCGTGGGTGAGGAGATGAATTGTTGAGGAGCGTGCTGGGAAGGTTATGTCTGATTTTTTTTTGTCATATCAAAAATAGGTATATATTTTTAAGTCGAGCTTAGCCGGACATGATTAGGAATAATTCGTAATCCTTCGTATCTGAGCGCACGCCTCGGCAGACGCCTCGTAGCCTCAGAGGAGGGACTACGACAGAATCTCAAGGTAGTTTCAGGTTTACGGTCATATTTATATAATTTTTCTGGGTTTATATTCCCATCTGTTATCACCAAAGGCGGAGGCGGCTTGAAGTCGACTGACCCTCACGCCACGCAAATTTATTGAAGAAGCGTTTTTTTAATCCACGCTATTATGTTTCCGTAAGTGTTAAAATTAAAAGACAGTGGTGATAGCAGCCAGATTTGCTAAACCTCGGTAGAAGTAGTCTAGGTATCGTATCAGCTGTGCAGCTGCTATAAAAAGAACAGTTTTATTCAAACTTATCAGCACCTTTTTAAGATATCGTGGTGTCATATAAAAGCATCCCGTGGGAAAACAAAACACCGTCTATTCATCTAGTGGTTTCCCGCCATTTTATCGCAACGAGCGAGCTAGCAAGCGCTAAGCCAAGCATTCGCTCGCTTGCGGCGATAAGCTTGGTGAGCGAACAACGCTATTCCGCTTAGATTAGGGTGGCCATACGTTCCCGTGCATAGATACGGTAATACTAGATTTCCGGTCTCAAGTAATTCGGCTAGGGTATCAAATATTTGGTGAAGGTAAAACAGTACAGGAAATATTTGTAGAGTTGGACTACAACTTAGTCTGCACTGAATTCGTGTACCGCAATAAATATCATCTAAAGAAAATAATGGATTGGCAGCGATAATAAAATAGTTTACAGCTTTCTTTTTTAATTAACCTTCAGCCTATTTACGTCTCACAATGAGAGGGACTCACTAAGTTCCCACACAGGCCCAGTGCATATTGAGAACTTCACACACACCATTGAATTGCTTCTCAGGAATGTGCAGGTTTCTCCTCGCGGTATTTTTCTTCAAAGAAAAGTTCTTGATGAATTACAAATTTAGTGCAATTTCGTACGTAAATTCCGAAAAATTCAGAGGTGCGAGCCCAGGGTCGAACCCACGACCCATACGTCAAACCACTAGGCTACCACGGCTTTCTTTAATTACAAATTCAAATTCAAAAACATTTACTTCAGACCATGTCTATATCTAAATCTAGGTTTACATAATATTATAAACTAAGCCTCTGGATCCCATATGCACGGAATCCCAGTGTTTCCAGAAAGCGCAAGCAGGAGACTCCAGGACCGAATTACTTCTCAAATATTACAGTATTCCCATTACCCCACAAGATTATCGGTTGGTCTAGTAGGATACGTAAACCGGTACCACGATACGTATAGCGTAGAACCGGTCAGTCGCTGAAAGGCTTAAGGAAGCCTTTCTCGTTAGGAGTCACAGACGAGGGACCGACCTGAATGGCACAGATTTGTTACTTATAAGCACAATGCACCTTTGAAGGTGAAAAAAATTAAGAGCTGGATACAAAGCGATAACTAATTAAAAGTAGACCACCCTCTAACATATATGAAGAGTACACGGAAAAAACATGTCAATTCAATTCAACATTTATTTATGAACAATAAATAAATAAATATCATGGGACAAATTGACACCAATTGACCTAGTCCCAAACTAGGCAAAGCCTGTACTATGGGTACTAGACAACGGATAAACATACTTATATAGGTAAATACATACTTACATACATATATTAAACATCCAAGACCCGAGAACAAACATTCGTATTCATCATACAAACATCTGCCCCGACCGGGATTCGAACCCGGGACCTCAAGCTTCATAGTCAGGGTCTCTAACTAGGCTATTCGGTCGTCAAATACAATGATTGTGTTTGAAATTAGTGCATGCACTTAATAATAGATTAATACTATAACTAGGATCATGTACATCATTTTGATTGATAATTAGTACAAACTAGTTTTTTTTTGTGCGAAAATTTCTTCCATACTATAGAAGCACCCCCTCAACAAATTTATTTATTCGTGCTTGGGGCTCTCTTTCACAGTATTCATCACAAATATCTGAAAAGCAAATTTTCGTGTCCTCCCAAAATCTCCTGGTCGCTATGCGGACACGTAGCAGCCCTAACCTAGATTAACCCCTCAGCACGGCTGCCCCGCAAATAGCCACCAGAAATAAATGCAAAATGTCTACGGTTTTCGGGCTATTAAAGCAGTTGCGCTTTGCGCTGGATTTTTAGGGAATTTTCGCTGAAAACTTGAATTTCGGGGCGAGTTTGATGAAGCAGCTGCTGTTGGATTAAGTTAAAGTTGAATTAAACATATCTGTTTAGTGAATTTTAATTTTTTGCCACCTTGACGATTGGCAGTCTGACTGCTTTAAGTTTAACTTTTTCCCTCGCTAGACCTAAGATGCGGAACATTCCTGGAGCGGTACCTACAACTTAGAGACCTTTAAAAAACGAGCCAACCTATTATAGTGAAATAAAACGGATCACTCACGTATATAAGCCGACTTGTTTCGGACTAATTCGTAGTCTTTCCTCTTGGAGCGCACGACCCAGCGGCAGCGAGACGCAAATCAGCATTTTCTTTTACTATGATTGAGTCTCACGGTAGTCACAAGTGACCCGCCTACTCATAAAATAAAGCTACATTTAATAACAAGAAAATACACTGGAGACGCCAACTTTCTAGTCCCAATAGAAATAATTAAAGTAAAATCTTCGAACATTCAACACCATTCAATGTCTATAAAGACCTTTCAGGAGTTCGCAACATTTTGCTCTAAACTCTAATTGAAAGAGTTTACGACCGTTATGAACCTTACAAAATTCATTTGCGAGATTGAAAACATCTACAACTAAAAATTAATATTCCAGAGAATTTTTCTCGCCATTGAAATTTCTACCGTTCACTCTTAGTACGTTTTTATTAGAAAGAAAGGCGGCATTTTCCGATTGGAACGCTTTACGTATATTGCTTGCAAGCAGTTGTTGCAAAAGCGCATATCCTAAATCTATTTACACAACGTACGTACTTAACGTACAGTTAGTACGGAAAAGTGGATATTTTATGTTATGGAACCGACCCTACTAATTCTTGACATGACCATACATCATCTTTCTTTCATACAGCTATCTCTTTTGTGTTAATCTGAAAAGTAAACACAGTGCCACAAAATCTGCCCTTATGAAGGCGTTGCTATCAGTGTGACACACTAAATGTTAGAGATAAACTACGATAACTTGGCCCGCCCCTTCAAATTACTATTTGAATGTGTTAAGGCACATCCTTACGAAAGAGTGTGTATGCAGTATTTGTTTTTGTTTCACGGCTGTCTCAGCACGCACACATGCTTTGGGAGTCTTGGTGGTCCTTTTTTATTTATTTTTTACACGACAAGGAAGGCAAGCGAGCAAGTGCTTAGGGCTTTATAAAATACCTACTTTCACAAATGGGTGGATTTTCAAACTGGAGACACCTGGTGTAATTTGTGACCAGGGTGACCAGGGGTCTCCAGTTTGGAAATTCATCCAAATAACATAAAGCGTCATGAATTTTGGAGGGGAGCCACGTTATCATGGTTTATTTCTACCGCTAAATGGGCATTGATAATGATAGTGACAACATTAGTTCCAGTTTTGACCACCGGCACAGATAAGTTCGGAGCACTGTACAGTACATCTACAAACTACAGAGAGGTCAGATTATGAATCCAGTGAATGAGTGGCTCTTATTCACTGAAAGTGCTAACAGAGCCAGCAGCTAGTAAGCCAGCGCAGAATGGAACAAAATCCGCTATTAATTACGAATCGCTCGACAGCTGTAGGCTTTAAATGGACGAGTAGACGAATTGCCAAGTTGGTATTTTATTAAGCCTCAGAACAAGTGAGTGTGTTTCAGGTTGAGAATCTTTGTCTATTTATATCCGTGTATATGATTTCACGTGACCCCAGTGGTAAACTAAACTAAATAAATGTATCTGACAGATGTGTGTCATACCACCTCTGTTTATTTTGTTACAACTAACAGATATGACATCACATTTATTTGTTAGATGTAACTTATCAGAGGGTTTCACCACCCTTAATCTACTTGTTTACCAGTTTTATTTTATAATACTTAGTCTTGATTTTACCTTTTTAGAAACGATTAGAAAGTAACGTTTTCATTTCGTTTCTTTTTCCCTCCGGGTCCTATAAAGAAATAAGTACCTATTACTTATTTTAGTTCGAACTATAGCTATTGAATTCAAAAAATGGAACGTTATCAGGTAGTATCGAGAAATAAGCCAATCAGAAAGCGTTAACCTCGTCAACGGCTTGAAGTTGTTACATCGTATTGGCTGTTTATTGGCGGTCCCTTCAGTGCTAACTCCGGAATGTCCCGCCGATAAAGTCCGGACCAGTCCATTATTGGGGTCAACGCCATCGCGCGGTTGTGTTTTGGTTGCTGCATGTGTGCGATCGTGTTCGGTTTCTGCGATCGCATAGTTTTCTCGAAAGCATTTTCTGTATTTGTATTTTATTTAGTAGTTTTACATTCATTCATAATATTTATAATTTTAACTTAGTTTCAATTGTAGTAAAATAAACGGATCGCGGACCAATTCGTAGTCCTTCCTTTGGCAGAGCACGACTTAGCGGCAGCGAGAGGCACTCTGCGCGGATCTCGCTGCCGCTGAATCGGGCGCACCCAGAGGAAAGACCAGGAATTAGGCCGAAACATGTCGGACTAATCTCCACTTATTTATATGAGTGATCTGTTTATTTCACTATGATTGAGTCTCATGGTAGTTTCATGTTAAAAATTTGTTTTAATTGATTAGTTATACATAGAGTTTCCAAAACGAATAATACTAAAAAGCCAGAATTAAAAAAGAGTATGTCTTCTTTTATGATATTTTATTCTTTGACTTACTAAAGAGTTCTTTTCTCTCTCGTTACTCGTCACTCTAGAGCATGCCTGCACATTTTGCCACATTTGTATCTCTTTTGTTATGAAATACTTAATAAGAAACACAATTGAGAAAGTGAATAGTACTATCTCCACGGGCTAAGTGATTCAGAAGCCGAGCTGATCCCTGCGATTGTATACAGCAAACGCCTGGATAATACGTCTGCCTTTATATCTCTCAAGCTAAGGCCTCAGCGGTAAAACCTTAGATATCTACTAAAATGCCACATACATAAACGCAACTCACGGTTGTAAAAAACCGCTTTGACAAGGCTAAAATTTTACCGTCGCCCTAACCACACAGCGCTTCCATAGTCTAGCAATAAAAGATATCTTGACTCTATGACTCTATGATTCCCAACTCTAATGTGGACTTCATCCCGAACTTAATGTTGAATAGAGGCCTTCCGTAACTAACCGCTAATAATAAAGACAATAATATTCCTCAGTGCCCTAAGCACGACTTGTCGAATCCTGCGTTACGTTACGGTTATCGTATCGAGATCGAGAAATCTCATACTAAATTTTAGTTCCAAATACGCTCACGGGCGGGCGCTGTTCCAAACGTCATACAAACTCGTTATAGTTTACTATTCGATTTTACGTGACGCAGGATTCGACAAGTCGTGCTTAGGGCACTGTTATAAATGAACATGCAGCGAATAACGCGCCTATCGTCTTCACTACAATAAAACAGAATCGGAGCATCGCCCGCATGAAGCTTATTGCTTTGTTCCACGATCCAGCCTTTGAGATCCAACTATACGGGCCATCTTGGATTCCTGCTTATATAAAGCTGACCTATATGAAGTATCTATTGGAACTGTGCCTTCTTTTACCTGTATAGACGCCCGCTGATTGGCTATTAAATGTGAAATGAGGACGTGATTGGTTTATATTGAGACGTTTACTAACAACAAAGTTTATTAGAGAAAAGTATTGAAAAGCAACAAACCTTTTCAGTGAAAACTTCGCTTTTGATACAAAAAATTTGCTGACCCTCTATAGTTGCATTTTTATTTGACCTTTAAATACATACAAAATTTCAAGTCGATTCAAAAAAGGATTAAGTGAAAAATTTATACGTAAACATATTATTACACATAAAAGTTTGCATGTTATTTTGTATAATTTTGTTTGACATTTAATTCTTTGTTTATTTAATATTATTTCTTAATAATTTTTTGACGATTTCAATATTTAAATTCTTTGACTTGACATGTGCAATTTAATGTAATTTTATATTGAAATAAATAATCTAATCTAATCTAATCTAATCATGTAACTAATGTGACGTTCGCGTTTTGTACGTCGATGATGTTGTTATACACTTTCATTTAATTTCTGATACTGACGATAATTTACCGCATAGCTTTTGTAGACAAGAGGACACTTTCTAATCTATATCCTGACTGACTGATCACCGCCCAGTCCAAACCCCTTGACCTAGAAAGCTGAAATTTTGCTTTAACGAAGTATAGACATGTGATAAGGAAGGACACTGCTAAATTCCCACGGGATAGGGAGGGAAGCCGCGGGCGAAAACAACTTTAATATAGAAAATGTATATGACTCTGTCTTACTTACTCATATCCCACCTTAATGCATTTTACTCTACAGTACTCACACATTCCTGTCATTAATTCCGTAGCGGAAGTTCAGCTAAGTATAAACAAAATTTGAATTTATACATAAATTTCATCCATCAATATCCATCCCCTCGGGCCACCATAATCCAAACTCATTTAGCAATACCTCAAAACGTTGATGTAGCACGCCATTGATTCCATTCCAATGACTTGCCGAAAGACACCATTAGTTATCTCGAGTCTTGACTTTAAATGATTTATGGGTTTAACTAATGATGTTCTTAAGTTTGAGTTTAGGAACGGGGCGGAAAAATTAGGGTGATTTCTTAATTTAGATTCCTCAAGAAATTTTAATTAAAAGAAAAAGGAAGTCTAAATGCTACGCAAAATTATTCATAGTGAAATTAGCCGCAGCTAGCTAATTATTTTAAAGGAACAAGACATTGTATACACATAGACATTGGCTTCCCTCTTGATAAAAGATAATTCAATGATCAAAGATAATTGATACTTGACTAAATATTCCAAAATTTTGTGCACAGTAAAAACCCTTTACCAAGCATCGCAACATACAGGATGACTTATTAAAAAAAAACATTTATTTATTTATTTCCAATCTCGGATGAAGAGTATTGATAAAACGTTTTATCCGAACAATGTTACATGCTGTTATTGAACGGTTAAGCTCTTATCGGGGTTCCAAATTAAACCTTTACTGCTATGGCCGGGACACCGTAAAATTGTTCCGCTTTTCAAATTTTCCGCATAATAAAACTGTTATGAGCTGTCGGCACGATTGTTATAATATTTTTAAGCACCCGGTTAACCGAGAGTTGTTAAAGGAACAAATTCATTACGCTTATCCGTGTTACAGCTTTAAAGAGTACAATAACTTATAATATACCTATCTGCTTCCAATTTTATTCAATAGATGCCGATCGGAAGGATACTTTGTAGGATTGCGCATTAAAAAAACAACCAGTAAAATAAATGATCGGCTGAAATGATCGACTGAAATGATCGACCTAAACAAAACAATTAGGTACAGAACATAACTTAGCAAATATAGAAGATACGTAAAATACCATAATTATATAAAACCGGTTTACATTTTCCGGAACAAAAACGGCAATCTTTATAAATGATACTTCGTAGAAATCGCTACTAATATTTCCTCCGTGATCCATACAATTATGAGAATGGCACCAAAACCCCTCGTCAAAAGAAATTTGTGTGCAAAGCGATTTTGCTTCCGGTATGGCAACCAGCATTTATAATTAGTTTAATCAAGCATGACGCAATGTTCCAAAGGCTTTGTTTTTGTTCGGCGCCAGCTGGCCAGCGCATACCAGGAAGGGATCCAATAAGTTTGGAAAAAGGACAACAGACGGCTACTGTCATATTGCTGGCAAAATAGCAAAAACCAATACGGGATGAAAATAATGTTCGTGTGTTATTTGTGTTTGGGGAATTAGTACACTACTTTTACGAGGTGGCAGATGGCTTCAATTCAGTATTTTTTACAGTGTCACTTTCAGTTTTACTGTCGTATGTAAAACTATTTAATGACATTCCTTTTCATAGTTTTGGAACAACCTGTAGCCTTTAAAAACTATTTATCAATCGAAATTCGCTGTAAAATAAAGTTAACGTAGGTTTTTAACTAACGAAAATGGTTTGGTCCCATTATATGGTTTAATATCTAGGTTTTATTTTTGAAATATCAAAATGTTCGCTTAATGGGTACAGAATTTTGTTTGAATGACTGGGATATGACGACACGTCATGATTTCCAGTCATTAAACAGCCTTCTTTTTTGGTTTTTGATGATTTAAAATCGTCTAGATCGCAATAATAAATGTGACATCAATTTTTACAACTATTTTCGAAAGCTTGATTAAATGCTAGTAAGTTTTTATTTTGACATTAGTATTATCTAACACAGATACCTCCCTCATTGTCCCAATCATCAACGTAGCCAACTAATTGAAGCGCAAGATCTGATCTAATCCCGTTGATTATGCACGAGTGTTGCTCACTTGGTACCTACTCGAGATCCACTTCTGTTGATCACAACGCATGGACGTCGAATATGCGCCGAGATCATTTCGTACTAATCAATGCTTAAATACGGTCAACCTCAGAAGTCGTTGGGCACTCTTTAGTACCTTGCCACTTTTACTAATTTGACATATTTCAAACTATCTAGTACAAAAGTGTCCGACTAATTTTGAGGCTGACTGTAGTACTTAAACAGGCACGCTTTTTTCCAATATAAGAAAGTTCACACGTACACACACACGCAAGCTAGCACGCACGCAAGCACATATGCACGACCACCTGATCTTGTTGAACACAGACAGGTAGTCAGGTACATAAGGTATAATCTCCATTTTTTACTCCAAGTGCTGTACATAATCTGAAAAAGTTGCGGGTAAACGTCCCAATGCTTGACACCTCAATAATTGATACCCTTCTCGTCACTCTATTGCTATGAATTAAGATTGAAGGTGCCAACTACTGGGACCGTGTCGGGCACTTTTAAATTTATTTTAACAACAAATCGATTTACCAGCATGACATAGGTAAACCAATAGACTTTCAAAACTGGAAAAACTAGAAATAATATTCATAATCTGATTTGACAGTAAAGATGATTTGTTTGAGATCTGCTTTATATTCATCCGAGTATTTTAATTCGGAGCTTGTGCTCATTATGGAAGGGAATTCTTGATACAATAACAATGTTGCGTATTAATTTGGGAGATTGCTCCGTCCCGCACCTGGGTCTGACGTATTGTATTGACTTTTCATTGCTCGTCCCTTGCCCTACTTCTTTAAGCACAGTTCTATTTCTTCTCGTGAAAGTACTTCCATTTTTATGAAAATGTTACGCGTGTACCAACAACCTTTTGTTTGGGATAAGTGTGTAAAAGGAAAGTTTAATTGTAGCAGTTCGTATTTAACCTAGGAAGGTTAAATTTAAAATGTCCTAAACGTAAATACAAAGTCATGAAAAATTACCGTGCAAAATAATACAGCAACATACTCGTATAAACACACAGCAAATACATAGTGCAGCAATACTTGGTGCAAAAATTGCAGCCAAAAATGTTACTGTAGGTTATTTTTTTACGGTAAACATCTTTGCAAACATCTAAGTATACTTATAAATTGGACAAAGTTCAATATTTCAAAAACGGATGAACCGATTTTAATTAAACTAAGCTAAGAACCATCTCGATTAAACTAGCTTTCTTTAAAAAAAACTTGCTTGATACACAAGTCAAACTTATAACAGCCCTCTTTTTCGTCGGGTGTTAAATATAGCTATCAACCGAGTTCCATGGTAACTTGCACCGACCAGGATAAGACTAACCTGGGGTTAACTTGATATATTTGTATCGTATGACGTTAAACCCCGGGTTAGTGTCTAACTCAGGTCGGTGCAAGTCGGTCTGAGTATGTTATGTTTATCCGTTGTGTAGTACCATAACACAAGCTCTGCTTATTTTAGGACTAGGTCAATTGGTGTCAATTGTTCCACTATATTTTGTTTGCGACCGGCGGTATATAGGTAGGTACTAAAAGTTCGGATTATTTAAAAGTGGAAAATACTATTCGATAAGCTATCACTTTTATCTTTTATAAGGCACCGTGGGTTAAGGTTAAATATCACACAAAGCCCCTTTTTCACGAGAAAAAACGTTTATCTTCACACATGACTTGGAGCTAAAGATATCATCAGGGCGGTTAGCGATCCCCCGAGAGCGCTCACGTGGCGCACCTGAGTGAAGCCGTAATTTAATAACATCGAACACTCTCAAATATTATCTTTGTGAGAAAAATGGGAGATACGTGGATTAAGATGAATTGCGACTCGCAGCTTTGCGCGGAATTATAGCATTTAAATGATATACAGCCTAAATGCAACGCTATAGGTAATGAAACAGGTACTAAATAAATCAGGCACTGGAACATGTATTGTGGTAAAAGTTTTCCATGGCAATTTTTTTATGACTGTCATAAGATAGAGTTTTGCCTGGCCGGTAAAAAAAGGTTTTTTTATTGTACGTTTACCTTTTTGCATAATTTAAACAGTCTTCATTATCAAATAACACAGTAATAGTGTGATAGACAACATATTCAAATGTATTTTGCATAATACCTATATGTCATGAAAACTAGTATCATGATGACATGTAGACATGCAGGTAGATCAATTATGTACCTGCAAACAAACCAGTGAGGTGTGACAAACGTAAAAAAAAAACAATTTTATGAAAACCTCAGAAAATAAAAATTAATTCAGTCATTATTATTTCGTTCATCTTATTTTTAAACCACTACGCACTAATTAGCGCAAAAGCACACTCAATTGTGGTACAATATCGAATTTAAACTTGTTTGATTACGAATGATAGTATTTAAGTCATAAAAACATATTAATGCAACATTAAACACGTATTTAGTGAATATTATGTACTCTCTGTTTGGCTCAAAATTAGCCACATCTGGTGACAATACAAGTTTAAAAATATCATGGAAACCGATTGACTTTAAACGCAGCACACAATACAGGAGAAAGATTACTGCTTTTGAAAATTAAATTGTAACCTGTGACTTTTATTCCTTAATCAGATACGCATTTTAGCATTTTAGTGAGTTTTAGCGATCCCCGGTTGGGGCAGATGTTCCGTATGATGAATACGAATGTTAGTTCTCGAGTCTTGGATGTTTAATATGTATTATTATGTATGTATTTATCTATACAAGTATGTTTATTCGTTGTCTAGTACCTATAACACAAGCTCTGCTTAATTTGGGACTACCTAGGGCAATTGGTGTCACTTGTCCCACTATATTTATATTTATTTGTTTATTTTATTTTTAGTGAAGAAATATCTCGATTTACGGCTCCAACTTTTGTGGTGGTATTTGAACAGTTAATTGCTAAACAACTAGGTATTTGTAGGATAATGGGTAGGTAATGAATATCTCAAACATTCTTTTCGGCACGCGAGGTACCTATCGAACCCACTGAAATCATGACCCACTGAGGAACCTTTTCTTAGAAAATGTTATGGTGACATGTCATAGACTGACAAGGAAAATCATTATGATACTTACTGTGAGTACGTTCTACGGTGGGTCAGAGGGTCGAGCACCAGTTTTCCGATCCTGCGTAACGTAATCGAGTAGTAACGCTATCGAGAAATTTGCATGGCGTTTGGAACAGCGTCCTTGAACGTATTTGGAGCTAAAATTTAGTATGAGGTATCTCGATTTCGATACGATAACGTAACGTTACGCAGGATTCGAAAACTCGTGCTCGGCCTACATGAATCAAATGGTTTGACTGTACATACACTCTTTCCTCCTATCCCGATAAAGTTCTGTGTATAGCCTAATATTTCTCCACTAGCTGTGTTGCCCGCGACTTCGTCTGCGTAGAATTCGGCAATCGCTATCCCGCGGGAACTATACAATTTGCCGGAATGAAAGATAGCCCATGTTTTAATCTAGGGTATAAGCTATGCCCATTCCAAATTTTATCTCAATCCGTCTAGCCGTTTCAGCGCGAAGAAGTAACAAACATATTTTCTCACTCACAAACTTTCGCATAATATTATTCGTAGGATTCTCCAGTAATTTCTAACTATAAGCCCGTGAACTGAACGCCCCTTGTTTTAGCTAACGGCAGTAAGGAGCCCATTGCTCGCTTAGCCGGGTTAACACTGCATTGGCTTGTAATCGCCATCGGGTTAGTCTGCCGCTAATTGGGACGGATTTGTTAAAAGGAAAAGCCTGGTTTCTGATCCCGGGCGAACTACGTAAGCAAAGTATTATTATACCAATAGAATATAGTTATACCTTATACCTAGCCATCGGTTAGCCACGTGTTTTATGCCATTAGTAGATACATCCAACTTACATGTTTGCGTGTCTGCACAACGTGCACAATATAAGTAAGCTTGGTAAATTAGCTTTTGACTTTTGACACAAATTAGCTGTAACTTCGTTTTGAGTAAAACTAGAAGTTAGAACTTTTAGTCAATTTATTTCTCAGGTACTGATTTTGACTTGTAGAGATCCCTTAGAAATAAAAAGTCCGCTTTTGTACTTGTGTTTATTGGTTGAACTAGAGCTCGTTCCTTGTTTATATATGTACGATGCGTTTACTTACCTATTTCAAAGGTCATAAAAGTTATAAATATAAAGTGTATTTTAATAAAGTTAAGTCACACCATTAGGGTACCTTTTTTGCCATTTTGGTGCGGAACCCTAAAAAGAGAGTTGTAACTCAGTAGGAGTTTTTTTTATACCACGAGGAATGCAAACGAACAAATGGATCACCTGATGGTAAGTGATCACCTCGGCCCCTAGACACCCGCAACCCCGGAGGGTTTTCAGATGCGTTGCCAACCTAGAGAGCTAAGATGAAATGCCTCTTATGCCTGGGTGGATTTCCAAACTGGAGACACCTGGTGTCATACGAAAATACGGCCACGCAAATTACACCAGGTGTCTCCAGTTTGGAAATCCACCCACCTGTAATTACACCAGCTGTATTACTCTCCACACCGGAACACAACAGTGCAAGTACTGCTACTTAGCGGCAGGAGTATAAATAAAATTTGTGCTATGCCTACTACGTAACCAAAGTTTTTTCGTAGCACTTCTACGGTAAGCTCGTAGCTGCTACGACGCAGCGCTTGTAGCACCCCCAACTAAGTAACGTAGCAAAGTGTTTTGTTCTAGACATTGTCATACAACAGTACCAAAAAGAATTAATAATTCTTTTCTATTGTAAAAAAACGTCTGCATAATAATTGCTCAATAATTAACATTCAGGTATATGAAGGGTATGTACTTTACTATACGCCAAGCATGCAGTTTACGAATCCTGCGTAACGTTATGTTGTCGTATCGAAATCGAGAAACCTCATGCTAAATTTTAATTCCAAATACGCTCAGCGGCGGGCGCTCTTCCAAACGTCAGACAAATTGATCGATAAAGCTTACTACTCGATTACGTTACGCAGGTTTCGAATGTTCGTACTCGGTCCTCAGAACCTATATAAAATATTCATTATATTTTCATTCTTTTTATTCAAAAACAGTAAATAATAATTTATTTACTTTTAATGAGGTAGGTACATTATAAAACTTAAAACTAAAATTTAAAACACTAAATACTTACTAACTAAAACTAAACTAAAGGTAAAAAATCTCTCCCAGATCGCCGCCAATGGGAAGGGTGCCCAGAAGGCTGGCAGCGTTGCCACGTTGTATGGCAATGCTGATTCGCTGAGCGAAGTATTGGCCAGCCCTCTGGTCACGGGAGGCCTCTATAAGGCGCGCCGAGAGATCTTTATATAAATGGCGTGCGCTAGGCCCCCAAGGCCCCAGAGTTTCGACCCCAAACGCCTCAAATATGTAACTAGCTCCAAGGGAACTATATTTGCGGCGTTTAAGGTCTTCTGCTGAGGCCGCGGCAGAGCCAGCAACATTTTGGGTCCTTGAAAGATGGGTCGGTGCGAGGGTATCCACACAAGTGGCGTCCCATACTAAAGGCCGACCCATCCGCCAAGGAACCAGTGTCAGACCGTCGGGCCTCTTACCATCGTCTCTAGCCAGGCCGTTAGATTCCAAGACGGCCGGCACTTGGACGCTGACAAGTGCCCTACGGATGACATCATTAATGCTGGCGTGGCGCGGTATACGACCCGCGCTTCTGCCGCATAATAGGCCATGGTATCCATGCCTATCAGTCATTTTCCCACATTGGCAGCGATGAGGGACATTTGTTGGTGCCCCTACCCTGAGACTGGTGGCGAGGCGGAAAGTATTGTTATCGAGGAGGGTGCCTATCGTAGTTGAGGGAAGGGTTTAAAGCCTGAGGCCTGATTCCCACTCCGCGGTAGCAAGAAGACGAGCGCGCTCTGCCGGACTGGATGCTGTGCTTAGCAGATTGTTCCTCAGTATATTAATGTATTTCAAAAAATACAACACTGCCTAATGAACCAGCTTGAGTAATAAACAACACGGTTATTTCTCCTACAAAAACAAGATCTATTTTGGTACATTTATTAGGGTGCTCTATCTAACATAATATTAATTACTAAGAAATCTAGAAGGTTTATTGTAACAGGAGTTAGAAGAACACACGTCAATTTCTCATCGTCTTTTATCTAGAGAAAGGGAGGATATTATGATTATGACAGTACCTTTCATTATAATGTGACTTTATATTAAAGCCATTAACACTACACACATGCCTATAATAAGCGCAGGACCCGTATTTTGTGACGTCAGCCGTAAGAGCGCTGTTTTTGGAGTTATATAGCAATGATATTATAAGTAAAGATACGTTATATTTATGCTAACAGACGAACATGTTCCGAACGGAGTGACGGCACTCACACATGCATGTATTACTTCACTACATTGCTAAATGGTGTAAAAGAGATGATACGAATACGGTTGTCCTTTTCTTCAAGGTCACGTTGGATGGTGAAATGTGACATGACGTCATTATTGTTAATGACAAGTGGTTCAACGATACAGAATATAATCATTTCGACTTATTTATTATTAACCTTACACATATTTCTTCGCGAAAACACTTTGTCACATTATTAATAGTGCTTCACACTAAACTAGGGCCACTAAGTAGACAATTAACTTTCCTTTTAATAATGATATGACATAATATATGTAAATAAACCGCCGCGCTGACGTCATGACATTGACAGCCACGTAATGTTGCAAGTCTTATAAATTAGTTTCAACGAGATTCCACATACAATGACAATGCAAAGAAAAATTCGATAAGCAGCTGGACTTGAACCAGCAACCTCAGTAATCCGTACCACGCTCCACCAATTAAGCTATACTTAACGTTGGTGTACCTAACGAATTTTTCAATGCCTTGTGTCATAACACACACAACACACAAGGCATTGAAAAATTCGTTAGGTACACCAACGTTAAGTATAGCTTAATTGGTGGAGCGTGGTACGGATTACCGAGGTTGCTGGTTCAAGTCCAGCTGCTTAACGAATTTTTTTTTGCATTGTCATTGTATGTTGAATTTCATTCTATGAATGTTTCATAAAAATAAAAACAAAAATAATTAATAAATCGATTATTTTCATTCAACGAGATTCCGCCATATGGCAGCACTTAAAAAATAGACGATCAGGATTTACATTGCTGTTCTACTGACTGCAAGTAAATATTAAGCTTTAGTTAGCGCCTACAAAAATCCAAAGCGTTACCTAAGTAATACATTTAAGTAAAAGTGATTGAATGCCACGGTGATGGATGGATGGAATCTCTCACCCTTGTCACGTTGGATAATGACCTTTCAAGTCATTTTTTGCTTACAAGACGTTTTAAGAAAATCCTTGGCCTAATAAGCATGCTAAGATGACACGTAGGCTTAACGTAATCGTGCTAGCGACGCGAATTTGAATGATATTCTGGTAAACGAGTCGGTGTGGGGACTGAAATATTTGATTCTGCCCATCTTTCCCCAGAAAGTTCATGTAGTTAAAATACGTATAGTTCTTCCAATGCGGAATAGACGGCGCCATCTCATGACCGATAGTGGAACTAATTTAATTATGGATGATTTCTGAAAAACTGCAATTTAAAGACATCTTTGTATTCTTTTTGTTCCTGTAATTTTTACTTAGAAATGTTGCAATAAAAATAATTACCTTCTTCTTGATCCTGGCTCACAATTTACAATACAATACAATACAAATATTCTTTATTGAAAACCACAAAATAGTACAAAGAGATTACAGAAAACAGGTATGGTAGACAATAGGCGGTCTTATCGCTTAAAAGCGATCTCTTACAGACAACCAAAATACAGAAACCAATACAGAAAATACAGAAATTTAGTCAAATATATTAAAGTAAAACTATTTAAATTTTAATGTCGTTAGTATTTAGTAGTTCCTGATATTACCAGCGGTGACATACATACATAAAAGACGGACCGAGTCACGCCATAAGGGTTTTACCATTTTGGTTCAGAACCCTAATAAATAGCGATTGTACGATAATCACGAGTTTATGAACTTTTTAGTAGTAGTGATCTCTTATATTGTGCTAGACGATTCAGCTTCGATCAATAAAATTGTCTTCGTCAGATCACCGGATCGAGTGATCTCCAGAAATAACATTAATTGATTGGATTGATTGATACACGCGAGAACCCTCTTCATGCTCAAGTGAGCACAAATCTATTGGTAATCTAGGTAAGATACCAGATCTACCACTATAATCAAGCTTAGTGCTTATCCTAAGGGCTACGACTTTGCGCGACTGCTGCACGTGTTGCCTTGGTAACCGGTTTGCAGTGAACCCTTTGACCGGTCTTGGCCAAAATTTCATATCCAGGACATACGTGGTATTGAAATTTCGGATCTGGAGACGGATATATGAAAAATATGCGCGCGGTTGCTTTATGCGTTAAGCGTTACGACAAACGCGATGCGTTTGACGCACATCATTTTACATCGGTGCCCTTAGTGTAATCAAAAAGCACAAAATACGTCTCGATCGCGTTTGCGTTAAAGTGTCAAATAGTATGAGAATCGTCAAACGCGAACGCGATCGGGACGTATTACTTGGTCTGGTCGGCGATTACACTAGGCGCTCAGACAATCTAATTCTCAAACATTGTTTTACGCGGTTGTTGAACGCAGCATTGAATAAATAAGACAAAACAACCGCGCGCTTTTAGATAGGTATACCGGATTCAGTTAAGGGTATGAAATTATTTTATTTTTATTAATTGTTCAAGAAAGCCTAATTAAAATAGAAATAGTTAAAAGTATGTAAAAATGCGAGTGACGCGGCCAGTGCGAGGCTGTCAGAGTAGGACTTATTTCACCTAATTTGCATAAAATGCCTAATTTACTAATTTCACTAAATTTAAAATTGCCATGGGCATAGTACCTAAATATCGAATTGTCTCATTCCTGAAATTAACAAATGTCATAATGACATTGACTTAAAACGTCCCATGTCCAAAATGCCGAATATTGAAATATATGACATGTATTTTGATATTTGGGTGTTTTGAGCATGTGTTGTTTTAAGATAAAGGTGTTTTGAAGTTTAGTTTTTATGAGATGAGACTACGATACCTTAAAATTCAGCAATATCAAGAATTCGGTGTTTTAAAGAAAAAATACGGTTTTTCTGAGATTTAAGTATTATGAGCCCATGACAATTTGAAATTTAGTGAAATTAGTGAATTAGGCATTATGCAAATTAGGTGGAATAAACCCTACTCGGCGTCCACCCTTTTCTGAAATATTTATATCGGATTCGGATAGATTTTCATTTCGGATATCCTATAGTTTCGGTTACGGTTACGGAGCTCCATAACTCAATCTAGTGTAGACTGAAGACTTCACACATCACTGCATAGCAAACTTAATACATTAACAAAGTGATAAATATACGGCCCGTCGTTTATACTCCCTGTCCGTATTGATTAAACCCATATTGGTTAGATGCATAAAGTTTGATAGGGCTCTTATCACTGGCTGCTCGTAAAGAATCACATGAAAAAATATTCGGGTCCACGGCACTCATTGTTTTATCTACCCTTATCATAAAGTAAGAGATCAAAATGGGGTATAATGATAAGAGGGTTTATGCTTCAATCATATCTATTCGGGTTTATAAAAAATAATTTACGTTTATCAATATTCAAGACTCAAAATCCAAAATGTTATTCAGCAAAATGAAATAGGAAGTTGAATGCTCTTTTACGCGTATTTTTTTTTGAGTCTACCAGCGCTTTTTGAAATACCATGATTGCCAAGAAGAATGCGCCGCAAGAAACTTGGCACAAAGCATTTTTTCTAAAAACAAGTTACATTAGTTCTTATAATACGTAACCACAGATAAATTACACAAAGAAACCACACTCTATCATTAAAAAATAAAGAGAAAAAAAACCGTGTTTTCGAAACAAGTGTAAAAAATAATTATTAGAACAGCAGAACCAGAATACTTTACTTTACTGGACTTTATCAATTAATCCTAACCTAAATTACAAAATACTACATATCTTGGGAATTCTGGTCTTGCTTGTCCTGGTGAAGATTTCATTTATTCTCTTTTGCAATTTATTCTTATAATCGTATTGATCGTCGTCTCCAGCCTATTTACGTCCCACTGCCACTACTGGGCTCAGGCCTCATATCAGAAATCAATCAATCGTATGATGTCGTAATAATTTCAAACTCCATGCGGAAAGACCAGTCCAATTAAGAAGAGTTCAGAAAGTTTTTATTTTAAGTTCAATCTAAAATTTCGATCTACTTCAGCGAAAGATCTTATAATATAAGTGGCAACCGACATATACACATACTAGCTCACGCCCCTCGGCTTTACCCCCGTGAAATATTACAAAATGGGCTAACTTACTATCCCGTGAGAATTTCAAAAAAATCCTTCTTAGTGCATTACTTAAGGTATAGGTCTGCCAAATTTCAAGTCACTAGCAACAGTAGTTTAGGCTGTACGTTGTCTGTCAGTCAGTTAGTCAGTTAGTCAGTCAATTGGTAAGTGTCACGGTACTGTTTTATAAGTATAGATTATTTAAAGCGCTCTTCTTTTACGGGCTATGTTGGTACAAGTGGAGAAATTCTCCAGCACGTTTTGAACGTTCACATACAAGTTCAATCCTTCACACTGTTAGGATACCTTCACCCAATACGCAATTTAACATTTTCCGAAGAATTGGCAGGTGAGTCCCATTACTCATACGCAACTGGCTCCATTTCTTTCTCGTGTGTCACATGTTAATCCTATTAAGGTAGGGTTCATTCCCCGCACGTACCGTTCGAGACGTGACCGTGGGCTGGAGGCATCATACAAACACTTGGAAATGAATAGAACAAATGACACGCGATCATGAGAAATAATCAGCTTAGCGGCGTGATTGACTTGAGAGACGAAAGGGATTCGAGAATATTGTACAATGGAATTATAGGAGTCAATTGAACGAGTAAATTGATTTTCAGTTTATGAAATAATTTCGACTTGACCTAAATATTGTTTTTAAATGAATTCAACATGCGCGGTCGTTTGACTTATAGGTTTTCTTGCCATGTAGTTTTACGACGTGTAGGTAATAATTTGGGAATAATAAACGACCTTCTACAGACTCTAAGTTAATGATTTTGTCCTCTCTCTGTCACGATCTGCCAGATGCTCGAAAGCCTTTCTTCCAGCATAAGCCGCACTAGGCAATATTGCGAAATCTATCCTGATCCGCTCCGCTTAGAATAAAAGCCCCTTTCTTGCAGGTATACCTGAATCTTAATTTAGTGCCTGAATATGGCATTTTCTGGGCAATTTTTCTTTACCTTTTCACATTTTACTACCAAGCTAATCATAATCAAGTAGACATTTGCCTACGTGTCCGTTAAAAGATGGCGCTGCATAGGAAGCCATCTTCTTGGTTCTGTATTTAAATAAAACCGAAACCTGGAAACCTGATTACTGCAGTGAAAGGGAAAGTAGTCTAGAACAAGTTTACCGATGATTTTATGTCTTTCACAACCGCACAACCACCCTAAAAAGCTTCCTAAATTTTATGTCTTTCACAACCGCACAACCACCCTAAAAAGCTTCCTAAATTGACTACATTGTACAAGCTTGCATAATATGTTCGAAACACTACAAATATTTATTATGTATGTGTTATTACACTCTTTATTAATTAATTATTATTAAGAGTTATGCATACATACATAATAATGTCGGTGTTTTCGTCTAGACCACTTTGTCAGTCAGCCGACCTTGCAGAAAAGCTCTCAATGCAAAAACCGAACACGTTGGGTCCAAATAGGTTCATCCGAAATGGCGGTCCTCGACGTATCCATCTTATAAATGTAAACTGTATGTACAAGGCGATCTCGTGTAACTGAATAAATGTATGCATGCGTAGAAAAATAGGTCAATGTGTGACGGCATACCGATGTGCATATTATTTACTATACGCGCAGTTGCGTGGCATTCGATTCCAGAGTGTAAATAATTGTTTTAAGGTCTGAAGTTTTTTGTTAAAGGATGAGTGCCGATAGAGAGGGGAGGCCTTTAACCCAGTGGTGGAAGACTGTAAAAAAGTTGTTTTTTAGTATTCGTACCGGATGATCGCTTTCGAACGAGAATTACTATCTTACCACGCCAATGTTTATCGCGGGCAAAAACACTCTAAATGAAATATCTTTGTGCCGAAAATAAGCTGAGCGTTTTTTTTTTTGTGTAGATATTTTCTGTCTGCGATATCTGAGGAGGATATACTTATATTATATTAGGTACTATCCTTGCTATGTGTATTGATTTTTGATGATTGTTATCAATTTAGTTTAGTGGCACTTAGGTTAATACAAATCGATTGAAGTAAGAATCATCAAAATTGGCCGAAGCGTTTGGTCTCTAGAACGCAATTGGTTATACGCTGATAAACGCATTACCCCCCTTGCTTGGCGCTGTCGGGTAAAGAATGCGTAGGCATCTAAATCAAGGCTCGTTATAGGTCAAGGGCAAAACCATCGTTGAAGAAATAACAAGAGAGTATGTGACAGAGTACTCACTTATTAAACGCGTAGGACGGTGAGCATACACACTGAAGATTTCATACCAATTACTTACAACTATATTATGTGGTAATCAAGATTGATAATAATTAATGCTACAGTTTCAAAACACACACGTTTAATCGCCATCAGCAGCTAACAGCTAAACGGTTTAGATCGGTAAGTTATTTGAAAGAGTATCTTAGCTCCGTTGACACTTCAGCCACTATTGTTTCTGCATTATTTAGGATAAAACGTCAGTGTTAACGTAAGAACTTCGTCGTTTCGCTGCGAAAAGTGCCCTTTCCCCACTGCCATAATATATTTTAGTTAGTAAAATAGGGGCGCGAGATCGTGCGAAAGATGCCCGGAACTGTATCAAGCGCCAGAAGGGCACTCTAACCCCTTGAGGATTATTTATAACGGCTACGATTTTGTTTATTGTTTCAGAATCTTTTACTTAACCTTTTCGAGCTGAATTTATTTGCACCTGGCAAGCTGTTCGGAAAATTGGGATTTAGTCATCAACATTTCATCATTATCACCTTCAGCCCTATTTGCAATTGGGAACTTCACACTTCACACAACCATTAAATTGCTTTGCAGGAATAAGTTTACTCACGGTGTTTTTCGTTCACCGAAAAGCTCACGATAAGTTACAAAGGTCATTTCGTATAGGTATACAGGTAAACGTTCGAGCCTGGGATCAGAACAACAGCCTTCTGCTTGAGGTCAAATTTAACTTACATTTCGTTTGTCATTTATCATTTAGGCTAAGATACCACCTAATCAATAAAAGACTTGCAAACCGAACGTAATTGGATTCAAATTTTCATTTTGAAATCATTGACCAGCCCTTTTTATTGCAATGGACAGTTTGTAATTACTTAAAAAAGGATAACGTAAATATTTAATAATAAAAGAATTAAGTACACGTTATGCTATAAACTAACTTAAAAATTATAGATCTAAAAATAAACCACTTCACACGTTGAATGGCAATGCTAAGCCTTTCAGCCAAATACAAAGATTGAAAAAAGATCCACGAATTGATTACTTCCGCCACGCCGGATTTATGGGGCAAAAACTTTCAAAGGCTTAATCTAGATTAAAATATCCACTGCAATTTATAATACACGTTACATTTGAAATGTGACGTAAATTCAGTTATTTTACATTCACATGACACCAATAATCCTTCGTTCCGGTACGTTCGCTCGCTCGTGTTTCAATGTTCATTCATTCGATCGTCAATTCAATTCGTAACCTTGATTTGGTCCATTTAACTGTTTCTTTTTATTATCCTCTTGGTGTGAGAAATGAGGGGGAATTTCCTAGAATTCGGAATTTCGAATATTGCGGCTCATTTTGTACCTGGTTCGAATAAGGTGCCTTAAGCAGTTATTGCATTTTGATTTGCAGCACCTTTACGACCCAATGGTCTTAAAATAGTAGTATACATTTAAGTTACTTGGAAAACCAGCACATTGTCAGACGTGCATATTTTTCCAAATAATCAAAACCTACAGGCTCATTCCCATTAATATAGGATCATAAAATTTGGTATGAAGCATTGGTATCACAACACCAGTCAAAGAGAAAATTCCGAAAATGTTAGGTAGGTACGGAATCCTCGGTGAGCGTGTCTGACTCGAAGTTGGCCAGTATAGTACTCTTTGTACAAAATTATACGACTTCTGGCATTCATAACCAAATTTTACATGATGCTAGATATCTTTCAGCTCTCAGCCATATTTTCGGCTGCCAGTTTTAAAAACAGATGAATTAATAATTCAGTTACACTCGTTTTGCTCTCAGCAGCAATTGCTCAGCACACGTGTTTTGCATACTTTTGATACAACATGTTCTTCCATTTTGTCGCTTCAGAATGAATATTCAGAGATTTTACGAATAAAGCAATGCCTATGAATAAAACTGAATTTCTCACCGCCAGTTCGACTTGAAACTGCTTTCGTCATTCTGTTGCAGTCTATGTTACCAGAAAATCTCACTAGAAATACGATTCAAGCTTTGTGACTGGTTTTTGAATCTGTTTTGTTTCTTTTTTGTAAGCCTTGATCGATCTCTCTGGCCAGCTCTTTCTTTAATAGAAGATCTGAATATTACTGGCCAGTTAGAAAGAACGCTGATCTGTTGTGTTCAATTTGTCTTTATATCTTCAAATTCTGCTTGTACCTCTTTGAATTTATTCAAAATTTAGTTTTTATTGTTCGCAACAGGTCAAAGAAAGTCTTAATAGTAAACCTACATAGTTTAGACACGGAACATTAACGTAGAAGATACTAATGGTAATGTTCTCATTACCTTTAGTAGAATTACACTTCGCTTGAGAGCGTAGATATCGCAGTCCGGTTTACTTTTAAATCCCCTTACGCGATGGAGATACTAAACTTTAAACACAAGTTGTTTTCAGGAGGATTCCAAGAAAAATATTCTGGGATGAAGATACCCATTTAAACAGTCTTTAAATGTTTTTATTCTTCTCACATGCGTGTCATCCTGGCCTCTTTTTTTTTGTAAGTAATCAACAATAACGTGTAAATCACAGGACAAAAATATATCACCTTAAATCGATATTAACTTGTGACAGCCGATAGCTTGATGGACGTTTCAAAGTCCATCCTAAATCTGGATTAGATTCCAACATATACGGCCCCGAACTACGAGTTACTTTAACAAAGATCCAGCGACCAGTGAAAGGTGACCCCAAAATTACCTTCTGTAAATTTGCACGAACCCGAAAAGCAAACTTGGAACCACTAAGTGCCAAATAAAGTTGCTAACATTATCCACTACGCGGCCAAAGTTTAAATTGTGGGGGCCACGCATTATAAACTCATGTTATAAGTATTAGTGGTGTTGGTGCTGTTTTAAAATAAATATTATTGCTAAATAAATATAATAGCGCTAATTGAGTTCAGTTTCCTCACTTTCGGAGCCTCTCCTAAAAAAAACAAAGCTTTTACTAGACTCAAAATAAACTAAATAATAATGTCAGCAGAAAATTGACGTGGAAGGTCTTTCTCTAGTATTTCACTTGACACTATAAAAAGTTCAGATCTTCGTGCATTATATAATTGGCAATTGACTCTTAGGTACCTGCACCTAACAATCTTGGGGTTTTGTGCCATTCCCGTTAAAAATCGAGAAACCATACTTGGTATGGCACATTGTATGTTGCAAAGCTTATACGCCTGAAACCAATGCTCTCAATGCGAATAAGTGCGATCAATTGCGCAATACTGCGCGTAAGTTTGAGATAAAATCTCGCTTGCAAAAGCAGTAAACATAAGGCAGATAATGATTATTATCATACTTTCTCGTAGAAACTTCAATTTTCTCGCTCGCTTTTCGCAGCAAACTCTAACAGGAACTTCTATTATCCGCTTCAGTCAACTAATAGCGATTTCTATTTTATTTAAAATCGAGAAATCGCGGTACGGAGAAGCCAGAACATCTGAGGCTGCGCTTCAATATTCATTTGCATTCAACATCGAGCTCTTTCTGCAGATAGAAACAATAAGTAAGACAATGGGTGCTCTATAGCCCAAAGGGTATTCACTGACAAAAAACTGTGTACGCAGAAACATGGAAGTCAAATGGAGCTTGGAGTCCGTGTTTTTGGGAGTTTTTTGGATGCAGCCTCTAGTTTTCTTGCTAATTTTAAGTACAAAGTCTTTTTAAAATAAAACTCCGGAGAATAATATTGTAAACTTACTTGCGCCCGCGGCTTAACTCCTTATCCCGTGGAAATTTTGTCGAATCCCTCCCTATCTCTTGTCTACATCACAAAGGGAACATGTATACATGTAGGCGTTTTTTTACATCTGTGTAAAATTTCAGCTTTCTAGGTCCTATGGCTTGGGCTGGGCATTGATGAGTCGGTCCAGTCAGTAAAGACTTTTCTTTATAAAGATTATTCAAAAGTAGGCACCCGCGTAACGGGCATTGCGCGTTTGGCTATGCGCTCGAGCCGCTCGGGTAACGCGTCTGTATGGATTTCTGTCCGTCTGTTGTCTTATCTACGGGTCACATTTCTCAACTTATAATTTATAGAATTTTTTGTACGGTTATCGAAATTAAAGAAAAGAAAAAAACTGAAAATGCTCAAAAATGTGCTCTCTAATCTAGGTGTTTTATTTTGTTTAAGGCAATTATAGTATGCCATCCTTTTTATTTTAAAACTTGTCTCCTAGATTACGAAAGCTAGATTAGATTTCAAGCTTTTTCAAGATGGCGGCCGATAAAAAGTTGCCCCAATACCGACATTATTCCATCTGCAAACGGCGCAAAAGCAATAAAAGCTGCAATGAGCTTGATTCAACGGCCATTAAACACTTGTTGAGCGAGGTATGGTCGAGCAGGTTTTACGCATGAAAAATGTACTGTGTGCATACACAGTACATTTTTCATAAGTCTTTTTCGGGTTTTTTCGGCTAACATGTTAATAATCCATTTGTCTCTCTAGTTGTCTCTCTTTTCTTCTTCTCCTTCAACCTTTTACTACCCAATGCTGAGTATAGGTTTCTTCCATTTTTTCCAGGTTGTGCGGTCATATGCTTTTCGCGTCCAGTCCTTCCCTGCAACTTGTGTCAGAGTCAGCCCATTGTTCTCACTCTCTAGCTCATTCTTAGGCTGGCGATCACTTAAGCTACAATTCGAAAGATTTCGCTAAGAATTAATGTCAGTTCCACAGAGCTATATATAATTATCGGGATAGAAGGAAAGAGTGTATGTACCTTGTGTGCCAAAAAAAAAGGCTGAGAACCCCATTACGCTTTCTTAGGGTCGAGCACGACTTTACGAATGCTGCGTAACGTTACGGTTATCGTATCCAGATCGAGAAACCTCATACTAAATTTTAGTTCCAAATACGCTCACTGGCGGGCGCTGTTCCAAACGTCATACAAACTCGATAAGATTTACTATTCGATTTTACTTGACGCAGCATTCGTAAAGGCGTGCTCGACCCTCTGACGTCAGGTTTTAAAAACAAAATACCTTATTGTTCAAAAATGAACTGTGCAAACACCACTACAAAAGTTAAAGCTGTTAATCGAGATATTTCCTTAATAAATTACAATCATGACGTCAACATACCAACGCACAATGTTACACGCTCGGGCTCCCATATAAATGGATGAACTAGGTAGTTGGTTAAAAAGACGCACAATCATATAGATTGTGGTCACAGTGATGGAACCAGATCTATAATTTGCATCAACTCGTGCGTCGGTACCTGCGATTTGCATAATAGTCCCCCACATTAGCGAGTGATTGCGAAACATTGTTACAGTCAGTGGTGTGGAAAGTCAAAATAAATATTTTAACTGTGCATTCTAGAAAATGTGTATACCTATGGAAAACTATTTTCAACCGTCGAATAAAAAGGGGGTTTTCATTTCGTCTCATATATTTCCAGTATATCCGTTACTCTTTAGCGGTTAAAGAAGTAGTTTTAAATTAGCCTGTTCATATTCATCTCTGTATGTTATTGATTATCTAGTATCGGTTTTAAGCGATAAGACCATCTGTTGACTATCCTTATTGTTTTTTGTAATCTCATTGTGTTGTTCCGTAAAGGATTATTTGTATCGTAATAGTCTCATAATTATTTCCAAAAAAGCTATATGGCAAAATCTTTGTTATGCATTTTAGCCTACATGGTATCCCACGTCTGGGCAAACGGCTTCTCTTTCTTCTTCCACTTCGGCAATATCCCGCATCTGTATTTATAAACTAACAAATCAGGTTTTTTATTATATAAACTTATGGTGAATCCTAATTCAAAGATTACGCCTTCTTGTCACTTCTCTGTTAACTTGCCTGACTTATTTTCACCAGGATCTACTTCAGTCTACACTAAACCCTCACTTTACTCTTAAACCTGGAACCACATTCTACCGAAGACAACCGTTAACTCTACTCTACTTGCGCAACTTGAATTGCAAACCCACTGTAAATATTTGAACTGCGGGTAGCACTAACGTTTGTATATACTAAGTTCCAACCGGCGGATGTCGTATAAGTGCTACGCTACGTCTAGTGGTGCATGTGACGTGTTGATAAACGTAAAAATTCAATGGGCAAGGTTTGTAGCTTTAAAATAAGTTGCAATTCAATTGTCAACTACCTCTAGATATACGTGTTCATGAAATATTGTATGTATTATTAGTCTTGGGGCTGATTCTATTAATAATAGATGTAGTAGATAGAAAAGTAAAACGTTCGTCACTACAAGCTTTTAGGTTACATGTTGACCAGCGCGAAAGCTGCAAGGTACCAAACCTTCTTTTTTCATCAAAAAATGCCAACAAAATGTCAGTCAAAACTGGCCAGCATCATCAAAACTTTATTTTAATTTTGATACCGTAAATGAAAATACAACCGGCCAGCATTACCGCGCGGCGACCACAGAGTAAATAGCGTTCCACTTGATCACACGCTCCCGCCGCTGACACGTGGTGACGTCACCTGTCTACGTCTGTGCTACACAGATAATAAACGATCGTACATTTAGGTCGTATACATCTATACGTATACGACACAACAACTATTTTAATTTGGAAAAACTTACTATTTGATTGTGCTTTAAGAAACTATTAATGGCAAAAGTAACACAAAAATTTTAAAAGGTTTCTTACATAATTATATACATGCACACTTTCCACTATTTTTAATCTTATTAAATAAGACTATAGAAAGTGCTTCAATTTTTACGGCCTTTCAAGTTAGATACCTTCTAGAAATAGGAAAAAATATTATTCCGTTCATCCTTTTTTGCACTACCTACGCGATATGCGCGATTGCTTATTTACAGCAGATTATTCATCAATCAATGCAGTTAATATTGACTATTTTTACTTAACATGAAACACGTTTTATCCTAAACTTTGAGCGTATTTGTCACTATACAGTCTGTGGTCGTGGTTGACATTGTGACACCCACGCGGGAAATTAATAATTATCTGTTAATAACAAGCGCTAGCCCTGCCCGGGCCATGCCACGACACGCACGACACGACACCACAGACCACGACACGACATGTGCATACACAAATGTCATATATGTACATACATCACTCGATACATACTGAAAAAGACAACAATACAAGAATGGTGATATACCTGAGAATAGTATTTCTTCAATCCGTTCTTACCGTCGAATTTAGAGTTTATAACTAATATAACATATAGGTGAAATAGAAACCTTTTACATCGAGTTAAACTTTAACAATCGCGTCAAAATAAATGTCAATACACGGGAGCTTTCGGCTTAGCTGATCCCGCGATTCCCGGGTGTCACGCCGCGCAAACACAGGGTTAGCCCGGGGATTAGCGAGGCGTTTGTTTACATTACGTTACTAGGGCATTTTTGGGTGTCGAATGGTTTCTGAATACTAGGCGCAGAAGCTCTAAACAGTGTCTAGATATTTTTGAATTGAAAAGATAACTAATTAACCACGAAATTCATTACGTAACAATTTGCGATACTGGAATCTCTTCTTAGTAAAATTTTCAGGCAGAATGAGTTTCGAAATAACAGAGGGTTGAGCACGAGTTTTCGAATCCTGCATAACGTTACAGTTATCGTATCGAGATCGAGGAACCTCATAGTAAATTTTAGTTCCAAATACGCTCACGGGCGGGCGCTGTTCCAAACGTCATTCGATTTTACGTGACGCAGGTTTAGAATATTCGTAATCGGGCCTCTGAGGAGAGTGTTTAACCAGTCCCCAACATTATATGAACCACGATAATCGTACGCAATAGGAAAAATCGCCATTAAATTTTCACGCGCTATTCTATGATTTTCTTTGTATGACTATTTATACCTCCAACGATACAATAAAAATTACAATCGCCAATAAGATTATAATTTGAAATCATTTTCTTTATCAAAAACTCAAACGCGAAATATCCAGCGCTCGCCCGTTCCGTCTACCCAACGTGTAAAAAGCCATAAACAAAAGGTTTTACGTCGGCGTCAGTTGCGCGACAATAAAATTACTGAATCGAATTTACCTACATTTCCATTATTGCAAAATACAATGACATTATTTGCACCTGTCCGGCTCGTGATACGGTAGCAATGTAAATAAGAGAAGATTCGTATATTCATTTTTGGAAACACCTTATTAATTTTATATACCAATCCACACAATTCTGAAAATCAATTTATATGATGAAAATGGTCTTTTGTTAATTACCGCGGTATTCTGATTTCGCCGATAAAGCTCGCCTGTCTATCACACTCCGTAGTTATATGAGGCTCGAGTATACGAATATTCGAAATCTGCGTCACGTAAAAATGAATAGTAAACGTTATCGAGTTTGTATGACGTTTGGAACAGCGCCAGGCCGTGAGCGTATTTGGAACTAAAATTTAGTATGAGGTATCTCGATCTCGATACCATAACCGTAACGTTACGCAGGATTCGAAAAGTCGTGCTCGACCGTCTGTATATGTATGTACATCTCTTTATTGCACATAAAACATGAAGTAACAGATAAAAGAACAAAAGCAAATGTACAAAGGCGAACTTAAAGTAGATACATAAGTTTTATAAAGTGTCTAAGTACAAGTACAACCTTTCGAGGAAGCGTTTGGGGAAAACGCTAATAGTTTAGCAGTCGAAGTTCAAGAGGTGAAGAGTAGATATCGCGCGGGAAAATGGCACAAGGAATAACTTTCATACTGTTACTCCTTATCGTAATAGCTATAATAAAGTGCGCGAGAAATTATAACCAGAAAATTAATTACTGCTTTTATTACTTACTTCTATTGTGCTAAAGAACCCTAAAGCGCACTCGAACGAAAGGAAACTTGGCGCGAAAACTGCCGAGCGAGTGAAACCCTCACTTGACCGCAAGCTCCGGCTGGAATCATTCACTAAGTAGCGCTTCGCCATTCATTCACTCGGTGAATGAAGGAATGATTGAACGAATGCACTGGAATAAATTGGACGCCGAGTTTGCGCCAGCGGCGTACTTGACTTGGAGATTTTTTAAATAAGTATGGGTATGAAGGTACGAAGTTATGTTTTTGACATCTTTATTTTTTCTTCGTTAATAACGATTCCCGTAGGTGGTTGTAGACGCCACATAGAAAGTTACACACACTTAAGCAATTTACGAAAATTACTTAAGAGATATATTATATTATGTATGCAACAGTTTCTAGTGACGCGGCGTTTTCAACATAAATATGATTATGCTATGCAGGTAGCAAAATTAAATGTCTCTTTTACTATTATAACTACATATTAAATTTCCGAAATCGAACACCGCCATACTTAAAACCACTCGAACATATTTTTTTAACATCAATCACCAGCCAAGTACCCCATTACACGGCACTTGTAAAATGTGAACACAAACACGATAATTTACGCGGACTCTGCGCAACGCAAATCCGTACAATGCAAATCATCGTGCGTGGCTATGAATATTTTCGTCATTTTGTCAAACCGCGTCGAGATACGGGCCTTTTTATATTTTTAGGCCTCCCCCGTAAGTAAATAACCTGGACAAATGTAGCAAGCGTTCATAAAAATATTGAGATATTTTTGTTAGTGCGTCATAAGTCATAAATTGGAAATGTGAAAGGACTACTTACTGTTTACGGGACAACACTTCCGTAACACCTTGCGCGCCTTGCTATATTAGATTCATTAGTCACTTCTGCTTGGAACCTCTATAAGTATATTAACCTAGCGATAAACAAGTAAGCTCTTATTACTGCTATGGGTAAACATATCATATCACTGACCAATGCCAAACTGTCGAATACTTAATACTCTTTCACCGCAGAGAAACTTAGTTTCATTATTTACTACGTTGCATGACAAAAAAACTCACCTCACTGTAGCGAGGAAAGCGCAACATGCAAAAAAACAGCCCATAAAAATAAATCTTCATCACTGGAATGACAATTTTTTTACGACATTGTAACAGAAAACTCTGGAAGTTGTGTATTTTTACGTGAGTCGGTCGGTCAGTGAGAAAATTTTTGTTGATAATGTTGGCATTTCTGACGATGCGTTTAGAAATTGCATCGACTCAACTTGTGCGTTCAAAATTATACTCAACATTATTATAAAAAAACAAATGTTTCTTATAGAATTTTAAGAATAAAGCTAAATTTGATATTTTTTATTAAATTCTCAAACCATTTATCATTTATTTAATAATAATTAATATCGAACGAACCATTATTATGAGCGTTTTACGTTTTGTTATCTGTCAAAAGCTACTTAAACACGCTTCACTCCAAGGTCAAATTACTTTCCCCACTAGTGGATAAAACGCGATTTTACCCGCTTGTATTAAAGGTTAAAGGACGGCTTTCCGAGGTAGTGAGGGGAAAAAAAACTTTAAGATAAAAGCACTAATTACGTGCGGTACCGAACACTTGCTATTTCATTTTTATCAACGCATAATAACTGTCAACTTTTTAAACAACATTTTTATACTAACTAGAAAGAACAGGCTGTGCTAGCTATCCTGTGGAACAACGGAAACAAAGCTTGAAACTATTATCTACCTCGTCCCAGCGCAGACGGCAGCGTAACCCAATTTCTCATTGAGTTATACAGGGTTATTTCTTTTATACAGCCCTAAGCATAAAGGCAAACATGCATGAAATAAAAGTGTCACAAAGAACCGTGGAGCGAGCCATGTTGGACATCTCCCTTCCAAAAACTGAAATTCGAAAAAGAAATAAGGTTGTGGGTGGTGGATGTTGGAAAAAGGATAACGCAACTGAAGTGGAAGTGGGCGGGGCACTTTGGCAAGGCGGAGTAATGGTAGATGGTCTAAGGCAGTAACAGAGTGGTGGCCAAGATTAGGACGCAGGTCAGTTGACGATATCTGGCTTACGGTTGGAAAGCTGGTCTTGAGGCTGGACCGGGCAAAGTGACGTGAAAATGAAGAGGCCTTTACTCAGCAGTGGGTGGAAGTGGACTGATTTGTTTGATTGAATCCGTAATACAGAAATGATGTTTTCACACTAATAAGATTTCGGGAATTACACAATGTTACTTAAAAAAAACGTTTTATATTACCTCGAGGTTACGGCGATATTTCAACCACCGTGGTCATGGGCAACCTGAAATTAGGGTATCGTTGTCGCTTACTGACTGACTGACTGACTGACTGACTGACTGACTGTCTGACAGACAACGCACAGCCTAAACCACTGGACCTAGAGACTTGAAATTTGGCACACATGTACCTTGAGTATCCTAAAGGTGCACTAAGAATAGATTTTTCGAAATTCCCACGGGATAGGGAACTAGCCCATTTTGAAATATTTCACGGGGGCAAAGCCGCGGAACATAAGCTAGTCTATGATATTTCTCTCCATTGCGAGTGGCTACTGTTTCTGAGTGTGTCTGCATCCGCTCGGTGGACCCCTTACACTTCAATAAATTGACTAGAGTATTGGTGGCCAACCTTCCGATTTCCATAGCCATAACTGGTATAGGTACCGCAGATAGTCTTAGTCAGTAAACAGTAGATCTTGGGTCTAATGAAGTGGGCCACCCCTGTTGGCTTCAACGCGTTGGCTTCGGGTGTGCCACTTTTGCAACGTAAATTGTTGAACCAGTAAAAAGAAATAAGACACCATGTCCGTTCTCGAACAATCTAGAAAAATCCAAGTTCCAACGCCGGGTACGTGAGTTGCATTCGCTGCTAAACGTTTATTCACCTTCACTATTCTTATGATAAACAAGATACTCGCTCACCGACACCAGATATTGGAGCGATTACGTGCCCCGAGTACAAATACTTGGCAAGTATTTGTACTAGTGTCACGGTAAATGTGCTTCTGACTTTGTGAAAGTGATGAATAGATGCTGAAAATACTGGAATTGTAGGTACATACATTGATGAACCTCGTCTTAATAATGGTCGCACTATCCTATATCGTGTGACCTATAAAAGGTGTGTAATTGTTATAGAAGTAAAATGGCTTGAACATAGTTTTGGTGTGTAACCAATTAGTTAGATGCTTTGTCTTAAACAACTGACCACTACCACTTACATAAAAACACGAGTAAAAGTTCTGATCTATTGAATCAGGCGTTACTTTGCGGAGGTCCATATTTATGAACTAAAAACAATTACTTTGCTCACCCGCGACCACTAATGACAAATAGTTACATCTGCGCGGCACATGTATGTTTCCAAGCAACACCTCCGCCTCCACTGCTACACGAATCAACACATGCCACACAGACCCAACTATCACCACCACCACTATACTAAACGCTGACGCGTTTCGGCACTCTCCACGAGGCCATTTACGAAGCACATCAACAACCGCTCAACATGCCACCACTTCCACTACAACACACACACTACAGTACACTACAGTAGTGGAAGTGGTGGCATGGAGGAAACATACATGTGCCGCACAGATATAACTATTTGTCATTAGTGGTCGCGGGTGAGCAAAGTAATTGTTTTTAGTTCATAAAGTTCTGATCATTTCCTACAATTTAACCACATTTTTCTGTTTAGATAACTAAAGTAAGTATGTTTATTTGCTCCTCTATCGGGGCCTCTAAATGCGAACGCGAATTCCCAGTAATGTCACTTGCCTTCTGTGCCTCAAATATATTAACCGCAAAGGGTTCATAAGTGTTCTCTTGGGTGTCTAATTTGGAAGCACTAACGGGCGTACATTATTAATGGAGTTTCGGTTACTACTAATTACTTACAATGCGAGCCTTTTAGGTGACGAGGTACTTAGAAACAGGACTATACTTATTAACAGTAATAGCACAGCATACACAGGAACCAAGGTAACTGGCATTAAGCAACGACGATGCCCGAAGCATGTAGTGACCACTTTCTCCACTTGGTTTCTTGAGTGCTAATGAGGATTTAGTGTATTTACGCCTGTAAATGCACTTGTAATTATTTATATTAACAGGCCTTTCTTAATCCCATATACACGCGTAAGCAAGTGCACGAAACAGGGATTGCTGATGCGTTGCCGACCTAGAGGGCTAATTAAGATGAAATTCCCCTTACAATTATTACTCCGGCTATCTTACTCTCAACACTAAAACACAACAGTGGAAACACCGCTGCTAAGCGGCAGGATTAGCAAGTAGTGATCCCAAGAGTCTTGCACAAGGTCTTATCCTACCATCTGTAAGTCCCATTCGTATGTAGATTGGCGTAACTTTTGTAGTGGGATCAATTTTAATCCATCGTTCAGCGGGTCGTAAACAAGCAGATTTACGAGTGAACGACACTGTCCATCACGTTCGAGTGTTCGCGACCGCAGCGTTTGTTGTACTGCAAAACGTTGGGATTACTGTAGGACATTCCGATACAGTGCCCTAAGCACGACTTGTCGAATCCTGCGTTACGTTACGGTTATCGTATCGAGATCGAGAAATCTCATACTAAATTTTAGTTCCAAATACACTCACGGGCGGGCGCTGTGCCCTAAGCACGACTTGTCGAATCCTGCGTCACGTAAAATCGAATAGTAAACTATAACGAGTTTGTATGACGTTTGGAACAGCGCCCGCCCGTGAGCGTATTTGGAACTAAAATTTAGTATGAGATTTCTCGATCTCGATACGATAACCGTAACGTAAGGCAGGATTCGACAAGTCGTGCTTAGGGCACTGTTCCAAACGTCATACAAACTCGTTATAGTTTACTATTCGATTTTACGTGACGCAGGATTCGACAAGTCGTGCTTAGGGCACAGATCTATTGGTCAGGCGGGGCCGACCGACATCTACTGTGCGCGAGGTAATGAAATATCTGAGGCTCCACGTTGAGTTCTACGCAATAGGAGGACAATTCTTACTAAATACGTGCTATGATTACTATTACGCAGCGTTGATGAGCCGTGATTGCAAACTTACTAGAGTCGTCCTTCTACGTTTTATAAATTATTGTACTGTGTGCATTGATTATTCGACAAAGCGAGCGCAAAGCGCGAACGAATAGCGTGTCCGTTTCAGCTGGAGCAAAAATGCTTTTGTATGTTCGTCCGGCTGTCCGGCTGTGCTTCTCTACAAGTTCTACAATTATTTAGATTTTAGATTTTAATTATTAGAAAAGCCGTAACGTAATAACCGCAACTTTGTCCGGCGGACATTAGGTCCTTTTAGTCCTGCCAGTATTAAACAGCGTTTCATTTCGAGCGGGCAAACTTTGCCCATAGAGGAGCCTCATATTGCGCCTAAACTATGCAATAAATGTCTGCACCCTTTCACTCTAGCGACACTTTTGCCCTCAACGTTTTATGACACTCGTGAGCTTTGCTTGTGCGAGATGATGTCAGTAGCGATGGCGGAAAACTTTTGGTGTCGGTTTTATGGTATTTTATGAGTTCCGTAACTTTGCAACGTATTGTCCCGTAGGATTTTGTTCTTGTGAATCACTGATACGGTTCTTTATAGTTTCCACGTACTTTCTCGTTTTTATTGAACTAAGTATAGATTCGTCCAGAAGGGAAAGGGACTGATATCTTCCAATCCAAGCAACAGTTCGGTAACACATAAGAAGCAGTAAGTTATTTGACTCGTTTCACATCAATGCCATTCACTATACACCTAGGCAACAATCAAGGTACTTAGCTTGTTTGTAGCCCAACCTTTCACATTTTTTATTGGAGTGACTTTAAAAATGGCATAAACATTCACAACACCAATAAAGTCTGGTGCTGCAAGTCTCAATAAATAGTGTCACGGGCTCACGCGATCGCGTGAGCGACGTCGTCAGCTTAACTGTCGCCAATGTCGCCATACAAAACAGCATCAAAATTCACGAACAGTCACTACGAGAAGGTTCTACGTTTTGTTTTGAGGCAGTGGAAATGTTGTCTTACGCGTTCTTGAAATGAAAAGATTTTTCAATTGCAGTAGTTTAGCTGTAGGGTTGGGTATTCGATAAAATTAGAACCACGTCCCATGACGCTTCTTTTGTTTTTGTGTTTTTAGTAAAATCTATACGTATGCTTGTGCGTGCACCATCTTAAGTCTGCAACACATCAGCGGTGTGACTTCGCTATCGTACATTAAGATGCCCCAGTGCCCGACATTGCCCCAATCGTTGGCACCTTCAATATAAATTCATAGCAATAATAAAGGTCACAATCAGGGTGTCAATTATTGAAATTATGGTGTAAAACATTGGAACGTTTATCTCATGCCATTTTAAATTTGTTTGTAGTTTGTCGGTAAGTCCCAATCTATGTAGCGACAAAACAGGTCGCTACAATTTACGCTGCATACAATATTCACCTTTCCATTGTATTTTTCTACGGTGCATGTATAACCTCAATTTTATAGTTTCCACTCCGTTACCTTCAGTGTTATTTTTGCATGTATCATAAAATTACCGGGTGGTATGGAAATATTTGCTTGGCGAGACATTTTATTGCATCCTTCGCAAGTTTAAAACACATTTTTATTAGACTTTTTTTTTTCTTTTCTTAACAATAAAATGGTGGTTCATTTTGAGTTGACATCTATATCTTAGTTACGTGACGACGTTTAAGACGTGTTTGATGGTGTAAAAAGAAACCTATAATATGATGTTAATAAAAATATTTACACTTCACTTATAAACATACCTACATGTAAATACAAATTACCTTTTATATGTGTACACCTACTAATTCATATTTCATAAATAGTTGGCAGCATGAAGTTAAACTAATTGCTGTGGTAAACCGCAAGGAGTAACCAGACCACACCCACCACAAACTAACTGCCGTAAGAACTTAAGGATACATTAAAGGCAAAAAGTTTATGTACAAGTTTATAACTGAATTGGCACTACAGAATGATAAAACTAATTTAATCTATTGAATTAACTTCGTTAACAATGCTTCCGTTTTTTTTATTTATTTGCACTGGCCTTCTTATTCTTAAAGGAGGCATGTGCCCATCAATGGCACGTGAATAGGATGGATTAATATTTTAAAATAACATGGGTGCCTAAAGTTGTGATTAAATTTATGGAATAAAACCGACAACGTATTCTCCACAAGGAAATGGTTAAGTGGAAGGTGCTAATAAGACGATTAAAAATCACACCGAGCAAAACTTCTTTCTATTTTCTCGTTTTTTCTCGTACTTCATACCGGTTTATACGTGTTTTGAATAGTTTAGTTTTATTCTTTAGTTTCCTTTTAAAATAGAGCTATTATAAAAAAAAACTTTAATCGGATTCAGAATCTCTCTAATACATAGTTACTAAAATCAATGTACATGATGATAGGTTAAAGATCAAGTAGACGTTAATTTATCTCAAGGGAAATTTGCCAAATCAAACCGCGAAAATAACAACATAACCTCATCAATAAAAACTCCCATCGTCACTTCATTACACGAACTGCCAAGAATATTTCCAACACCATGCCCGATTGAAAATCGCAAACACGCAAACTTTCGCTTACTTTCTTGAACGCCTGCCAACAGTTTTCTACCACCTCATTGTTATCTTTCTATTACTGCGTAGAATGAACTTGGAGTTGCCAGCATTTGGGATAAAATAATAATTCTGGATTGTCAATTTGACGGATACTTTCTCGACGTTTACCAGCTGGTTTCGCTTTCGCCGAAACTTTCGCGGCTTCTTTGTTTAATTACTTACTATAATTGATGTTATGTAAAGATACGTCATTATGCTTACAAAACAATCGAAAAACATGTTCCGAGCGTTTGGACCTTACTCGAGAGCGACTGAGGCCAAAGAGGCTATAGTTGTAGCCTTTTCTGCGCTTTATTTTCGGCGTGCTGATGACATATCTACCTCTTTTTTTAATATTTAATATCACTGCTTACTATGAAGCTTTGTATTTTTAATAGTGCCGAATTAATGAGACTAAAGCGCTTAGTTGATGCAACTTGTGACCAAAGGGCTGGCAGTTTTCTCTCTCAAAGAATCAGCATCGCTATTCAGCGAGGCAACGCTGCCAGCCTTTTGGGCACTATGCCACGGGGGCCTTATTTAGATTTAATTTAGTTTTAAGTTGTAGTTTATTTAGTTTAAGCTTAGATTTAATGTCATTGTAAATTGCTTTTATTATGTAAATAAAGTAGAATTTCCATGAGACTAATATAAACATCGCAGTTAATTTTTCGTACAAAAGCTCTAGCAATTATCTTACATCAAAGTTTCATAGAAAATAAACATTTGAAGTGCATTGGAGAGTTTGCGTGCTATATGACCTTATGCAAGCTCCGTCTGAACCACTACCACCATCTTACTCACTAATCCTGCCGTTAAGCAGCAGTCTTGCACTGGTGTGCTCTAATGTGGAGAGTCGTAGACGGTGGCGCCCCTACTTCTAACCAGATTTGAATCATGGTAACCACTAAACATATTCTGCTCATGTTGGAACCCAATTTTTTTTTTCTGTCAACTACTCGACTACTAAATTTCATGACGTTTGGATCACGTTGCAAATATTTTGAAGGCCATTTACTTACGAGTACATACACAAGGACACGAAATTGCCCCCCTTTCTTAACAGTTTCCCCACGGATTCGCTCACTCGTTCTATTAATATGACTACATTCGTTCATATCTACTTAAGTACCCATCTTCTCACAACAACCAAAGATCAACAATCCAGTAATAGCAGTTCCAGTTATTAATCTTTTACGATCCGCAGGACGCAATAAATGTAAAAGCGCGGAAGACAGACCGTACGATCTCGAGCACCCTTTATAACACCCGATGTTCCTTACATGTTTACGATAAACCCCTACTTCTCGGGTATGACATATTTTTATTACCATCGGGCCTGGATTTTGGAATTATGGAACGGTATCTTAACTTGACTGAAGACGGTTGGTTATTCGCGGTACTTAATATACCTGAAAATTTTGCCCCGTGAATTTTGATTTTTATTTTGTTCATAGGAACCGTCATTGTACGAATATAGGGGAGGTCAAAGCTAACTTTTTGCAAGTTTCTACGAGTGTCGTATTCTCCTTCGGAGTTAAACTACAGCTACACTAGTGTTTCGCATAGGCATAGACCGTGGCGCCCCCTATTCTCTCCATTCGGAATTGCGAGAATCAAGAAATCTTTTAACAAAAATGTGAAGCCAAACTAAAGCCATCAATTTTATGATTTAGCACAAAATATCTGATCATATTTCAAAAACTCATAAAATGTGTTTCACAATTGCGTATTCTACGAAATCAACATTCTTATACAAGGTTATACATTATTTACCGGAAGCAAATCACACTTAAAACGAAAACGCGTCCCGCAGCATTTCCCAATAAAAACGGGATAATAAAACGTTTTCATTTCTTTTAAAAATGTACATTCGTACATTTCCTATTCCTTGCATGTCCCAGACGCAGAACTGTGCACATTATGTCTAAGCTTTATCTTTATTCCGGTAATATATTTCCTTTCGTACAATAGTCTCTCTAAGGTGTAAGAAATATGAAGATGTGATAAGAAACATGCACGGGAAAACTCTTGGCGGAAAATCTGGTTTATTTATTTAGCGCACACGATTTGGACAAAATATTTCAATATTGGGTGAGTGTAGTGTATCGTTATTATCATTAACACGAATGCGTCTAAACCTGTTTTACTTTCTTCTTATTGATCTATGTGGCAATATTTATCTGAGCTTTATTGGCACAGGAAACCAGCTTATAATCGCGGGAAATGTTCCGAAAGGGTTCCGACTGAATCTACTAATTACTAGTATGTTAAGCCCTCTTGAATCTACTCGTATGACAAACGACGAAATTCCCTGCAAATTATTTCGATCAAAGTGGACCCAACGTTGCGTGGATCCAATCGCTTAGCTCTGGGTCTACTCACCACTGCAAAAGTGATACTGGAGCTACTAACTTTACCAGCTGCGACTCAGCTGTAGATTTGCATAGTCTTGCTATGTATATGTATGTATTATTCTGTGCTTTGCCACCTGACTTGTTCAAGTGTGATATTCAAAGTTATGGTAGTTAGGAAAATAATCATTTAAATTAAAGCGATAAGCCAAAAAAAGTACAAACAAAGTACAATTACATTGAGTATCTAGCTTCTTCGCTCCGGTGCATCCCTCGCCGACTCCGAATATAGGCTCTGTGCAACTTGGCGTCAGATCGCATCGGGATAGGCACCAATTAGTGCATATTCCGACGACGCAGTCTGGGCTATATTTAAACGAAGCTCCAATTATAATGTAGCGAATGAGTAAGCTCTGTAATCAATGGGATCAAACAAGTTAGTGCAGATTGTAATGTACTGGATGCGAATTTCCGAGCTACGTGTTTTACAGCGGAGCTTTGGCACTTGACTTTGTGATTCGTATTTCAGCCAATACAGCTCCATCGTTCGTGTAAAAAATTTATGAAATGCAATATACCGTATCAGACACAATTGCCTCTTTTATTTTTTGAAAATTCGCTTTTGACTGAATTTTGACAACGCGCCGCTAGTAGAATAGAGCAAGTTCGCATTTTCATTGTTTTCATTTTTCACGCGGCAGGCGGTTCAGATTCAAAATATCGATTCGAACTGAATGGAAATAAGCCATCGACGCGATGTGAAAAGTTGAGTCTTCCTATTATTATTGCAACCCGAAATAGGTTCACTTGCATCGCAGAGTACCTATATCCTCAATCCCTTTATAGCTTACCTCTTTAAAAGTCAGCGAATATCGCACCATTTAGCAAACGATTATTGTAATGACCTTAAACTAACTTACAGAAATGTGGCGTATGCAATCAAATTTACATACTGTTCGGTCCTTCGAAATCATATTCCGATTGCACCTTAACCGATTGCTAAAATAAAATAAAATAAAGCTCGCACCGCGAGCGGAATATTCTTTGAATGAAGCACCGACTTCATATATCTGCTGCTTAGTGCTAGGCCATAAAACTTTAGGCTTTCGTTTCTGTTGTCCGAAATAAACACATTTTATTTTATTTTATTTATTTATCATTGTTTTAGAGGATTATTTTACGTTTTTTTTCTAAGGTTTTTTTTGAAGGCGGTTTCACTTTTTTGTTAAAAGATTTTTATTTCACAATTTTACGTTGATTTAACATTTTCAGAATTACCCTCCAACTCCTAACCGTTAAGGAGTTGTACCTTCCATCATCAGCTCATCAACATAAGATGATGACTACCGGACGCAAATACTTGAATAGCCTTAGAAAATATATGTAACACATGATACGTACCTATAAAATTTGAGGGTTGCCCTCGATTTCCCTGAGATCCCATCATCAGATCATGACTTGGTGACAGTGGGACCACCTCAGGAGTTTACCCTTTCGAATAATGATTTAACATTTTCAGAATTATCCTCCAACTCCTAACCGCTAAGGAGTTGTACCTTCCATCATCAGCTCATCATCATGAGATGATGACTACCAGACGCAAAACTTGAATAACCTTAGAAAATATATGAAACACATAGTACAATGCACAAGTTGCTCTCGATTTCCCTGGCATCCCATCATCAGATCATGACTTGGTGACAATGGGACCACCTCAGGAGTATACCCTTACAAATAAAAAAAAAAATTAAAATCGGTCTACAATTGACGGAGTAATCGATAAACATACATAATATATAATATATATACAGTAGAACGTAGAACCTCCTCCTTTTTTTGAAGTCGGTTAAAAAGCGTGATTTTGTTTCAAATCACCGAATGTGTAAACGTATCTTATGTTTTAGTAAGGTAATGGTCTCACATGGGAACATTTGGGAAACCAGAAAACAACAAATGACAAATAAAACGTACATCACATACTCACTGCAATAAAGGGTATTCTACCTTTACCTGATTGTATTTTTGTAAGTCTAATGTTAGTAGAATATGATCGATTATGTGTCTTCGAGCTACTGTACCTACAATAAGCTTCTCACCTTGTGTATTTCACCAACAGAAAGAACATTCAATTCACCTAGCGAGTAATGGACGCGGTGTGGCGGGAATTTGTCTTCAGGGGAACAGAATTAAGACAAAGCGCTGTTTTTGTTCAATTACGAATCATGAAGTATTCGAAAGTTTAAAGAGGAATTCCGTCACGTTCACAAACCAGATTCACGAGAATCGAGGTTTTGATATCGTATTTTTGCTTTTTTTTTTAAATGGAAATGTTATTTTTTTATACTTGGTGCTAATACTTGGTACTAACTTAAGATCGCTTAGAAATTGCAATGACAGTGACAATAATTGCAGCACTTTTGGCTTCTGACGATAATAGATTTGAAATTGAAAATCACATTACACTAGAAACATTAGAAAATAAAACAATCGTCAAAGTGAAAAATTAAAGTACAATATAAAAGATAAAAATAAAACAGAAGATCCAATGAAAAGTAAATTAAATGTCACAGTAAAATTATTACAAAATGTCAAAAAGTGATTCGAACATAAAAATAATTATGAATGATTTCAAAATATCAAATCACGAAAAGTGAATAATGACTTAAAAAAACTTAAAGAAAATAACAACTCATCATGTCAGCCGAAAGACGTCCACTGCTGGACATAGGCCTCCCCCAAGGCTCTCCACTCAGACCGGTAAAATAACAACTGATGAAGCATAAAACAATACAGTGCATAAAATGTACTGAGTCAATGAAATTTATCATATTTAATAGCAAGTGTACATGTTATAAGCATTACCAAAGTCAGAAATGTTTTTGTAGCCAAATTGTATATTCAATTGTTTGTTAAACAAGAATACGTATTTCATCCAGCGTGCGCCGCACCGTACCGGTTTTCCAAGCAAGCTGGGACAAGTAAACAGAGCATTCGTTTTGCACTCAATTGACATGGATTTTTTAGAATCGAAAATTGCTCTATATACTCTTGTTTTTATAGAGTTAAAGCTATCTACCGTGGGGGTTTTATTTGTTCGTATTTTTATTCATTCAACGCCGCCAATCTAGAAATGTTTATAAAAACATCGCGTACGTTGTGGACTGCACGGCAGTTGTAGTGGTTAGTGGACGGGATAAACAATCTAATTGTTTTTTATTGTTTATTGACGTTACGACTGCAGCTCTGTTTAAAAAATTACGTAAGTACTCGTAGGGTTTTTGTATTAAAACTTGCAATATTTTATTTGATTAGGTAAAAGTATGAAATCGTACAAATATTAGTGTTATACCTTGGTCTTCCTTCCTTATATAATTGTTTGCACGACTTCACAACGCATAAATATTATATTCCTAATCCATATAAGTTTACAAAATGTAAGAACTAAAAAGCCAGTGACGACCGGATAGCCTAGTGGTTAGAGACCCTGACTATGAAGCTTGAGGTCTCCGGGTTCGATCCCCGGTCGGGGCAGATGTTTTTATGATGAATACAAATGTTTGTTCTCGGGTCTTGGATGTTTAATATGTATATAAGTATGTATTTATTTATGTAAGTATGTTTATCCGTTGCCTAATATTCATAGTACAGGCTTTGCCTAGTTTGGGACTAAGTCAATTGATGCCAATTACCCATCATATTTATTTATTTACTTAATGACGCCTTCTATCGGTACTCCGGTATGTTTTCGCAAAAATGGAAAACGTCACCCATTTCGCCCGAAGTACCTAGCTACCTAATCCAGGACCGAATCGTACCCCGTACCTTTGAAACATGCATAAAATGCTAATGCTGGTAAAACAGGCTTAACGTGTCTGTCCAAAGGGTGCCAGACAACCTTGGGTTTATCTATGGCTCGTATCAGGAATAATCCTTTGTGGTCTATGAAACTTTTGGAACGAATTCGCTTTGAGGTCAACGCACGTCTTGTTTGTGTAAAGTCAAGAGACATTTGACGTTGATGATTGTTGCTTTGTTTTTGCCGCTGGCGTGAGCTCGATGGAGCGTACTGTTGCGATGCGGTTGCTTTTTTGGGCACACGGGGGGCAGAATGTTTTGTTATCCGTTAATGGAGTGTAGATGACGCCAGGTGCTGCCGTTGACTAATTTTAATTCATCGCAATATTATCCAAGGATTTACGGGAAAGTTACTGGGGATAATTACTAATGCCACTTTATAGCATTCCACCTCGGCACTCTAAGAGTCTAAATTGCCGATGCAATCGCGTTAGGTACGTTTCTCTCCTATTTCGTAAATGTAAGTGATAAAAAAGACTGCTCGTATTAAGTATTTGGCTTATGTTCATGCTACTTTATCTCTTGTAAGGTTGATTGTCGGGCATAATGTAGGGATAATAATAATATGTGATTGTTTCACTATGCTAGAGATTGGCAATATTGACATGACAGACTTCCACAGGGGCTTTACAAAAACTCGCCTCTCATACACGTTATACACAACTGCTATATTATTTCCCTGTGCCACCTGTCGGCTCTTCACGTGGCTTCCCAGACAAGGCGTGCGGTTGCCATGAAATATTCCACAATTCTTCATGCATGTACTCTCTGCGGAAATTATTCTTGGGTGAACTTTGATTGCAGCAGAATAAATGAGCACATTATTAAGGCAGAGATTGCGAGCTGTTTAAATACAAATATGGTCAGATGTAACATTACATAGGTAATTCAAAATTTCCTTCAGAGAACAGCGTTATTGTCACCTGACCGGTAAAGCTCCTATGGAAGAAAATACTAGTGCCATTGTACGTATCTAATAATGACAAGTTGCTTCAGGTATCTGGAAATAAAAGTCGCGATATTACTTCATAAAAGTATGAGCAGGTAAAAGTTTCTCGGGAAAATGAAAAATGCTTAACAGTTTGATAATTTTCACACGCCATGCGCACAGACATGTGAGCATTTTCAGAGTGGAATTTTATTCCAGTGGAAACGGAATGTGAGGTACATTTGAATTCTCAATTTAAATTTTCTTTTATCTCTCATTTCTTTGCGTTTTTAAGACACTGCATCATTTCATCAGTCAGAGTATTTCTTTTGGACGATATTTTTAGTAGTCAAATGCGCTTCAAAGATAAAACAAAAATTTGAGATGCTTGGAAATTGCCAGTCAGTCAATAAATTCTTAGAACATTTTTCACTCAATTAAGTGACAGTATACTTAATCCTTATTAGATTTTTGTACGTGTAAAAAACTAACTACCACCTAAGTAGCTCTTCTTTATACATAATAAAGAAAAGTACTGACTCATCAACGCGCAGCCCAAACCTTTGGAGCTAGAAAGCTGAAATTTTGCATAAGTAGAAGTTTCTTTCACAATGTAAAGTAAACAGAGGATAAAAAAAGATTTAGTGAAATCTCCAGGGGATAAGGAGTTCTACCACGGTAGCGAAGCTGTGGGCGCAAGCTAGTAAAAAAAATGAAATTCCTCAAAACAGCCAGCAATCGCCTAAAATACAAGCTACGAAATAGAGCAAACTAGAGCGATCGCGAAGTTCGCCGGCGGATTGATCGCGAAAGACTGTCCCAAATTCAATTCCGGCCAAATCTCATATCGGATAATCGGCTCAGGCGCAGCACACAGATCTTCGTTTAAAACATCCCTGAAACACCTTTGTTAATAGACCTCTTCAAAGTTACAAAATTTCTTAAAGTAAAAAGAGGATGACGTAACTAATTAGAAAAGTTGAAAAACCCTTGACATTGTCATTTCAAAGTTCAATATTTAAAAAACGGGTAAACCGATTTTAATTAAACTTAGCTAAGAACCATCTCGATTAAACTAGCTTTCGATTAAAAAAACTGCATCGAAATCGGTCGATTCGTTTGGGAGCTATGCCACAAACAGATACATAGATACACAGGTCAAACTTATAATACTTCTCTTTTCGTCGGTCGAGGTCGTCGGGGTTAAAAACCAAGAGTAGGTACTGCTAATATCTAAAAAAATATTGCGTTTTGTTAAAATAATGCCTGCTCTTGCTAGTTTCATTATAGAGGTCAATTATTCGTCAGTTTTGTGTCTAAACTACACTCTCATTCTTATGCATAATTTTCTTCGTCTCTCCCTTGACTTGACCAGAGTCTGGCAAGACTATGACTCTTTTTTTCTTATCGTACTGCCAATAATCAGTATACTGTGCCCGTGTCGACGCAAATGCAATCTCGACAGCCGAGTCTCGCCTACGTTTGTCAATATTTCACACGTTCGCCAAAGAAACCATTTTATTTTAACAAGTCTACACGTACCAATTTTACCTGTACTTAGTGCGTACCGAAGAAAAATTAACGTGAATTGACATCTTTCTCAAATAGCCTGTGTGTCTATGTTAATGTTTCACAATAAAAAACTTGTTCAAAAATATAGCTACGAGTTATTTAGCACAGCAGGTGACAGCATCATTAGGAACTAATAGTACCAATAGTTTTTGAGCTAAGCCGCGGAAAGACGGACAGACGGACAGACGGATAGATGGACGTGACGAAACTATAATGGGTTCCGTTTTGGCTCGGAACCCTAAAAAGGGGTTGCAAATGGGACATTTTTCTGTGTAACAGAAATATTAAAATCGATGCTCAATACCTATGATATTAAATGAGTAAGTGGATGGATATGGTTTCATTATTGGAAAGTCGTTTGTGTCAAACTTAACGCACGTCATCTGTAGCGAACATAAATCCACTATGTAAAAGATATCTTGGCAAACATTACAGTTTATAGGATTTGACGGGAATTCATAGGTAAATCCGATTGGGAACGGTAGAAATGTCGTAAAAGTTACATTTTTACGCTGATCGAATAGTGTAGCTACTTTAACTGTTTCGGGATAAACAAAAGCATTCGAAAAACTTTAATTTAATGTGCCAAAGGCGCCGATTATAATTTGTTAAGAATGACCTGTATTACTCAATAATTTTAAGCTTACTACAATAAGTAAAGCTAGGTACTATTTCTGATAGAATAGATGTTGATAGAGTCATTCAACTCATAGAAGTAGGTGCTTTCCTGTGGCGAAAATTCGTAATTTTTTGAGCGTTATGTTTTCTCGAAACGTGGTTTAATTTTACCAGGCCCATCATTTGCTTATAAGATCGTAAACTTAACTAAAAAATGGCTTTAGGGTATAAGCTTCAGTCCTGTTTAGGAAGGATGTAAATCTTAATCTCGCTTAAAAGTTTTTGGGTAGGTGACGCGCGCATGGTAATTATCAATCTGATATTACTTTTTGGGTAGGTGACGCGCGCATGGTAATTATCAATCTGATATTACTTTTTGGGTAGGTGACGCGCGCATGGTAATTATCAATCTGATATTACTTTTTGGGTAGGTGACGCGCGCATGGTAATTATCAATCTGATATTACTTTTTGGGTAGGTGACGCGCGCATGGTAATTATCAATCTGATATTACTTTTTGGGTAGGTGACGCGCGCATGGTAATTATCAATCTGATATTACTTTTTGGGTAGGTGACGCGCGCATGCTAATTATCAATCTGATATTACTTTTTGGGTAGGTGACGCGCGCATGCTAATTATCAATCTGATATTACTTTTTCACATTGACCCCTCACACTAGACCCTTTTTCAGTTTCTTCGTCAATTTATTATCCTCGTCTGCAACGATTTTTCATAAACACAGGCTGCTTCCAACATTAAATAATAAGCATTGAAAGTTTCCTTGAGAGAAGCACTAATTAACCTTTGATGGATCTCGGAGCTAGGAAGTTTTTAACTTTTTAATTAATATGCTAAATTAAGTAGGTTAAGTTTCCCGGGATAAAAATGAAGTTATTAAGTTGCGGTTGCGCCTGACAGGATTAGGATTTCGAAACGAGATTTAATTATTACCGAAACCGAAACCGATTTTTTTTAGAAAACTCTACCTTGAAAAATCCTTATTGGGGAAAAAAACTTGGTTTGCGATGAGCCACTAATTATTTAGTAGTAGTTATGTATGACATAAAGAGTTCTTGTATTGTATTTTTGTATTGCTAAATTATGCCTGGCAAAGACAAGTGTCAAATTTACAAATAAAGACAAAGGATTATTTTATATGCTAAATAGTGAAACGACGGACCTTTACGAAATAGCGTATTATATGAGTGATGTTCAGTCGCTTTATAATAGTTAGAGGCGTAAATTTTAAAAAAAGAAAAACTTTTCAAATTGGTAATTTATGCTATATTTACAATACTAATGAAATAACATAAATATTGTCACTAACTCCAGTTGACGTTGATTACGTCAATTCAACACAACGTGTGTTAGGGTTGAACTAATTCGTTTATTACATTACAGTTTAACGACCTCTAACTTGAAAACGGATCAGAATATAAAGAAGGTTTTTAGGAGCAAAATGTGCAAAAAAGACTACAGACTCTTGTATTTTCGGCAAGGTCCCTCGTTACGTTCCACCCTGTACAAACAGTGAAACTTAACACTGTTCACTGATCATCAGCAAACACTTCCAATAGTCTCGCGCAGCATTATCGGCGCATTTCGTCTTACAAATCGCCGGCAATCGGCGTGCCTCGCGACTAATTGCTGACTCCCGAATTCATCAGAATTCCCGCCCCATTGCCTCTGCAATTAGGGCCGATAACGTGTAATTTATTGCGGTCCCGGCAGGTACAGTCGGCACGCACCTGTTTGTTTTGTTCGTTTATTGACGTACTAACTTTCGCCCGCGGCTTCGCTCTCGTGGCAGAACTCTCTATCCCTCTAGGAACCTCTATGCCAAGGGTTTGGGCTGTGCGTTGATCAGTCAGTCAGTCAGGACTTTTCTTTTTACATATATAGATTGTTTTTCAGCTGTGGCTGATGGTTTCCAACAACACTAGCTTTTACCCTCGATGAAAAAGAGGGGTGTTATCAATTTGTAGTGTATCTGTCTGTGGCATCATAACTCCCAAACGGATTTGCCGATTTGGACGCGGCTTTTTTCATCGAAAGTTAAATCGAGATCGTTCTTAGCTAGGTTTCATCAAAATCGATTTGGCTGTGTTTGATAAATTGAAGTTTAAATTAAAATGTCGTGGTTTTTTCGACTTGTCTAAGTTGGTTTGGGTGCTACGATGCTTAGTAGCACCTGCGCAGCTGCGCTGTTTTTTAGCTAAGCTTCATCGATATCGGTTCCGCTGTCTATGAGACTCCAAGTGTGTCTATGATAGTCATAATCATTACAGAATTAGTAACAAAACGTAATACATATATAATGCAAAGTAGTTTTTCTTGCTAACGTAGCTTGCGGGGGGTTAGCATAGTCTTGTAAACATCTTTAATGCTTGCTTAATGTTTCAATATAAGTTGTATTATGCTCTTGCAATATAACCAGGATGCCGTGATTACAATGTTAACATGAGAAATTGCTTTACAAAGCTTGCTCCCAAAATTGATGCGAAACAGATTTAAGATGCTGAGTTTACTTACAAAGTTACGCAAAATCGACCCCCAGTAACGAACCGCAGAGACGAAAAATTAAGCGGTTTTCTGGATTCTGTTTACTTATACAATGATAAAGAGATACTGACTCACATTTTGACATATTTGAACAGAATTGGGTCAGATTTTGTCATTTTCAGATAGGCAATTGAATAATGTTGAGTTATGTTTCGTTTGGTTCATAATTATGATAATATGACCCAAAATATGTTTACTTTGATATAAAACTAATGAAAATAGTTAATAGAAAAATGGTTTAAGGCTAATTTTATTTTCTATTGAGTTTAGAATTTCATCTTAGTACAGTCAACGCCAAAAATCAACATGATTGACAAATAACATGTGTCAATTATGTCATTGATTATGTAATGGTAATATTTTTAGTAATTTCCGTATATATCCGTGTATATATTTAAATACAGAATAGTGATAGTGGGTTGGTTAATTGTATAATAATGAGTCTGGTCAGCATTTCGTTTGTCTTTGTTCAGGGTTTCGTGTTTACTCAAATATGTATGTTTATTAGTCTCTTCTGCCTACTGCAGACTACCGATGTCGGCATCAAGTAATAACGAGTAATTTGGATACATGCGGATACAAATATAACATTGTCTGCTTACACAGGAGAAAATGATTTTTAATATGCTTTTTGCGTGCTTGTAATTTTAATAATTAACATGCTTTTTGATTTGGGATATTACGTATTAGTTAGGTCTATTTAAACTTGCGCAGCGTGTGTTTATAATGTATCTAGAGGGAAACCTTATTGATTTAATAGCACAGTCATTTCAGTTCCTATCGTAATAATAAAAATGAAAAACAAGGTTTCAGCGTTAAACGCTTTTCGTATCTCGTTTTTGTCATTAGAGCCATAAAAAATAACGTCGAAACGACTCATCAAAAAGTAAAAAGAGATAAACAAATAAACAGGAAAAAGTGGGCAGATTATAACGACCAAACTTTTGGGTATGCGCTACTGGCCACAGATTATAATAGTTGGTACCGATATTGTGGAAATAACTTGTTATCTGTGATACGAAGAATAGGCCACAACACAACACTACGCCATTTTTTGTCGGAAGCAGTGGTATAACTAGTGTTACTTAGGCACGTAGAACGGTCGTAGGTAAGTATGAGCCCAGAGGGTCGAGCACCACTTTACGAATGCTGCGTAACGTAAAATTGAATAGTAAACGTTATCGAGTTTGTATGACTTCAATAAATTTTAGTATAAGGTTTCTCGATCTCAATACGATAACCGTAACGCTACGCAGGATTCGAAAAGTCGTGCTTGACCCTCAGTGATATAACTAGTGTTACTTAGGTACGTAGAACGCCGTAAATAATGATCAAAGTGCGTAAAATTAAATACATAGCATTTTTAAATAACAAAAGCCAATGCATTGTAGTAAGTATTATTGCTGATAGGTACACAAAAAACAGAATCGCCAAATGAATTGTTCGTCAGCCGACCAATTTGGCAAATGCTTGTAAAATTACAATAACCCATTATAGGTACTTTACAGAATGGCTGACCCGTGTATGTCACAATCGGAACGGTCATAAAGCTAATTTTGATTAGGATTTAGGCCGCGGCGTCACCTGAATACAAAACGGGGAGAGCGTGCGATAATTCCAAATGAGGCTGTTTTGAAATTATACAAAATCATACAGAGCCTCAATGTAATGTCGGTTTTGCAACTAATCAAATAAACGAGTCTCGCAAGGTGGACGGACGATCTGGTAAAGATCGCAGGAAGCCATTGGCTGCCATTGGCTGCGGGTAGCACAAGAGCGTTGTGGAGATCCTCGGAGAAAGGCCTATGTCCAGCAGTGAACGTCTTCCGGCTAATATGTATAATAATGACAAAACAAATAAAATGACGGATTTGATATAGTGTGACGAAAATTGTGGGAGCGTTACCTTGCGGCACACTACTGCCCTACTGCTAAGATTTAGACACGTTACCAACGCTGCCCGCAATGCAACATAAGATAAGAACATAAGAAACACAGGAATTTTGAGGAAGCTCAATTTTCTCGCCATCATGCAGTGGTCGATAATTAAGTTGAAATATTTCTTTATAAAAATACAAGTATCTAATTATTTACGATGGGAGCTCTAAAATGAATGATAGGAAAACATTTATGATTTCTAACCTACTGTTGATCTACAGCAAAAAAAAAAACGAAATTAGGATGAGTCTTACGACACGGCCTTAAAAAACGGCCCTGTATCTAAATATGAACTTTCACGAGTCATCATCAATTTATGCTTAAGTACCAGTTATAATTTCCTGAAGAGATAACAGTCATGTCCGTTATAAACGTTGTAATCCACTTAGTATTTTTAAATTACTTTAAGGGTATTTAATTTACTATTTTAAAGGGTAGAGGCAGAAACTAACGGAGAGGTGGAAAGGTGCTTAGCGAGTTGCCGCCATATTTAAGCGCTTAAGGTTGAAATTAAACGTTTTTGACGCCTTTTTAGTACAGAATAAGCGGCCATTTTCTTTATTTATATCTTTGGATTTAGAGTATGAAACAGACTCTAGGTAGACAGTACTGGACAATGTCTAACATTTGGTAATTTCTTACTCTGAGTTACAACAGGATAGATGCGAAACATTTCTCTCTGGTGTGACTAATGGCTTTTAATACATATTTTCAGACGGCTTACAATTCCAAACTATTTTTTTTTAAAAGAAGCAGCTGACATTTTCGTTTCAATATTATTACTTAAACGTTCAGGAACTTAAAGTTACATTTGTATGTATATAGGTACGGTCAAGTGCAAAAATAAGTATCGAATTAATCCACCACAACAACAATACCAAAACCTTAATTCGCCGACATAAGAGCCATGGGACATGTTTTTACAGCTGTATGCATCCATATTTTTGCACTTGTCTATACATCAATGTCTGACACAGCGTATGACGTCACGAAATGACTGCCTACGCAGATTGTCAACTATACTCTACGTCACACTAGCTGGAAACATTGCGTCAGAGCGGCCAGAGCTAGTTAATCTCGACGTAACCAAAAAAAAATTGGCTAGGTAAGTAACAGTTTTTTATGATTCTCGGCAATTACATTAGATTAGACATTGTTAAATAAGGGATATTGACCGCGATTTATTTATTTTTGTACGACAAGCAAGTGATGGTAAGTGATCACCACTGCCCATAGACACCCGCTACCCCGGAGGGTTTGCAGATGCGCCGCCAACCTAGAGAGCAAAGATGAAATGCCTCTTATGCCCGTAATTACACCGGCTGTCTTACTCTCCACACCGGAACAGAACAGATACCTTACCTCACCTTACCTTAAAGGTTTAGAAGAGCTCTCAAAATGTCGACACAGTTACATGCATTAGACATACCTAATGAAAACGGGTTATTGACCGCGATTACCTTAGGTATAGGTTTGATGAACTTCCGATATCCAAAAACGCCCGTTTTCAGTTTGCCCGTAATCATGATGCATGCAAAGCCTTCGAAATGCCGGGAGCTTATCAAACCTTTAAGGGTATTTAAAATGTCTAGGTATTTCAATCAGTTGTTTTTTGCTATCCCGCGGGAACTATGCAATTTTCCCGGATAAAAGTATATTAAGTATAGCTAGTTTTTATTTTCGTCTCGGTCAGAATCATGATGACATGACAAAATTATGACAAAATTTAAAGCCGTTTAAGATATTGAAGTAGGAAGTGGTATAGGATGGTCAGTGACATCATTAAGATATTAGGTAAGGTCCGTTATATGAAGTTATGTATATCCTCCAAAAAAAAAAATGTACTCTACTAAGTATAAAATGCAATTTTTCGAAATGGGTTTTATGATTTCATTTTCGTTATTCTTCCTTAAAGCTCCGGTATTTTCATAACTTTTAATTTCGCTTATCGTTAAAAATCAGAAATGGGAAGAAAGTCTGGAAGAAAAATACTCCTTTGTCTTGGGTGTATTTTCTAAAGGGTGGAAAAATAGTCGCTCTTTTTGCGAGGTTTTGTTTAGTTTAATTTGACCTGTCATCTGTGGTCAAATCAAAATAATATTTGTTTCAAAATACTTAGAGAACACACTTTGAAGTTAACAAGTAATAATTGCTAAAAATTATACCTATTTAAGTTTTTTGTCGACTGTTCTGCATAATACACAGTCATCGGAACTTGGAACTCTTTACATATGTACCTACCACATTTCTATTTCTAATCAGTTAACTTAACAAATATACCTAAGTATTCTTTATTGAACAAGAAAATAGGATAGCTAAATTACAGTAAAAATCGGGCGAGGTTTGCAATAAACGGGGTTATCGCTTTAAAGCGAACTCTCCCAGACAACGAAATACAGTAACCAAAATGAAGAGGCTGATTAATTACTCTATACGTTCACTCACTGGGATACTAGACGCTTCTTCTATAATAGAAGCGTTTTATTCATAGCTGCATCAGTATTAAAGTGTCATATCGGTTGGCATTTTGTACGGAAAAGTGACACTAGCGCTAGAGGTTGCGAGCGAGGCAGGATTAAAGAATAAAAGTGGCTTTTCACCAGAGATGTGCTATGCTACCTTGCTATGGATGCGCTGATATCCACCAATCATATTAATTGCTCCACATAGGATAGCAGTGGTAGAAACGGGTGCAATGAATACGATTGGTGGATATCAAACGCATCCATAGCAACGTAGCATAGCACATCTCTGGTGGAAAGCACTCTAACACTATAGCTATCGAAGCGGTTGCCGGAAAGTACTTAACTTCTTCGTGTCAAACGTTTTAAAACATTACGTTAGGCTTCGGCTCTCCGAGATTACCCGAAGGTCCCATTCCTCATATTATTTAAAACTGACACGGCCGGAAAGTTTTGAAAAATGAACGCTCCAATATTGCTCTTAAGTGTTTCCCCGTACGGTCGTCTTCCGATTAGGCGTGGCCCTGGGGTCACTTAAAAGAATGCGTAATGGGTCACGTAAGGAGACGTGAGCAGACCTTTTTTTTTCCAAATATAATTAAAGGAAGAAGTTTTTTGTGTGAAATTGGATTATTTATATGAAAACTGCAATAATAAATATTTGTTTGTATCTGAAGAACCATTTCATTATAAACTCTGTTTAAAAAAAAATTAAGTACCTACCAAATATTACGAACTGCCGACCGAAGACGCAATCAAATCACATACATTCATATTTAAAATCATTCGAAATGTTACAACATAGAAGTGTTACGTGACGAGCTGAGTTGCAAAACAATGCTATTTGAAGATATAAATGATGATGATGATGTTACAATATTAAATAAATAATATCGATAATGTAAGTAATAAATAAATATTGTTCTATTCTACTCCTAGTAGCAGTGAAATTGAAATAAGAGGCTAAAGAAGTGTTTTACCTATAGTCATACTATTGATGATAGCGAAACTGCTGATTACTAGCAAACATGCGGGCAAAGTTGGCTTATCACGTCCTAAGCCCCAAAACGACTTTGTCACGTCTGCCGCATTGCGCCTCATTACTGACAACCCGATTTGAATAGAAAAGAACAGTTTTAAGCGCTGAGCCGTCGCCAGGTGCTCAATATTGCTCAACTTGAGCCAGCCTCATCGGGATGGCGGATGGGAAATAGCCCGATAGTGCAGTTTTGAGATTTTGTGGGGTGTAAAATTTCTTTGAGATTGCAATTTTTTGTAGGTAGATTGGTTGGCCTGGTAATTTTAAGGGTTCATTATTTCCGTACTTCGTGGTCCGTCCGTCTGTCAACCTCTAGTAAATCAAAACCCGTAGAATTAAAATCATGCAATTTGGCAAGAAGCAAAGTCTCATGACACAGGTCAAGGGAAAAATCTAAAAAAACGATTATGGTACCCTCGGACAGGAACAAATTGAGAAAGATGGGAAGGAAAGCAGAGGGGAGAAATAAATACTAAGGAAAGGTCGGTGAAAAGTATCTAAGGAAAAAGTGTTGAAGTAATAAAGTGAAATTTTACACTTTTATTACTTTATCCATATTAGTACACGGTTTACACAAATTTATTAAAAAAATATTCAATGTAAAATTGTTTTTCTATGATTTCCATTAAAAAACATTGAAATGCAATTTAACCATCGAACAAAAGAGTTGGCTTCCAAACTGTTTTAATACCAACCGTTAATAGAATGCTTAAACTTCAAATTCAATGACTGGGGCATTACAAGAAAAAACACCCCATTGTGCTATAAATTACAGGAGTTGGATCAAAAGCGAAGCTTAATTCCACTTCGCTGACACAAGGGCGTATAGTCATAAGGAACGGACGGCCGTTACGTCTTTTTGTGCAAAGGGCTCGTCTGCGGTGTGAAATATAACCGGCCCTTCAATTAGGTCGATAAGTCCGCAGCGTCTTTGCAGGACAGGTCGTTTTAATAAATAATAGCCCTAAGATTTGCTGGACGGGTAGAATTATCTGAAACTGTGTTTGGGATGACGGAACTTTGATTCACGAAGGGCGAAAGTAGGTTAATGACCATAATATACTGACGAGCAAAAACAACGGATCACTTTTCATACAACTTCATACGGAAAGTGACCCGTTATTTTGGCTCGTCAGTGTAGTTTATCATTTATTAGTCTTTAAACATTGATCATAACATGTACCTACCTACGCTCCCATCTCAAGCAATAAGTACCTACCTCCACAGATTTGACTGAGAAGGTACTAGGTAAGTATATACATATATTAAGTTAACAAATACTTTGATATGATAGAGGTAAAATGCTTTAAAATCTTGATTCGCATGTTGTAAAAACCATCGGCACAGCAACTTTGCATTGAAAATTTAGTAGGCAAATAAGTAAGTTAAACATCGAAGCCTTCATACCCAAATGACTTCAGTTCCTATCTTGCGGGAACCTATATAGGTACAGTCAGCGTCATATATATACTATTTGAGCACTTTGGATGTCACCATAAATATGACGCTGACTGTACATATCTTGAGACTGCCCATATCTTAAGACAACACATATCTTGAGACAATCCTTTGTGCTGCAAAGCAATCTCAGACAAGGCAATTAGTAATATCGGGGTATCGGGTATCCAATTATACATATAATAACTTGGCTGTGTGGGTGTATGTTAGGTAATAATAAGGATAAGGGGATCCTAAATAGATTTATTTGTAAAATAAATATAAAGGAGTTTAAGACAATTATTGTCGTCGTAAAAGATGGCATTTACCTATAGGCATCGCGTGGCAACAAAAAATTGTCGCATAGACGAAGCTGTCTTTCACGTGTGATCACGTGTGAGAAAGTAAAATGGTTTTTAGTTCATGAACTTATTATTCTTAACATTTCTAAAGCGTAAAGTGAAATAAACGGATCATTCACAATTACTCGTATGTCAGTCGAGTATAGCTCGACATGTTTCGGACTAATCCGTAGTCCTTCCATAAGAATAAATATCTCTTACCCTTATGGTCTTATGGTCCTTTCTCTGGGAGCACACGCTAATCGCTATAGCTATTTCTAGAGCATAGGTACTATGTTATTCAGTTAGCGATGTGAAGAAATAACCAAATAACACAAGTAGCTGATAAAATCAGTGAACCTTGTTTACAAAGTGTGACTTTTTTTTTATATACAACGAGGAAGGCAAGCGAGCAAGTGGGTCACCTGATGGTAAGTGATCACCACTGCCCATAGACACCCGCAACTCCGAAGGGTTTGCAGATAAACAAAGATATATCAAATGACATACAAATTAATAAATATAGATTATCTACATCTACATGATTTATAAAAATAAGAAATAACTTAAACTAACTTAACCACACAAAAAGCTGGTGCGGCGGCAGAAACGGCTGAAAATAGAAAAAATTCTAAGTATCAATCTCTCGGTCCGAATTATAATTTTGTTCCTGTCGGGTTTGAAACTTTGGGTCCATGGGGTCCCAGCGCTTACAAGCTTATTTCTGAGTTACAAAAGCGCTTAGTTGATGCAACTTGTGACCAAAGGGCTGGCAGTTTTCTCTCTCAAAGAATCAGCATCGCTATTCAGCGAGGCAACGCTGCCAGCCTTTTGGGCACTATGCCACGGGGGCCTTATTTAGATTTAATTTAGTTTTAAGTTGTAGTTTATTTAGTTTAAGCTTAGATTTAATGTCATTGTAAATTGCTTTTATTATGTAAATAAAGTAGTACTTAAAAATAACAAGAACAAAACTAAAAATTAAAATCTAAATTTGGACCCTTGGGTAGGGCGGGTGCCGATTACGCAGGCTGCATTCCCGCGCTGAATTGCTATCAAATGACGAATAGTGGGACATTACTAATTAAACTTCTATCTCTTCGAAATATAAGACCCATGTCATGATCCATCTACATCATACAAAACTGGCCTTAACACATGCGATGGCAGTTGGTGTGTGCCTACTTAAATAATATGTACTTAAGTACAACGGAAATAAAAAACTTACAATTGTTCGGTACGATGGTAGTTGTCCAAAATTCATAAACAACAAGTATTGTAGGTAATCTGTGAAAATGTATGCTTAAACACAAAAAAACATTTGTTGATTCAGTAGCCTTGCTTTCGCTGAATTTGTCTATTAAATGTCCAAGTATATGTATATAGTTTAGTCCATTGCTTTAGTCTAGAAAACATAAAATGTCAGATTCTTTGAAATAGGTAACTAAGGCGTGTAATCCCTCTTATTTCGAGTGGAGACCTGTGCCCAGCAGGGTGACGTAAATAGGCCGGAGACGATGATTTAGCGTAAGTAGCATTTAGCGTAAGTAGCATTTAGCGTAAGTAGCATTTAGCGTAAGTAGCATTTAGCGTAAGTAGCATTTAGCGTAAGTAGCATTTAGCGTAAGTAGCATTTAGCGTAAGTAGCATTTAGCGTAAGTAGCATTTAGCGTAAGTAGCATTTAGCGTAAGTAGCATTTAGCGTAAGTAGCATTTAGCGTAAGTAGCATTTAGCGTAAGTAGCATTTAGCGTAAGTAGCATTTAGCGTAAGTAGCATTTAGCGTAAGTAGCATTTAGCGTAAGTAGCATTTAGCGTAAGTAGCATTTAGCGTAAGTAGCATTTAGCGTAAGTAGCATTTAGCGTAAGTAGCATTTAGCGTAAGTAGCATTCTTCAAGTTTTACGCGACATTACCCAAATTTCTTTGTCGTTCAAACCTAACAAATCATGAAATCACTCACTTTTACACCGTCCCACCTTTTAAATATTTGGCACATTCAAAACGTAACCCTCTACTAAAGAAACAGAGCAGAATTCCTCCAACTTCTAAATTGAAACTTGAGATTTTGTGATAGTGAATTGGGTCTTATGTTGAGTTACGACCGCCGGGAATCGAACCTGCACTTGCACCGCTGTCGCGTTTGACGCGGGTTAGGATTCTATTCCGCCAGATTTATGGAAGGTCAGCGAGATTTATTCGAAATCAGAGGCACTATTACAATGGGACGTCCATGATCCATTGATTACATCCACAAAGAGACAGTATTGGGTTCGGGGCTGTTGGATATGCCGACGTTTTGGATGCCGATAGTATTTTGTTATTCCGTTTTCGGGGAATGTTTTATAATACGAATATTATTTGGTGCTCAATTAGGGCCGTTGTAACCAATGATATTAAATATAAAAAGAGGTAGATAAGTCATCGGCACGCTGAAAATGAAGCTCAGAAAAGGCTACAATTTGTAGCCTCTTTGGCCTCATTAACTCTCGAATAAGGTCCAAACTTGCAACTTGCGCGCAAATGTCAAAATATTCGGAACATGTTTTTCAAAGGTCCTGTGAGCATATGACTTATCTTTACTTATAATATTTTTATCATTGGCTGTAACTGCCAATAACTGACTGCCCGTACGTTTAAATAGCAATTAGTGCGCATTTTGACTGCAGTTAGCAGTTGGCAACTACAGTGTAAACGGAATGCAGCCTATTTTAACTAATGGAGGCTTGAGTGACGTTTATGAATAACTAGCTTATGCCCCGCGGCTTTGCCCCCGTGAAATATTTCAAAATGGGTTAGTTCCCTATCCTGTGGAAATTTCGGAAAATCCCTTCTTAATGCAGTAATTAAAAGCATAATTAGGGAACGGATTAAAAGTCCACTTAAATAAAACAGACCAATTGAAGCTATATCGCTTGCATTAAACACAGGTCATAATCATAACTTCAATCCAATCCGACTTAACTTAACTCCGAGCCGTAGGTTAATTTCAGGCAAATTTATTTCTTAACCAAAACTGCTGTTTGAATAAGCGGGTTTAACACAGGGTTGTCTGCAGTATTGTTTTTGGTATTTTTGAAAGTCGTTTAAACATCATACAAAAAACTACTTTATTTTGAAATCAGACGTTTTATCTAGTCAGATAGATTAAGATACAGCTCTCTTTTAGACGCCGACATCTGAACAGGAGTTATAAAGAAACGTTGATTTTTCCTAACCTTTGGTAGTAATTTTCTACTTAAGTAAATTTCTTGACCCTCGCTCTGGGTCGTTTCTGGTGCAGAGGTTCTCCATCGCGGTTCAGCGTGGTAATGCGGCAAATTTGTTGGGCACTTTTGCGCCTGGAATGACGCGGGGCGAATTGTGACTGATTGTGTATTCAAACATAGTGAAATAAACAGAATATTGACGATGTCATTCGAATAGAGCCCGACATGTTTCAGACTACTCCGTGTTCGTTTCTCTACCGCCGAAGCTTGTTCTCCCAGAGGAAGGTCTACGGATTAGTCTGAAACCATGTCGGTCTATACTCGACTGACATACGTAAGTAATTCACCGAAATTACCGAAATGCAATGAAAATCTTTCATTTGTTGTAACAACATTTGTCACGGACCTTATAAAACCCTTTAATCTTATAACACAAGCCCCAATAAGTCTCCTAAGATCCGCAGCCCTAGTACAGTAAATCCCTGCACCAAGTTGGGATGAATCTGGCAAGCTGCATTCATTAAATAAACAATAAACTCCCTTGTTCCCAGCTGCCATTCCAGTCGTATCTACATTTCCGTGGCCCACTATCGCAAGGTTTGTCGTTTACGAATTAGGTATAAATACAACAGTGAAGAGAGATCATGGTTCTTTTTTGGTTGTATTGGGAATAGACCTATCTTTAAATTATTTTGGTTGTAGATTTGCAACCTTTTAACGAATTAAACAGTGTTTATAATGATATACTAGTAGAACTAAGGTTAACGACACAGTCCGAAAAATTGCGAAACTTGAGCGGCAGTGGGCGGGCACATTGCCCGCAGAACTGATGGCCGATGAGGTCAGAAGGTTCTAGAATGGCATCCGCGAACCCGGGTCTCCGGAGACGAGCTATCAGTAGGCCTCCACAAGATGGAACGACGACCTGGTAAAGATCGCGGGACGCGGTGGATGCGGAAAGCACAAGACCGGTCTGAGTGGAGAGCCTTGGAGGAGGCCGCCGTCCAGCAGTGGACGTCTTTCGGCTAACATGATGATGATAATGATAATAACAATTAGGTCGATGACTGAAGTCATAATAATAATTATCATTTTGCATCTAACAACCAAGCCAGCGAGGCTGCGATAAGTAAAGACTTCTTCCTCGACTTTCACAACGTATTATTATTAAATACGAGAGACTTTATAGAGAGCAAATATGAGCCAATGAGAAGGAGCTCACCGGTTTTGAATTTCCGCCATTGGTAGACACTGCTATTCGCCTGATTGCACTTTTCCAAACTGGGTCCTCAGCGGATAAATGAAAGCGTCTCCAGGTTTCAGTTTAACTCCCGCCGTGAAAGCCGGAATTTTGTCACATTGATACTCTCTAAAAAAACGCTACTTTTGCATTTACAACTGACCGGATCCGTGAACCTATTCCAATAAAATCTACAGAAGATTTAATAAATTCACATTTTTCGGTTGAAAATGGGAGACTTCTGTGTTTTGTCAATTCAGTATTATGTCAAATTTTTTTTTTTGAGGTTTTCTACATCGGTAAATCGTTTAAGCCGAAAAAAAAATTATAGTCAAGACGAAGCAACACATCTTATTCCTAGTCTCTAAATTATCAATAAAAGCCTTTTTACAGCACTTTTAGCAGCCTTTTTACTCATACAACTAAACCTTCAGAACGTTAGTCTAAAAATAAATACATTTTATTGTTCGTCTTTGAAATTCAGAGTAGTTTTTTTGTTAATAAAACGAAGTAGGGACGAGAATCCTTTCATTTTTGTGAGAGGACGCGTGCTTCCGTCACACAACGCTTGGGCATCCATTGTAAAGTGAATTGAAAGGATTGTAAGGCATGTAGTCAAATTCACGGGCCCTTAAGCTTTTCTAATGGGACCTCATCTGCCATCGTTTACTGGATTATGTGACGTCTATAACAGAATGGAATTGTAGAAAAGAATGAATGCATCTAAATTAATCTTCAAAATGTCAAAAACACAGTCTCTTTGTCACTGAATAACTTGAAGTCTAAATCTTCTGGACCCACCCACAGTTTTCCAGGATAATTTGAAGTCCTACGTGACAACATAGCTCTGTCCTGTTGGTCGGCATACCTTGAAATTGTTTCTTCTTCTCAATCCGAAGAATCACCCACTGGTCTTCTCTAGATTCTTTTACATTGATCAGGCATACGTCTTCGCCCTCCAACGGCGTTCGACGACCTAAACCAAATTTTTCGACCTTACAATAGGGGAGAGATCAACATAACTAGGCTGTATCTCCCAGTACGTCACCTCCTCTCTTACATCGGATCTAGGTACTGTCTTAACTAATGTTGTTTTATCCGTCTACCTTTAAACTGCTATTATTTATGAACTAAAAACAATTACTTTGCTCACTTGCGACAAGAAAAGCGCGCGTCTTGTCGCGGGTGAGCAAAGTAATTGTTTTTAGTTCATAAATATGGACCTCCGCAAGGTAACGCCTGATTCAATAAATTATTTGCTATTATTCAACCACGTCTTCTCCCCTTTCCAGACTCCGAGCTCGAGGAGTTGGGTGAGCAGCTGCCCCGCTACCGGCCAGACTCAATAGCAGCCCTGCGGCGCGTGACGCGATTTTCGGAGCCCGAGCTGAAGCGCCTCTATCGCGGGTTCAAGGCGGAGTGCCCCACTGGCGTCGTCAAGGAGGATACCTTCAAACTGATATACGCTCAGTTCTTCCCACAGGGAGGTAAGTATCGGGGCCGTTGTAAAACCAAAACAGGACGCATCTTTTAAACTGGCAAGCTGCTAATGCTATCTCCAGTGAGGTAAGCAAAACCTGTATATGGCTTTGAGAACAAAGACTTGCCATGCGCAGACCTTTAGGATTTTATCCAGTGAGTCACCGAAAAGGGATGGCTGCAAGTCGCTTCACTAAACTATACAAGGTAAAGCAGCTGAGCAGCAGAGTAGCAGCTGTGCAGGAGAGCAGTTTATATATTATAGTTTGCCATATTATTAACTAGGTGCATTTAAAAAATAATGAACTCTTATGAAAACCTCAAGCATGACATCACGGGTTTTAAACGTTTTGATGCAAAACTTTGTTTTACTTACGTCATGGACAATAATCGACGAGACACTACGTAACAACCAATACCAATACCTATTTAGGTATAAACAATCACAAGAAGTTTCCATTACTGAGTCGAAAATTCCGTGAAATAGTCCGTGATGGTAACATTGCTATTCAAATAAAGGCTTCGGCTGTATTTATTTCTTACCTTTCCCAATCCCTCAACAAATGGACATCAGAGTACACTCACCGAATGAATAATTCAGGAGATCAATCAACCTACGATAGAAACAATATCAAAGGTAAGTGTAAGTCTAACCCTGAATACACTAAAGAGAAAAATTGCGAAGTTGTATTACAATGCGAGGTTATGAAGTGAACGAGATAGAAGTAGTTGACCGAGCGCCTCAATAAAATGAAAAAAAACTTGAGAAATTTTCGTATAGTGTTAATTCGGGGTCTAATTTAGGCGTCTCATTGTAATCGGCCGCGGAACCGCCATTTCTTTAACCCTGCAGCGTTGGGGTTTCACAAAAGTGTAAAGATAAAAGCGGAAATGATGCTGATAATAATCTGTAGGGGGATTCGGTGAAAGCCAGTGAAAGGTCAAGTGAGTTGCGCGTGATTCGTGTAGAATTGGTTTACTAATGTTTTCCCAAAAACTTTTGTCAAACTGATTCATTTCCCAAAATGCTTTTTTTTCCGAAACTGTAAATATTGCAGGATTTTTATAAAATAAACCTAACCTAACCTATAGGGTTCTACGAGATGGCCCTGAAATAAATCCTGAAATGTGTAGGTACAGTTTCTGAAAAAAAAAGCATTTTGGAAAATGAATCAGCTTGGCAAACGTACCAGTTGAATTAATTAGGTATGATAACAAAGATGTCAATCACAGTACCAGTACCTAAGTATTTTTCGTCCCTCTCTTGTCTTAACAGTTACATCGGGCATCGGGCCCAATTTTTCAAATTTCACGCCTATAAAAATACTGTTCGGGAATAGTGGAAATCTTGTGTACGTTGCTGCAAAACTACTGCTGGAATTGAATTTTTGACTGGTCATGATAAACCAGAGCAGTAGTTTCTCATACTCGTCTCGTGTTTCAAATCTACGACATTTTCGAACGGTATTTTCCTAGGTGAAATCTTTAAAATCGCCTAGGTGGACATAATGCAATACGTGAATAAAAGATAATATTAATAAATGAAGGTTATTTTATTACGGCTCATAACTATATGAGCCGTAATAAAATAACCTTCATTTATTAATATTCAGTCTGTCAGTTAAGCAGGGCTGCCAGATTGTATAATTGGATACAAAAACTTTATAATTTGGTGACTGATTGTATCCTGGACCCTCATGTATAATTGGATACGGAAAATTTTGATCACTATTCAGCTGATTTTGTGTGTAAATTTTCATTGTGTTGTATGTTTAGGATTTTTTAAATACTATTTTTGTATCCTGACATCCAATTTCGTATAATTTCTGACGCATGGTTGAATAATTGAAAAATATCTACTGGCAGCCCTGCAGTTAAGCCACCGCCCTTGCGGCTTCAGCTGTTATCATCAGTGCCCTAAGCACGACTTGTCGAATCCTGCGTCACGTAAAATTCGAATAGTAAACTATAACGAGTTTGTATGATGTTTGGAACAGCGCCCGCCCGTGAGCGTATTTGGAACTAAAATTTAGTATGAGATTTCTCGATCTCGATACGATAACCGTAACGTAACGCAGGATTCGACAAGTCGTGCTTAGGGCACTGGCTTGTTTTATTGCCCTTCTAACCAAAGGACATAAGAAAAGGACACGTACATGTACATATATCGCCACGAAAAATGTTAATAAAAGACACGGACCGTACTAAAAAGAATACAATGGGAACATGAAAAAAGCATCTCGTAATCATATAATCCCATCAAGTGGAGTTGCCGAGCGTTCTGTTTTACATTCTGCGGGGCAACACTGGTTATGGTTAGGTAGACCGCTTACGGCCATTTACGAAAGTGAACATTGAATATTATTGCGAAACTCGTGAAGACTTTAGTGTTAGATATACCTTCTTTTTACGTTACATCATTCCAGTACAACTATATAGTACAGTGCCCTAAGCACGACTTGTCGAATCCTGCGTAACGTAAAATCGAACAGTAAACTATAACGAGTTTGTATGACGTTTGGAACAGCGCCCGCTAGTGAGCGTATTTGGAACTAAAATTTTGTATGAGATTTCTCGATCTCGATACGATAACCGTAACGTAACGCAGGATTCGACAAGTCGTGTTTAGGGCACAGGGCGTCCCACGGTTATGCCACATGGCAGGAAAGTACCTTAAATATTATAGATAGAATAATTATTTTGCTCTATGAAGACATTCCATTATTTTTAACCCCCGACTAAAAAGAGTGGTGTTATAAGTTTGACCTGTGTATCTGTGTGTCTGTGTATCTGTGTATCTATCTGTGGCATCATAGCCCCCAAACGGATATACCTATTTAGATGTGTTTTTTTTAATCAAAAGCTAGTGTTATTGAGATGGCTCTTAACCAAGTTTCATTAAAACCGGTTTATCCGTTTTTGAAATATTGAACTTGGAAATGACAATGCCCGACATTTTTAATTTTTTTTAATTTACATTAAGGGACATCCTGTATAACGTAGCTAACGACCGAAACGTCATCGTTATGAGATTTTTAGGAAATAGCGATTCGGTGGTTAGATGTGAACTATTAATTCAGGCCTTAGTAAGATTTTCATGTAAATTGAAAAAGGCTTCCCTCGCCTGTTTTTTCGGTCAGGTTTAATCTACGATAGGTCTTCTTCAATGCTATTAATGTACCAATTAGTTACCTACGCCTTTTACTTACCTCATCTGCACTTTCTATCAAGTGAGATACCTATTATACCTACCGACCTATAGAAAGGCAGATTATTTTCCATGGAAACGCACATCGCACAACATTTCGATTCATTTTCGTTAGTTCTTTCTGTGTGGGAAAATGGGCCCTTAACAGTAAGGTTACACGTGTTATAACGTACACTGAATGAACATTGCGAACAATAAAAGTCACTATTATCATAATCGTAGTATTAAGACTATTATGGTAAAAGGGTAAATCTGCTCCAGAGCTTTTTACCTCCTGCATTATAGATGGAAAGGCACATACTCACACAGATTTTCTCTTTTATGTTTGCCCTCGATTTTGCAGATTGCGATGCACTCAATGCATCGAGCTGCAAGTACTGGCCTGAGAGGTAAAAGATTTTGCAGGTATGGAAAGCATTTAAGTTACTGAACGCAATCAAACTCAATTCAGAGCTAGACATGCACAGTGCATGCACAGTAGGGTAGGCCCAGCACGAAGTTTACGAACCTGCGTAACGTTAAATTATCGTATCGAGATCGAGAAACCTTATACAAAATTTTAGTTCCAAATACGCTTACGGGCGGGCGCTATACAAATTTCTCGATTACGTTACGCAGGTTTCGAAAATTCTGACTCGAGCCTCAGATACAAGAACTGATGATTTCAGTATTCTTCCAGGATTTTCTCGTTACCATGCCACTTCCTTTGTTTTCAGACGTTTCGGTCATTTTATCATCAACATAACGTGAAAATTGCATCTCATTATCACGCGAACAAACAGACGAACACAAAACCAAGTGCCCCCTTTAAAACGTCCAAATACACGTCAGTCTGATACGTCAGTTTGATATTATCAGCTTCTCTAAGTATTTATTCTGACCCACTTTCAATGTTTTCGTATTCATTTATGTCAATTTTATGCTCAACGACTTTTCCGAATCTCGGAGTTCGGAGATAAACAAGAAAATGCAATTTACATTAACGTGTACTGATATTTAAGTAAATTCAGTGATAAAGCAATACCCGATGAAGCGATGCGATTCTTCAAGTGGTGAGATACAAAACTAAGGTGTTTAGAATAGGTCATTGTAGGCATGCTTTGACCTATTATAAGGCGAAAAAATGCTTTTCCTACTTATGAGTAAGGTTCTACGTGCCTATTCTTTGTACAATTAAGTAGGTACTTAATAAGCTACAAAAATCAGTTTAGAGCACCGATTTTACAAATCACACCCTCGAATAAACCACTTGATATTGTGAGATTCAATCATAGTGAAATAAACCGACCCGATTTGTTTCCGTACACTTGATATTGGTGCGAATTTGTTTATTTATTACTAGAAGATTACCGTTTGAAGAACTTGCATTGGAAAGAACGGACTGGAGACAACTGCATCGACAAGAGTAGCACTCTTAAATAAGATGATGACCGTTTGAATATTTTTTTTGACTAAGTACTTATTAAGGATCATGACTAGATTTCTAACTAGACGACTCTGCAGGAATTTCATATTCTACGCATTTTTTTTTGACCGGTAAGGTATCTGTAAGTGTAAAATCGATAGGTAGCTAGTTCGAAAGCCAGTGGAGAGCCTTCAGCTCTGCGCTAGTAGGTTAGGTACGAAAAAGTACCTAATTAGTAAGTACTATATTAACATAATAGAATATACTTGTAAAGCTGAATACCTACATTAAATACATAGTAATTATGGTTAGTGACAAATTGACAATACAGCGTGATTTATTCAGTGTCCAATTAAAATAAGGGTCGGTCCAACTAAATCATTGAATTAATTGTTGGACAGGACTGATTGTTTAATTTGATTAATCCAGTTATAACCAGTTATAATCAGGATTGTTCGGGAAACGCTCGTTAGACACCCTTTGTCAATTCTCTGCCAATGTTTTAAGTATTCCATTCATTCTTCACCAAATATTTACTTAAGTAGGATGACGGTTTATTTTCAGCACTTTTATGTGCTGTACGTGCTTGATATGATGACGTGAAGCCTGATTGATCACAAAAGAAGAAAAGAACTGTGGTTATATTCGTGTTGTGAAAAAGTTACTGTTAAACACTTACCAACAATTATTGTTTCAATATCTTTACCACCTATTGCGCAGCGCTGATTAGAAGATGTTCGACGGCACGGAGGTCGAGACTGGATGAGACGGGCACAAGATCGCCAAGAGTGGAAGAAGCGAGGCCTATATCCAGGAGTGGATCAAAAAAAGGCCACCATGATGATGATGATGACCTACATATACCTTATTATTCACTCTTTATAAATAACTAGCTGTTGCCCGCGACTTCGTCCGCGTAGATTTCGGTTATCGCTACCCACAGATACACAGACACACAGATACACATTTCAAACTTATAACACCCCTCTTTTTTGTGGGGGGTTAAAAATAAGTAAATTTGGCCGCCTGTAACCTGTGCCGCATTCTCTTCCTTATGCCTTGATGTCAGCCTCGAGCAGTAATGCCACTTTTGGCGCTAAATACGTATGAGCCGATTAACCTCTGAGAAACACACAGTTGGCTAAATTTTAACACTTAGTGATACTTTGCTTACAATCCTAAATTTTAAAATTTCCTACCAAATTTTCACTTCACCACCGCTGCCAAAAGATTTCTCAATTTTCACAACAGACAGGGTTATTCTGCTAACGGTGCTGCGGGAAATGCATCTCATTATGACGTCAGATGCGGCTGGAAAGCGGAAAAGCCATTGAAGAAACAAGTGAACAAAGGTGTTATGGAACATTAATGTGGCAGTGAGCACTGTGCCTTAACGCCTTCAGTTACGTCATAAAGTTGCAATCCAAAAAATGCGACAGAAGACTCCTTTATTCATGCTATCAATTGTTTCGCAGTGTTGGTTAAAAAGAAAATAGGTTCCTATTCGCTTTTCGCAGCTTAGAAGACTGTTAAAATGCTAAGACGAGGTTTGTAGTGGGAACACAGTTTGTCATTTAAGTATAATCGTCCCACGATAACTCTGCATAAGATATTAATTGGCAACCCAAAAAATTACGTTGTGGTAATACTTTTTTCTTGTCACTTTTTCACATCTCTTTAATTAAAAATAATAATGATAGTAGCAATCAAAAGTTGTTGTTTTGTTTTAAATATGGCTCGGTCCATTGGAGGACAATACATTTTTACCAGTGTTCAGTAAGTTTTGCCGTTGTACGGTAAAAAAATCTAGAAAACGAAATATGAGAAGTATTTTAATGGTGGATGGTGAATGAACGATGGCCTGTTTAATATTTAATCTAATCAAAAGTTCAAAACGTGTTGTTTGACTATAAATCAGTGTTGCCATAAACAAACTTTAGATTTCTACTGTTGTCAGTTCGTTGCAGAGTTATCGTGGGACGACTATAAGTGTGTTTGCGAGAATGAAATCGCGAGCGACTAAAACGAAGATTAAAATTTCCGAATATTTTAGTGTAGGTATTTTTTATAATATCAATTATAATCTTAAAAAAAAGTGTTTAGTGCTACGACATGCCAGTTGATCCGTTAATATGAACCCGGAAGAGCGCTAGTGAAAAATGTTTTTTTTGTTTTTTTAATATTCACGACTTACCTTTTAAAAGTGATTAAAGCAGTATCCTATCGAAATATGAGATCAATTTGCTGTGCCTAGCTATCGTTATTTCCTTACTCATTCATAAAATTATTAAGTACATTACTCTTCGTAAAAGCAAAATTAGGTACCTACTCACTATTCAGTAAGTATAGGTATTTGGTTTGGTTAGTCAGACATGTGATATATTATACGCCCAGGGTGGAAACTAAGGTTGCCAACTCTCGAATGGACCAACTTGGGAGAACATTTAAATAAGAAATTACGTGTTGGGGGGGGGGGGGGTGGGGGGGGTTGACATCATTTAGTATTTTTGCCTGCTTTGCCGGCGTGACAAATACAGACACCGCCAAACATATCGATAGCGAGAGAGTAGCGGTGCGAGGGACGGATCCGTATAATTTTAGCGGAGAAATTATTGCACCCCGAGAGGCCGGGAGGCTAACCATTATTATCGGAGTCTCCCGGACAATCCGGGAGGGTTGGCAACCCTAGTGTAAGCGTAGGATTTTCTTCAGGAGAGCAACCTTGCTCTTCTATGCCATCGCCAAACTATAATATACACCACGTGCGGTATTTTGGTGTGACTATTTTCATATTTCAGTTCCATGCTGTGGCCCTGTGGCAGCGTAAAAGAATAAAACAGAAAGCTGAAGGTCGAGCACGACTTGTCGAATCCTGCGTAACGTTACAGTTATTGTATCGAGATCGAGAAACCTCATACTATATTTTAGTTCCAAATACACTCAGGGGCGGGCGCTGTTCCAAACGTCATACAAACTCGACTACGTTTACTATTCGATTTTACGTGACGCAGGATTCGAAATTCGACCCTCTCTTAAAATGTTTGTACCGAGCAACATAACGCCGTAAAGAAATTTGCTTGGAGCCTTGTTGCTCTCGAAAATTTGCAGGCGCTAATTGGAAAATCTTAGCTAACATAGGCCTGAGTTCGAATATTCGATTCTTGCCTAACGTAATCGAGTAGTAACGCTAATAACTCCATCGAGAAATTTGTATGACGTTTGGAACAGGGCCCGCCCGTGAGGGTATTTGGAACTAAAATTTAGTATGAAGTTTCTCGATTTCGATACGATAACGTTACGTTACGCAGGATTCGCATATTCGAACTCGACCCTCTCCGTAACAACGTTATCGTATCAAAATCGAGAAACTTCATACATAATTTGCTTTTTATAATATTTATTTTTTAATAGTTTATTGTTTCTTTTAATGGTGTGGTAAATTTTGAATCTAACATACAGTTTTTTCAAGTAATCTAACGGAAAACACTCACAGGGCATATTAAATTTACAATCTTTAATACGTTTAAGTATTTCGTTGCCAACATTGACAATATTTACTTATTTCAAGATCGAAGTATTCGCGAAACTTTTGCTCGAGCAATTCAACAAATGCGATAAAATTATCAGGATGTATAATTAAAAAACTGTATTTTATCTTGTATAAATTATATTTTACCATCATTAAAATAAAATATCACGTTTTTACATCAAAATATTCAAATTTGCAGCTATCAAAACAAACAACATGCGTCGCACCGACCCTGAGATTGTCCACTGGCTGTGCCAGCGTCAACCGGTTTCGCCGCGTACGCGACAAGCGGCCAGTGGTCACGCACACATGCCCCGCGTGCTTGTACGTGCGTGAACATTATACTCTGTTCCGTTTATTTACTCCTGTGGTTTTAAACTTAAATTATGCGTTTACTTAGCCACAGAAAGCAAACAGTATATTTTTTACCTATTGGAACAGTTTCTTTACCTGTAGGTAATTTAGAATAATCTTAAATTGTATCCAAAAAAATCTAGTAATTTCATGGTCGTGGTTGCAAGTTAGGTACGCAAAACAAAATAGTAAATTGCAACCAGATAGCAGGTAGGTATTATCGGCACGTTGCACACTTCCCACAAATCCCGGATTTATGCAACACTAACTAGTTAAATAGAATAAACGACTCGTGTGGAAACAAAACTCGTAAAATCCACGTGCGCAGATTTTAAATGCATTGCTTTATGCGTTTGATTTTTAGGCATGCAGGTATCCAATGTTTAAAATTGAACTAAATTCAGATTATTTGCAAGCGTACAAAATGTTTGTATCATACGTAATATGTTTAAAAAACATCCCGACGAATTGAGAACCTCCTAATTTTTTTTAATTCGGTTAATTATGCGTAATTTTTTTTTTTGACGCAATTAGGTACTACATTAAGACAGCAATTAAATGTATATTGTTCAATCGTTAATCACAATATTTTTTCTCACAGAGTGGAAATATTAGTTATGTAAATGAAGCAATAAAACAAATTACTAACTGAAATGTGCTTTAAGGTTTTTAATTCGTTTAAGATTAATGCAAACATAAAGCATTCGTCCGTATCGAATTCACTTTCTGGTTAAAAAGGCTTCAGATTCACCACAAACATTAGTACGTTAGTCCACGAAATTCTGTTTCAAAACGGTGAAATTTTTTTTATCTTAAATTTTGAAGTAAATCGCCTCGTAAAACCGCAACATTTGTAGAACGGAACGTTACCCAACTATCGACTTACCACATCCCTATTCACTTCCGGTGAACAAGCTAAATCGATAGAACATCACTAGATAAAAGCGGATATCGATTTTTTTTATTCAGGTTGGCTATTCTGACTGTTGGGGAAATGACGACATAAAATCTATTTATAGATTTATTGATTTTATCTGAGAACTTTACTACGCAATAATTAATTGCTATCATTCAATTATCATGCATGTTTATCGATATCACCCATCACTAAGAAAGTTGTGTGCTTAAATTTTCACTTTTAGATCGAATGCTAAAAAACAAAAAAAAAAGTTAAGATTATTAAATCTTTAGCTTTATTACGTTGATAGTAAGAATTTATCTCGAAGGATGAAAGGAAATTGCCTACATTTTATAAGCGCAACATCGACATTCGATATAGACAAATATTTTCAAGCCAAGGTGCGTAACTTTGGTTGCGCGTCATCGCGCCGTTATTACTGCGCATGTGTTGGCAGCACTGTGTCCTTTCCAAGCCACTCCGCCCGCCGCCATTACCACGCCACCGGATCACGAATCTGTCAGTAGTGCGTCTATTGTGCGATAATCTTTGAACTTGCGTTGCATTCCATAATTTTGTGTTTATAGTTTTGAAAAATACTTGGATCTTAAAATGGCTGATGAGAAAAAGGTGAGTGAACAGTCGTAACATCAGTTTTAATTGTTACGCTGTGACTATATTTCACCGACATGGCGTTCTTTTGTAAATGTGGTTATCTCGCAATTTTCCCATGAGCTACATTCTTGCGCGGCTTTCAAATTTTTAATTGTTTTGTTCAATATTTTTCAGGGAGAAAGCGAACACATCAACTTGAAAGTACTAGGTCAGGATAATGCTATTGTCCAGTTCAAAATCAAAAAACACACTCCACTGAGGAAGTTGATGAATGCCTACTGTGATAGAGCGGTGAGTACACTAAACTATTTCAAGAAATCGACCATTTAAAACGTGTTTCTATTGCATTGAAAGTTTCATCCTAAGTAAAACGATATTCATGTATGTATTTGAAGTCGTGGCTTGGGGGCGCAAATCGAAGCCATCTAGCATGACTATTTTCAGTTACATATCATATTGCTAATTAAACCAGGTCTAGTAGAATGACATATTATAACCAATTCATGGGACATCCTTGTAATGTTTTAAACTAGGTACTGTGACATTCTGTTATTTTGGTTTTATGTGCCTTGCGAACCAAGCCATGTAGTATGCAAACTAACCTGTTCATATTTATGATAAACAAATGTATATGTATCAAAGATTTAAATTACAGTATGAAACAAAAACTGTTGTCCCAGTGCGGCATCTTCCAGAAAGTTTTTGTCTGGGAGACAAGTACTTGGGAAGGAACAGGAATATCATAGTGCTGCCATCTGGTATTATTTGCTTTTGTTTCTCTGGGATGGGATTATAAAATAAATATCATGGGACAGATTGACATCAATTGACCTAGTCCCAAACTAGGCAAAGCCTACTATGTGTACTAAGTGTACTATGGGTAATAGAAAACATGCCTGTAAGTTGGTTTTCAATTCATGGTTTTTAAACTGAACTGATGCAATTTAGTACTGACACTAGGACAGACACTCTATGCTTGCAAACTAAAAGTTCAAGCCAATATCTCTGTAATTGAGTGGCATGGTCACTACAGTGACCAAAGTCATTAAATAAAGATTGTTAAAAAATCTCTGTAATTAATGAATAAAATGGGATGGCAAATTATTTCACATAAAATCAAGGTTGTTGGAAGTGAATCATCTTCATCAGCCTATTTACGTCCCACTGCTGGGCACAGGCCTCCTCTCAGAATGAGATCAGATAAGCGAATAAGATGATAAAAATAAATTATGCATGTCCAGATATCAAGTTATTCCAGCTGCACAGTATGGATGTAACCTAAGCTTGTGTGGAAATATTTCTTACTTTATTTTTCATTTATGTACCTACCTATTCATCTTGGAATATTCACAGTGTAGTCACAACCTTGGTTCTCAAATTTATTATTGGCTTGATTTAAATACAGATGGTAGCGCTTATCTAAGAATGGTGATGATTCTGTACTGAACAATCTCATTTAAATCAGTAAGTCTAGCAGATACAGTAGATTTTCCTGTAGATAGCTAATTTTTTATTGGGTAGACTTGCCAGGGGCTATGTAAAATACATAAATTAGGCAAGATACCTAATTATGATGAACTTTCAAATATTTTCTCACATAATTTTAATTGTTTTAATGTATGGTTTATTTCATTTTTTGCTTTATGATTAAATACAGTTGAACAAACAAAAAAAACACAGTTTAAAATATAATAATTTCACTCAAATAATTAACCCAACATTTATCAGAAAAAATAATTATGTGTTTTATTGTGTTATTTTTTTGAGATTGGAATAAAATAAAAATCCGTAATGCTCTAAAGTGGTTTCTGGATTTTTTTATATTATGCATGAAAAAAAAAATTACCCCAATAGGGTCAGCGGGAGAGGAGAGGGTAATGATTAAATTAGTGACAGTTACTTGAAAATTACATCAAATTGCGCAACATTTAGATAATTACCTACGTGCATTGATTAAAATAGAATCACACCCTGCACTTGCAGAAAAGAAATCTTGCCAATTGAAAAATGTTGCCAATAGTATTAATAGTATTGCTTATTTACTTGTCATTCTTTTACAGGGATTATCAATGCAAGTGGTGCGGTTCAGATTTGACGGGCAGCCAATCAACGAGAATGACACACCAACATCATTGGAGATGGAGGAAGGAGACACAATAGAGGTTTATCAGCAGCAGACGGGTGGCAACCTAGTGTAATTAGGAACTTAAGGACTTGTCCATTTCAACTGGAAGATTGTCACGGTGTACCCTTCTCAAACCCTAACATTAAGTTAATTTTTAATAACATTGTTTGTATCTGTGCAAAATGTACGACAATCTCGTGTTATACAATTCCCTAGATGAACTTTTCGTGCGGGATTGTGTGGCTCGAAGTTATCAGTTAATTAAGGTGGAAATCTAAGGTAAACCAATGGTAGGTAACTTCAATATTCCATGTGATAAGTTTTAGGTCTTGTCTTTACAATATGCCATTATTTTCTCTTGCAAGGCAGTAAACCGTTTTCTGGAGCTCTATGTGGTATCTGTAATTTATTGGATCAATGTCCATAAAGCATCAGGTCTATAACAACCTATTTGAAATAAAGTTAATGTAAGAATTTGTGACTGTGTTTCAATTCCAATCCAAAATTATATTTGATTTGTCAGATTTGATAGGGTGTCGTTATAGTACAGTGTTTATTAGTAATTTATTTGTATTTTTATACGCTTTGGAATAAATTCGAGTTTATTTCCATAAAGTGGATTTTGTATCATTTTAGATGTAAGTGTACGTGACGACGTCCCATCAACTCTTGATAAAATTATTATTATCTAAAAATGACGTCATTATGACTCATTTCGCAGAATCATCACTGACAGGCAAGTTACTACTTGTCAGTGGCCTTGGCCAATTGCATTTATTCAATTAGCCACACTTACACTTTTGTAAGTGCCTGCAATTAAAGGGCCCTTCTAGCCAGTACAGTAGATAACCTACCTAGTGAGGCACGTAGTTTCTAATATACTGATGGTAAAATTAAGATAAATTTTGTTCAGTACAGTTTTTGATTCAACAGCTTCCTCAACTTGTCTATTAATAAAAGTATATCTACCATGCAAACCGGGTAGTGTCAAAATATAATATACCTACTACCGTTGTTGAGGCGAGTTTAGACCTGCAAAAAAAATCGTGAGCAATACATTGCGGCGTTCGATCGCCCGCTCCAAACTCGTTTGCTTTACGGCCTCGCATTGTATTGCTACTTACATGTTTCTGTAGGTCTAAACTCTGCTTTACCCCTTAGTAGGTTTAGTCAATGACGATTTCAAATGACCTATCAACTAACCAGTAGGTAGTTTATACGACTTAGTAGGTAAGTAACTGCACTCGAATCCAACCGAACCAAGCTACAGATTATTACCAGCTTTTCATTACCTTTTTCCAAAAAATAGTTGACAAGGTACAAGTAAATTAGTCCAGTACCTACCCAATAGCAATAGTAAATTAGGTACTTCATTATTATCTATTATGAAGCTAAGCCAGGCCAATCGTTCGTTTGCAAAACATCGAAATAAGGTAGGTTCGAAACTGCACCGACAAGACATGGAATCATCTGAAAAGGTACCTACTTATTTATATGTTTTTTTAATACAGTAGCTCAAAAAGTGGTATTTTTGTAGCTACGTATCATGCGGAAAGTTGAATTTTTCTTAGTAGTGTTTTTTACTTTTCCAAGGCGTCGGCGGCACCGGGCCGCCTACACTTCCTCCTCCTCCACGACTGGGCAGCCCCCGCCGGCTCACCGTCTTTGGTTTTATTGTAATTTTCTCGCAAATGTAGGTATGTAGGTAGGTCGTCGTTTGGTACACGTGCGGAAGTGTCATTTTCACTCGGCCTAGCCTAGACAAACTTTCCGCACTTATATCAAAAAGTACTATTTTGTGGGATTTGGACTAACAGACAGTTTCAATCTTTCTGGTTCTTCGTGATAGAAACGCCCCCTTTCTTATGCCGCCCGGGGCCATGGCCCCCGGCGCTACTGTACCAGCGTAACGTCACCGCCAACGAAGTTAATGTTGAGAAATACCTATTAGGGACTAACCCGATAAGTTAGTTCGGGCCATTAATTAATTCAGATTGTTTGTTTCTTTCAGCGAATACTGCACAGTACGCCCACTACGTTTTCAACACGCTGGATCAGGACAGAAGTGGACTGTTAAGTTTTGAGGTAAGTAATTGCTAAAAATACTCAGTTCTTTTATAGACATAAATCCGCTAGTATCGCTAGTGTTGAGTGTGGTCTATGGTCTATCTGTCATTGTCTACCAATGAGAGACAAGCTACTATAGTCTATGATTGGTGGAAATTGACAGACAGACCTCACTCTGCATTAGCGATCCTAGCGGATTTTTGACTCAACAGCCCTCATTGCAAGGTTTCCTGTTAAGATGCAAGGTGGCGCCGAAAAGCTCGTCATCATCATCATCATGTCAGCCGAAACACTTCCACTGCTGAACATAGGCCTCCCCCAAGGCTCTCCACTCTGACCGGTCTTGTGCTTTCCGCATCCACCGCGGTCCCGCGATCTTTACTAGGTCGTCGCTCCATCTTGTTGGAGGCCTGCCGAAAAGCTCGTAATAAATTACAATTGTAATATCGCACAAAAGCTCTAGAGGTGCGAGCCGGAGCTCAAACCGACGACTAGGCTATCTCGGCTTCGATAAATGACATGTTTGTCCGCAATTACAGGAATTTGTGACTGGCCTCTCGGTGCTGTCAAGAGGGAGTTTGGAAGAGAAATTGCGATGGACATTCTCTCTCTACGACATTAACGGGGACGGCTGCATCACTAAAGAGGAGATGACAGACATTGTTACCGCTATTTATGACCTCATGGGTCGGGTCCCTGACCCCTTGATTGAGGACGACATAGTGCAACAGAAAGTGGAAAGACTGTTTCAGGTTAGATTTTTTTAGCGTAAAATTAATCGGATTACTAGCTATTATTACCTTCCTACCTTACCGTACTTCAGTATAACTAGTAAATGTTGAAAGTTGAATGGCCCCACCTGTTGTAATGGATGAAAGAAAAAATGCCGATAGTTCGCGTTATTTTTCCCAACTTGCAACAGGGATGTATTCAGGGGTGTACTGAAAATCAGCGCTGTGTCAGTGAGAGACTCCCACTTGAGCTCGGACCAGCAAACGCTGAGTGCCACACAAAATGTATGATAATTGTAAATTGTAAGTGTTGTATTATAAGGATAATAGTTAAGTCTGTTTTTAACCCCCGACGAAAAAGGGGGTTTTATAAGTTTGACATGTGTATCTGTGTATCTGTTTGTGGCATCATAGCTCCCATACGGTTGGACCGATTTCGATGCGCTTTTTTTTAATCGAAAGCTAGCTTAATCGAGATGGTTCTTAGCTAAGTTTCATCAAAATCGGTTCACCCGTTTTTGAAATATTGAACTTTGAAATGACAATGTCGGGGGTTTTTCAAGTTTTCTAAGTTGGTTAGGTTACTGTAACTTTTTTATTTGTGGCAGTAAATTATCTTTTATCTTTTTATTTCTAAAAAGTTTTTTTTTTTTCAGAAAATGGACTTAAACCGTGACGGAGTTGTTACACTGGACGAATTTTTGGATTGCTGCGTACGTGACGAGGATATTTCACGCTCTATGGGCGTTTTTGATAGCAGCTTCTGACATCCTGCTGACGGCGGCGCCGGGACTTCCGCCGCGCGCCGCCGCAACGCCCCGTGACAAAGGCCTTTAAGTGCCCCATTCCTACTCGGGGCATAAGCAAGCCACCAATTTCGAGGTTTAAAACCTCTTCGTAAAATTGCACCAGGCTGTCTACTCCAATCTTTGATCGCATAGCTGTTCTTGGATATGCTTCTTCTCGACTTAAATTACTCGTTTCTGACTGTGATCCAAGATTGAATCAGTCTTTTAATAGTGTAATGAAGGCACCGTCAGCCTAATCGCGTGAAGATAATTCTCAAATGTCCCTCTTTTAATGAAATTGAAAGTAGATATCTACATGCTTAAGAAATGACGGTTCACTGTTTAAACTTAATCTTGACCTAAGTTTGTTTTAAAATGGGTACGGTAAGAACAGTGTGAAGTTTGTATATGAGTAATAGTCGAAGCGACTAGTGAAGTTGCCTTAGAAATCTGGTCATTCTTTTTGTATTCATAGTAAAATTACTAACTATTAACTTATAGTTACTTATCTTCAGTAGAAAAATTGTCGGTTGGTCTAATCTGGGTGAACGTATCTTTGATAAGCTCGTCTATTGCCCAACAACTACCTATTCCAATAATTCCTCCTACCCCTATACCCCTACTATTCCTATTATTTCTTATTTCCTATTCTATTCCTAGGGTTGATAATAATCAACACAATGTTTCTACACAAAAAACCCTACCATGACAACATTCACCAATATGACGATATTCTACAAAAAACTTCATCCATTCATTTTAGACGATACATGCTCGATACACCCTAAATAACATCATTCAATCATCGCTATTAGCTTGTCTTAAAAATCTTAAAATGTAGATTCCAGTAATACTTAATAGTCTGTCTAAAATCCTAAAGTTTTAAATATTGGGCCCACGTTATACCTATAGGTAACTGCGCCCGTCTGTAAAGATTTTGACCAACTTATATTAAGTGAGCTCTTTTTGCAGTAGTACCTAGAGTAGGTACAAGATTTGGCTAGGTACTTCAAAAGCTTTTTCTCAAATCCAAACCAGTAGTTTGCCTTAAAAAATAAAGTAAAAATGCATGTACCTTTGTATAATATTAATAATACTCAAAAAAAGGTTAGTCCAACGTGGAGACTGCGATCTGCGAGGCAAACTATTTAAATGATATATATCTATCCTCCATCCGAAACTCTAAACCTATTTCATTAGATTATCTAAGTAAATATGTATTGTAAGTATTGCAATATTGTGTCTATAGTTGCCTTTAGTCTGTCATATCTGTAAAACTCATAACTTCCCTTCTTATTTAAATTGTTCCGGCCATTTTTAATAGTGTTTAGCATTAATTATCTGTTTAAGATGTTTTATAGTATACCTACCGTTTAAATGTTTGTATCTGCATCGATGGACGTTATAAGGAAATGTTTTGTTCTTTAAAAATGTATCTGTGTTGTTTAAATGATGTATATGATTCGAATTAAGTATGTACTTACTAAAAGTTCAGAGCACTAGATGGCCTAAAAAGTACAGTCGGTGTACGTCGAATTTCAGGCAAAATTATCTCGCAGTTCACTCTAAGACAGGTCATACAAAACACTGCCATAGAGTAAAATATGAAACCAAATATTTAATTCAACTGTAACCAATTTAGCATTTTCTCGTGGCGACAATAATTTGAGATACTATTAACTGCACTTGTTTTTCTCCAAGAAACATATATTTATCAGTCACTTGACCTGAACTCTGAAGTTACTTCTCTTTTACAAAAAGCAGTAGGTATGTATTTTCAGAAACATCACACATATATAAAACTCTATGGAAAAATATTTTCTATGAAATTATCAGACGTGTAAATATTAATGTAAATAGACTATTGCGTAGAATTAATGTATATATTATCATAGTGAATGTTAAATGGAACCAAATAACTAGAATGCATATGTTAACACGTGTATCAGGATTAACTGAGTGTGTATGTTATGCATATAAACTTAAAAATATAAAATTACGATGTAATGTGATTTAAAGAAGTGATGAAAAATAACTGTATAAAATTGTATCGTATTTTAATTTGATATGAGAGGTGTAATAGAATGGCCATCATTATTATAAAAAAGTTGATCTGTTTACACAATAATATATTTTCAAGAAAATAACAAAAACATTGGTCGAGCTTACATAGATAAGAAATTTATGTACGTCTTCCTTAATAGAAAAATACCCAACCGCATCCTACATTAAGTTTTAAATAAATGATGATTGAAAATCAGGTGAAGAAACTGAGGAACAATTTGTAACGCAAGCACTATCCCAAATTACAAATAGCACATGTACTTATAATTCATGGAGTGACAAATTGTGAGAAAAAGTGAAAAGTTGTTGGTCAATCACATCCAACATTGGCCAAACTTTGCATGAACCAGCATGTAACCGGCTTTAGCTTAATGGCTGTTATACTTAATGATTAATTCTTAGTTTTTCTTTCTCGTCGCCGTGAATTTCTAATCCTAAGTTGTTGAACAGAAAATAATAGATAAGAATTCAAATAAAGTCTTATGATATTTAAAACTTAGATATTTATTAGATAGAGTTTACCTAATAATTCCAAATAATTGATTATTACCTATAAAACGTTTTACTTGTACAATCAAGACAGGACTGGCCATATTTTTGTTAATTCTAACTTATTCATTCATTAAATACAAAACGAACCCTTGGAAGGCCATAAATTTAACGGATTCATTGAAAATGTTAGCTACCCTATTTATAACATCCATAAATTTCAAAACGACGATAAATGTTGTTGGACTGTATGGGTACATATTACAGCAGTATCTTAAATTAGAACGCCTGCAGCAATGTTTAATCCATATTTTGATAAAAATTTAAGTAGCTATGTTTATATTTTTATTATTATCATTTGAAAATAAATCGCCGCAAATACCGAAAAAGAAGTTGAGTGCCAAAACAATTCTATAAATAAAATAGGTGGTTTGATGTGTATGCTTAATCTATGTTAGTGCATCTCTTAATTTATTTTATTAAATCTTCTTGTATAAATATGGAGAAATATTGCCGCCATCACTGATTGTGATTGACCAATGTCTCAATGATGGAGGACTATTCTCCGTGGCTTTAATAGATTGACCATTAGTTGAAGGAGATTTGATCACAATCGATGGTGGCGCCATCTGTTAAGCTTTATCTGGAAATCTCCATTGCGTCAGTACATAGGCCTATTTGGAGGATAACGGTTATCAATTCTATCTTTAGGTCCCAGTACCTAGGAAACCTGACTTGGTGTTAGTTACTTTAGCGTAGTTGCTGTTCTCTTCTGGGACACTACTTTATATAGTAAAGTCATATCTAACCCGTTATTATGTACCCAATTACAAAGTATTCTAGAGGCTGTAGAACCCCGATTATTCAAATCTAACTTTGATTGGTCATGGAAGTACCTAATTAAAATATGTAATATACCTACTTAAGTTTGCTTATAATAGAACTAGGGAGGCACCTACAAAACGCTCCACTGAAGTTATTGTTGAGCATTTCATTTAATTTTTTTTCAGATGGTACATTTGCAAACAAAAAATCAATTTCTGACAATCATAAAATCGGGATTCTACTTTAAAATTATTTACCTACTTCTGATTTACAATTGATGTTGTAGGAACCTATTGGGAGTACTTTTATAAGTGCGACATCGCTGCTAGTAAAATGTCTTATTTAAAATAATATAAACAATTTAGCACATTTAAAATGGATCACAGAAACCGAAAAATACTACATATCAATGCTATCGAGACTACTTAACTGTTCTTATCTAATTGAATACAGTCGTCATCATATTTCCACGTGTGGACAAATTCGACTAGGCAAAGGCATCTAATAATAAATAACCGCCAATAATCTACTGGATGGATGACCGATTAGTGACAGAATAAAGCTAAATACCTATTCCCACCACTAAGCCCCATTTTCACCAACCTTCAAACCGACGTTTGAACCTTAACAGCCGTAAAGTTTGTGAGTAAACGACCGATTAAAACTAAAACTCCAGTTTAACGTTTGGTGAACACGGGCCTTAGTAATTGTAAGTAGTAAGTAACAACAGAAAAAAATAGTGTACAATCAGGACACTAGTTTGCCAGCGTTACATGACAGGCGCCACCGTATATGCAAGTTGACGACCGAATAGCCTAGTGGTTAGAGACCCTGACTATGAAGCTTGAGGTCCCGGGTTCAAATCCCGGTCGGGGCAGATGTCTGTATGATGAATATGAATGTTTGTTCTCGGGTCTTGGATGTTTAATATGTATATAAGTATGTATATCCGTTGTCTAGTACCCATAATACAGGCTTTGCCTAGTTTGGGACTAGGTCAATTGGTCTCAAATTGTCCCGTGATATTTATTTATTTTATTTAAGTGCCGCTAGTTTAGAAAATAAGTTACTTTTTGGTCACCAGAGGGCAGAGAGCTAAGCACTATCATGAACTACCTAGAGTCCGACAAAAAAGTCAAGAAATTAAAATGAGAGGGCTCCACTTTATTCGTAACTGTCACATTTTTGCTTAAACAAGTACTAAGTACGGCAACAAATTCTGATTTTGTGTACGAGAAATTTTAGTTCCACTTTACTCCATTTTATTGACTTTTTGGTCAGTTTATATCCTTCCCTTTCGCACCCGCTGTTCGTAACTAGAAAGAGGCTAATTGCTAAGAAACTAAAGAAAGCGTACTATAAATTATTACTTCCATCCATCAAAGGTCTTGTCTTCACCAAGTAAATTACCAGTGGTTGCTTTGCTGTTTTATCTTGGATTCAGATGCTAACTGTCCCAGGTCCTATAGATTCTAAAATCATCTAGATATAACATGGTTCCCTTGTATGTTTGTGTACCTATTCCTACTGCATTTGTTTCGTTTCGGCGTCACTAAACATTGAATAAATTCGTATAAGGCAGTGTGAAAATAAAACTAAATAATGTTTAGAAAAGAAATCTGTAATGTTAGATATTTGAATATTGAATTGTTTATTTACAAATTTTATGTGTATTTTATAGAAAAATAAATGAATGTGAAGTACTCGTGTTTTTCTACCCTAGTTTTAAAGGAAAACGAAAAATCTCAAATTACTTTATACAATCGTTTATTAACGCAAAAATATTTCAAACTGCATAATTTAATGAACACGATTATGTTCTTTTAAACTAAATAAATGTACCTAAACTTGTACAAAAATGATTACATTTTATTATTTTGTAGAAAATGCAGAAGAATTCATTGAAATGCATTGAATTTAGCAAAGAAGGGCTCAAGGGCACACCTGTGGGAATAATCATCAAGACTGAACATAAGTCTGTAAAACTTTAAAATAATTATATTCAATCGACTAATCGCTAAAGATACACCACATGTAATCAAACTTATAAAGACACAGGTCGAGAGGTATGCCACCCAAGCCCTTCTAAAGCAGTACAAAAAAAAATTAACTAAAAATCCGCTAAATTACGACATTGTGTATACAAATAAAAATATATTAATATTATGTGTACCTACGTTCTTAATTTCTGTACTGAGCACGTCTTATATTCGAGAAAGTTGATTGTAATCGAGTTATTATGGTCATTTTTTCTAAAATACAACTTCTCGATATCATACAAGTTACTTTAGTTAGTTACTAGTTATTAATATTACTGAAAATTTCGATTGTTCTTAAAATCTAACTTGCCGGTATCTTTTCTAGGGCCTCGCATTAATCTGTGGGCAACTGCCTATTCCTAACTCTTATTCTATAACAGTGTTTATCAAAGTGTGGGTCGCGACCCATGGGGGGGTCGCGAGAATCAGCTTCAAAATTCTCGTGCTCGTGACTACATGGAATGAAGATTTTTTTATTCTAGGACATTTTAATAAAACGACAATATTTATTTCCTTTCACAATTAAAAAAAAAAGATTCCGACGAATTCAGAACCTCCTCCTTTTTAAGTCGGTAAAAAAATGGGGCGTACCTTTTGATTAATATAGGTTGCGTTACAAAACGCATGATTGATTGAATGGCAGGCCCCTGTTTCATCAACTCTACAAATGTCACTTTTCATTGACAATTCGGTGTCAGTTGCTGACTTGAGCTTTTGTTTTAGCGCGCTTCATACTGCCAAAGAAATGGAGTTCGAATTGTCGTATAAAATTGACAATTGTTAAGTTGGTGAAATAGGGGCCAGAAGGGTGGGTTCTAAATATGAATTCTTAAATAATAGTTGGGTTCTAAGGTTAATCGCACAAACGGGGTTTTGGGGGGTCGCGAAGTAATTCTGATGGTCATTGAAGGGCCGTGACACAAAAAAGTTTGAAAAACACTGTTCTATAAAGTAGATACTAGGTACTTAGTTTCGAAACAAAATTTGATATGTAAAATTAGCCGTAGAGGCCACCAAGTCGCTATAATAATTAAAATTGCACAAATTCCATAATCACAGCGACTTGTGCGAGCCAATTATCTATCGGCAAGTATAATTTATGTTATAGTTGTAGATATAATGACAATGTATAACAAAAACCATACATACCGCAATTACAACAATCATTACACAACCAAGTCAACTATTTTATTAATTCCTTAGTCAAAAGGTATACAAAATTTAAGTATTATTTGATCCGTATGGGTGTTCAAGGCGGAATGGTTATCTAATTTAATTAAATCCAATGTTTTGAGCATTAAATTTTTTGAAATTAGTGCATGTACAGTCAGCGTCATATATATGGTGACATCCAAAGTGATCAAATAGTTCGGTACACCATACGATTACGATACGATTTGTATGGTGTACCAAAGTATTTGAGCACTTTGGATGTCACCATATATATGACGCTGACTGTACAGTGTACACACAGAAATAACCTAATAATAATAAATCTACAAGAGTAAGTAATTTTTAAAAACCAACCAAAATGCGCAATTTTTTAAGCTGACCATCAACATTATTGATCTAGTTAGAAATATTGCTTTACAAGCAGTCTTCAGGCACAATGGTTGGTATTTACATACAAATTAATAACTAAGTAGATTACCTTATATTACCTTAGTTAAAATAGTTTAAGAACAAATGTTTAAGACAAGGAAGACGAAAAGTATTTGATTTAATTGTATAAACTTTGGTTGTTATAAACGTTTGTTATACCACGGCTCCTATTGTTCGGGGCAAAACCTAATTTTGCATGCGATGTTTTATCTCACTCTTGCGCGACACGCGCCCGTAATGTGTTAGACTGAGATGGAACATCTAGTTTTTCATCCGCTACCAAATAAAGGCCGTTATAGTAGAGATATAACATAAAGACACACATAAGCGGAATTATCTAAAGTAGAGCACAAAACATGATCATGGTTCCAAGAAAGTAAGAAAACTAATATGCTAAATACAGTCTACAATTAATAATATATTTCATTCGTAATAGATTTCATAGATTTATATTTAATACCATATTTAAAACATTCAACTAATAAAGGGGTTAAATAGCCAACAATGCTTTCCTACCCCTACACTGTATAGGTAAGAGTTGATATTTGAGTTTCTATTGCATTCTTTTGGATTAAAATAACTATTATACCTACTAATTTAAACTACATTCGAATTAATGAAAAAAAATCCAAAACACTGCAAACCTAAATAATAAAATAAACACTAGAGAGCTAAGTCAAATAACAATCCGGTGGTCATAAATGGCATAATTTTGCTTTTTTAAGTATTGAGCCTGTAACACAGTTACAATAAACTCGAAATATTGCTTATAAATAAATTACAGTTAAACATCAATATTACACTCTGTGAGATCTAGAAAAGTACTTCAGTTTACGCAAGAAAGTGTTTAAACTTTAAACTTACTTTTAAACCTTATTCAGATGCTGCGAGTAAAATCATACAAGTTGCTTTACATTGCAGTTATTAAACAGCCACATTAAAATCCATAGCTCTGCGGCCCCGCAGCGTAATGCATCAAGCACAATATTAAACAAACACTCACGCGGCATAATGAGGTTTTATAGAAGTATTTTCAAAACATTACACACTGTAAATATTTGTGATGGTTCCGAGACTCCTTATACATCTCAGGTCAAAATTAATACAATATTTAAAAAAAACTAAAACAAATCCTATAATGTACACATTAAGATTTAAATTTAAAAAAAGCTTATTGGTAACTTATGCAGTTTAGAGAATCTTGGGCAGAATGGCAGAAGGTACACGCTTGCAGTATCTTTGCCACGCTGAGCCATAGCGTCTGTTGCAACGGGCGTGGTCCCTGAAACATCTGTGCAATAGCATTACAATGGTAAGCAGCGCCGGCGCCGCGGCAACGTAATGCTCTGACACTATCCCGGGAATGGCTAATGATGTATGTATCAAGATATCACCCAAGTAGTTCGGATGACGTAGGAGTCCCCAAGTACTCGAGGTCAGAAGCTTCTTTCCGTGAAATGTTGGCATGGAGTCCAGATCTGTAAAAAAGGTATTGCTATATAAGAATAGTGTTTGTTTTCCTTATGCTGCAATGTAATATTCATATTTGCTATGACTATGAGTTTATCTTTCTGTTTGTAAGGAAAAAAATACATGTGTATTGAATTGAATAGGAATTTGATAACTACCAACACAATATATACAAAATAAACTACATGGAATTACTATGTGACTTTTTAACAAGGAAACAAGAATGTAAAACAGTCTACATGGGTGGGATGTTGTTGTGTTTCTAGTCTCTTCTCTAACCAGTTAGTTATATGTGATGTGATAAATCCACAAAAGGGAACAACCAAATATAATAAAAGTTAAAAGATGAAGATTGTTCGCTACTAATAAAATTATCTGTGAAACATTCAGACATAAAACAATTTGACTACCTATGGTAAAAACAACTCACGTATTAAGCCTGGTTGCAGTGGATTTTTCCTGAATTCATGCTTGATGTTGTTGCTTATCAGCATCAAAATGAAGCCCAGTATGTAAACAACAGCAGAGATAATCAAAATGTTGTTAGAAAGGGTAATATTTGCATCAGCCACAAACTTGGATATAGTTGTGAAGTAAAACGGATAGAGGGCACTGGATACAATCTGGTAGTATCCTAAGCCTTCAGATTGCCAGAAAAATGTGGTAGTCACTCTGTATTCCCTCATAATAAAGTTCAAGAGGTAGTTGATTTGCATCAATGAGAATAGTATAACCGTTGGCTGCAGTTGTAGCTTGTCCCAGATGGCTTGGTAGTTATCAGGAGATAATGCTTCCATGTCTTTTGTTTTTAAGAAGAAACCTTTTTTGAAGATCAATACTGCAAGAATGAGCTGAAAAAAAAAGGTAATTTTTAATGACTTCAAAATGAGCTATGGAGAGCAATGTATGTAAAGTATGTCAGTTTTAAGTAGGTTATTCTAACACTTGAATAGGTAGGTATTAAACCAACATTCTTGCATACAAATGCACTATTATGCAATAAGATTAAATTAGATAGATACTCACAGCAGTTATGTTGGATATTCTTGATACCCAAATCTTTACATTCAGGTTTTTGATAAATGGGTGAATTTCCCTGCCCATCCAGAAATCATACAGTATGTATCCTGTGTTTCCATAGGGATTCCATACCGCACTTCTTTGGCTTTTCAGGTATAATGCCACAGATAAGATAAGAGCAAATATGTAGGATGCAACAGACAGTCTCAAATATTCTTTCAAAAGGGTGTCACTGCTGAAGATTTGGAAAAAATCCAAAGCAAATAGAGTTGTAACTGTGAACAGGCTTGAGAAAAATGCATTGAAACAATAACTCTCATTGGAATCATCCATTCGGTCAGCTTTTATGCCCAAAATGGGTAGCAGAGCGAACACAGCCTGAATGATAACTTGTGTGAAGAAAACAAGTGCTGTCTGCAAGCTGAACCATACTGACACACTCTTTAATGCTGATAAATTTGTCAGTGGCTGAATGGAGCATGCCTTTGTGCAAGATATTAAAATTGTCAACACTGTGATAGGTATAACCAAAGTAAGGATGGCTGATCCAATCCTGCCACCAAACTCCCATTTGCTCTGTCCCTGAGCAAGTCTACTCACACTCTCCCTCAGTGGAGTAGCTAGTCTCCTTGTTACTGATTTAGATTTCTCTCTTGTGAACTCCACCTCAGAATTATCTTCATCTGAAAATGTACCAATTGATTGGCTGATTGATTTGCTCAAAGACTTACTGACAGACTCGCTGAGACTACGTCTAATGTCCGGCCCATTCACACTCGATTCCCGCAGCCTACTAGATCGTCTGGGCACTACCTCCTCAATAGGTTTACGGCTCCTAATCCCGTAAATATCTCTAGCAAGTTCATTCTCGTACCCGTTCAACGTATTCTCCACCGAAAACGTCGAAGCTGAAGCGTAATCTTTGATGGAATACTCCGAGCGCCGAGTACGTACGCTCCGGTATGATTCTGTGTTAACAACATCTTGGAGTTTCACTTCGACCTCGGACACTACAGGACGCTTCACCGGCGACTTTTTAGATTCGACTGTTTCTATCGCCTCTTTAGTCGTCCTTGAAGGAGATTTTCGCGCGGGAAACTTGGAGGCGGTAGCTGGCTTGCGACTGGGAGATTTGCGCGCCGGCGATTTGCGGGAGGGCGACCGTGCGGGAGGCGAGCTTTTTCGTGTCCTGGCGGGAGATCGAGGCGGTGATACACCTTTTCGACTACGCGGTGGACTAGAATCTACCATACTAGGCCTAACTCGGCCGCTTCTTGTCGACATCATAGTAGAATTAAATGATTACACAATCTTCAATTTTCTCTTTAGATCTAAAATTATCCTGGCACTATAACCACGCAAGATTCCATTAGAAGCTAGGGACACTCAATAGCCATCTAATATTATGGAATTCGACAGTTTTTAAGAATGTTTAGATCTAATCGAAGCACAACAAAGTCACAACACAACAGTTTTCATTCACGCATTCACGCACACGCTTCTAGTTTTTAACGCCACACGCCACACATCAATGTCAACGTCAACGACGCTCGAGTGAATTTAAAATACGGTTTGTGATTGGCTAAAAATAGTTGCCGCCGCTTCTATCCGGAAGTTAACACTCATTTATCCTCGTCTGACAAAAACCAAAAGAAAGAGAAAAACGTGATAACACCTAGTACCAACATGACATACTTAGGCATGTTGCCATACTAAAAAAGTATAATAGGGATGTTGCCTCTTGGTCAAATCAGCAACTTTTTTAGTAATGTCAAAACGATTTGATCCGCCTCCATACTACGAAATTCGAAAATCGAAGTTCGTATCGTATCGTCCCGCTCACTCTCGTGTCAAATAATATTAGCTTGAGAGGGACGGCACGATACGAAGTTCGAATTTTGCACATCGTAGTCGGGGGGCCGTTTATGAAGTTTGTACAAAAATACAGAACTATGACGTCATCATTTTCAGTGATCAAACTGCCTCCTTTTACTAGTCTTTGTATTGTAACATAGGTGACCATAGGGCTGGCTCTTTCCTCGGGCATCGTATCGGCATCGCCATACAAAGAGGAAACGCAGCTAGCCTTATGGGTACCCTGCCCAGTGACACTGACAACGATCTCATGGGCGATATTTGTATATATATATTTTTAGGTTTAGAATAAGTTAGTTTAAGTTTTTTTTACTGTTTTCATAGGTAAGTATGCTAATGTTTTTTTATGACTTTGTAGAATAGATTGATTTAAGTAAATCAATTATTTATTAAAAACCATTGAAGTCTTTGTTTAATTAAAAATTGTTTTAATTGCTGTACTTAATAAGTGAGGCATCGTTTTTTTAAAGGTATTTTCGAAAGCTTGATAAGTGAAAATGTAAAATGATTTTATTTTGACATCAGTCAACAACCCTATTTGTAGTCGTGTTTATGATTATGACTGGATGTCAAAATAAAATCATTTTACATGTTCACTTCATCAAGCTTCCGAAAATACTAGTATAAAACCGATGCCTAGAAGGCCATTTTTAATTAAACAAACTAATAATAAAAAGGAGGCAGTTTGATCACTGAAAATTCCATCCATCCATGCATCCATAGCAGCCCTTAGTTCGTCCGTCTTCGGACATAGGCCTCCTCTCCATTTCTCCACGCCTGACGATCCATTGCCATTTGCATCCATCCTCCACCCGCTTGACGGCAGATGTCGTCCTTCCACCTCATGGGTGGTCTCCCCCTACAGCGAGTGTTTGCGCGAGGTCTCCACTCGAGTGTTCGTCTCACCCAACGGTCGTGGTTCATCCTGGCAATGTGCCCCGCCCATCTCCACTTATTCCCTTAGATCTCTTCAACCATGTCTCGAACTTTCGTGACTTGTCTGATCCACTCGTTCCTTTTCTGGTGCATGACAGTTATCCCGAGCATTATCCTCTCCATGGCTCTCTGTGCAACACGGAGTTTTTCAGCCGATTTCTCTGTCAATGTGGTGGTTTCCATTCCATATGTGAAGACAGGCAAGACACACTGATTAAAGACTTTCGTCTTAAGGTGTTGGTGAACTTTCCTTGACTGGAGGACTGATTTATTTACACCGAAGACCGCCTACGCCTGCGCGATCCGACGATCAACTTCAACGACCTGGTCCTCAGAGCCAAGAGTAATCTTATGCCCTAGATACACATAACTGTCGACGACCCCAACAGGAAATGGACAGTCCTCGGCTCCCGGTATGTTGGTCACTGAAAATTATGATAATGATAATCATACAATCATACAAACTTCATACCGACTCATCGTTTTGACATTTCAAAAAAAGTTGCCGATTTGACTAACTTTTCGACCGTACATAGATACAGCTACACTACGTTTACGTTCTAATAGATGGTGGCTTTGCGTGGCCACGCGAGATAGACAAAGACATTTTTTATGAGTGCTAGTAAACTGCTACAAATTGTCTGTATGTATTAGGTAGGTATGCAACGGGTGGAATCCAGCAGAGACTCAAAGCTTGAATTTATTATTATTAAAAGGGATATCCGAACAAAGTTTTTAAAATTAAGTATTTAATTCTGTGTAATTTTTTTGAGATCGAAATAAAATAGAAACGTACGCATAGCTTAAAGTAATTTTTGGATTTTTTATGCATGAAAAAAATTGTAAGAATAAATAAATTTTCTTGGCTCGTATCGGGTCAGCAGGAGAGGACGGGTAGGTTTAGAAGAGCTCCCGATATTTCGACGCAGTCACATAGTTCTTCTACTATTTAAACCTATAAGGTAATCTCGGTCAATATCTCGTATTTAACATGTCTAATGTAAGAATTTTATTGTTTGTTGTCGATACGTGCCACTAGTGGCGCTGCTAACGTGCCCATAGTAATTCCGACGGTGTAAACGCGAACGTGATCGAGCGAGACGTTTTTTAGGGTTCCGTACCTCAAAAGGAAAAAACGGAACCCTTTTAGGATCACTTTGTTGTCCGTCTGTTTGTCTGTCTGTCTGTCTGTCTGTCTGTCAAGACCCTTTTTCTCTGGAATGCGTGGAGGTAGCATGCTGAAATTAATATCAAATACTCAAGCCTGCGGTCCCTTGACGCCGTGAAAAAATCAACCTTCTAAGTTAACGCAATCAAAAGATACAGTCATTAAAAAATCTATTTCCATACAAATTGCCGATTTCCAAAAACTTAAAGGGTACTTCCAGATGTCCTAGAAACTTGAAATTTGGTATGAAGGTAGCCCTTATAGCACAACCACTCCGAAAAATCTCAAAATCTTAAATTTTTATGTCTGTCTGTAGATTATACAATACAATATAAGTTGACCCCACACTGCGTACATTTTGCTTAAGAGCAGGGCTCTGCTAACACTGGACTTTGTAGTATTGTCTATGGTTCGACTCCCATCCTGATTTAAGAAACAAATAAAATTGTCTATGACTAATCTACAACTGAACTTGAAAGACGTGTTTCATTGCACCATCCCAATAATAATTAAATATAATTAAATAATCATCCCCCGCGCCCAGCACATGGTGTCAGAAGTCGAAGTCGAAGGCGAAGTCAAGAAAAGGTGCAACAACAAACAAAAATGGGTGGCAACGACGGAAACGAAAAGGTACATAATATCATACTAGCCAACGGTCTTAAACCTTTGAATCTTACAAAAGAGAATGGCGGCAAAGAGTGTGCAAATTCCGAGAAGTGGAAACTGTGGAAACAGAAATTCCTCATATATTTTGAAGCAAACGACTTGGAAAAAGTTCCAAATTCGAAACAAATCGCAATATTTTTGAATTCTATTGGCGATGAAGGACTTCATATCTATAATTCATTCCATGTAAATTCAAAAGAAGAAACGTTAACGTCCATTTTAGAAAAATTTGATTCGAAATTTAACGAATTCAAAAATGTAACGGTCGAAAGATTTAATTTCTTCACCCGTTATCAGAAACAAAACGAGAATTTAGACGAATATGTAACATATTTAAATAATTTATCGTCAAGTTGCAAATTCGAAGCACTAAAAGAATCGTTAGTCAAAGACATGTTCATAATTGGAATTAGAAATGGACAAATAAAAGAAAAACTTCTACAAAAGGAATTCAAAGACATCAACGAAGCAGTCGAAGTAGCCAAGACCATGGAATTATCATGCCAAAGATCAAGAAAATTGGGAAATGAAGAAACCGACATGCAAGTTCAGGCAATATCAAGAAACAACCAGACAAGTAAAGGTTCAACACCAATGAGACATTCATCAAGATCAAGATCAAAAGTCGACCTCCAGCGAAATAACAGAAATAATAGTCACAGCCGAGAACGAACACCTAATCATTATTTTTCAGCTAATTTCAGGTCAAACAGCAAATCAAATGCAATTTGTAAAAGATGTGGTCAACAACATCGAGTCAAATGTCCCGCAAAGGGTAGAACTTGTTCTATTTGCAAGAAACTGAATCACTTCGCGATATGCTGTTATTTCAACGACCAGAATAAAAACAAGAAAAATGTAAGTTCCGTTATGTCCGTTAATTTTGAAAATTTAAATGAATATGACATCAATAATCAACATAATTATAATTATTCAAATGATTTTATAATAAATGCAGTAAATAATAACCATAATTGTAATAATTCGCATAATTGGAAAATAAATGTTAATTTTTATGATCAAAAATTTAACTGTCAAATTGACACTGGAGCAGACATTAATGTAATCTCGTTAGAAACTATACGACATTTAGAAAATATGTGCAATATTCAGATCCCTATTCAAAGCTCGAATGATAAGATTTTCACATTTTCAGGACAATTAATTGATAATTTAGGTAGTGTCACACTGGCGTGCAAATTTGATAATGGTTATCATGTCAACATTAAATTTATTGTAGTGAAATGTAAATGTGCGACAATATTGGGTTGGAAAACATGTGAAGAATGTGGCATTGTGAAAAGACTATTTGAACTAACAAACACACAAAACATTAACCAAAACCAAAGGTCAGTACAAACAATTATCGAGAATTATGCCGATACTTTCGAGGGGTTAGGTTGTTTACCATCTGAGGCTCATTTAGATGTAGATACAAGTATCACACCAAAAATATGTCCGGTTCGCAGAATTCCATATGCATTACACCCTAAGCTAAAGTCAGAGTTAGATAGAATGCAACAATTACAAGTCATTGAGAAAGTAACCAAGCCAACAAACTGGGTTAACGCGATAGTCCCTGTAGTAAAACCCAATGGTGAATTACGCATATGTTTAGACCCTAGAAACCTAAACAAAGCTATTAAAAGACCTCTTTTTCCTTATCCTACTTTGGACGATTTACGCTCAAAAGTAGCTGGTGCTGCTATTTTTTCAAAATTAGATGCAAACTCAGGATATTGGATGATCAAACTAGATGCAGAAAGTAGTGACCTCTGCACATTTAACACACAATTCGGTAGGTATAAATTCCTTCGCTTACCATATGGCATAAATTCAAGTGGTGAAATTTTCCATAGAGTAATGACAGATCTGTTCGGTGATTTACCTGGTGTTTTAATATTCGTCGATGATATACTTGTTTATGGCTCAAACCAAGCAGAACATGATGCGAGGTTGGAAAATGTTCTTAGGAAAGCTAGAGAAGTCAATTTAAAGTTTAACAAGTCAAAATGTAAATTTAACAAGGCTGAAGTAGCATATGTAGGGCATATATTTAATAAAAATGGTATTTCTGCAGATACTTCTAAGATCGAAGCTATCATGAAAAGGCCTAAGCCGGAGAATGTCAAGGATCTCCAACGTTTTTTAGGTATGGTGAATTATTTAGGTTCATATATTCCTAATTTAGCTCATGAGACAAGTTTACTTAGAGATCTTCTTAAAAAACAAAACATTTGGCAATGGACACACAGTCATGATAAGCAATTCATAAATTTAAAAGAACTAATTTGTCAATCACCTGTCTTAGTGCATTATGATGTAAACAAACCAGTCAGAATGTCTGTTGATGCAAGTCAAAAAGCTGTTGGTGCAGTAATTTTTCATGGGAAAAATCCTATTGCTTACTCATCCAAGTCTTTAACAAAAACACAAGAAAACTATGCTCAAATAGAGAAAGAATTATATGCTATTGTTTTTGGATGCAAAAAATTCCATCAGTATATTTATGGCAAAACTATACACGTAGAAACAGACCATCAACCTCTGGTGACATTGTTTAAAAAGCCACTTTCAGATGTCCCAGCAAGGCTCCAAAGAATGATGATAACTTTACAATCATACGACCTAGTAGTTTCATACACAAAAGGTACTGAAATGTATGTTTCAGATACTTTGTCAAGAGCTCCTGTCATGAATTTAAATACTGAAATAGATAAATTCGATTTAGATGAACTGGAAAACAACATTGTCTGTCAGGTAAAATTATTAACTTCTAACTTAGCAATAACTCCAAATAAGCTGCAACAAATTGTGTCTCATACAAAGTCAGATTTAACTTTACAAAAGTTAATAGAATATCATAAAACAGGTTGGCCTAACTGTAAACAACAATGTGACCCATTAACCCTACCATATTGGAATATTCGCGACGAAATCCATGTAATAGATGAAATTGTATTCAAAAATCAGTCTGTAGTCATTCCGAAGTCAATGCGGTCAGAAATATTACAAAAATTACATGAAGGTCACATGGGCATGGAAAAAACCAAAAATTTAGCCCGTGGCATTGTATTTTGGCCAAACATTTACCATGACATTGAAGAAAAAACAAGGCAATGTGAGACTTGTATGACATACAGCTCAAATAAAACAAAGGAAACTTTATTAAGTCATGAACAGCCAACATTGCCATGGCAAAAAGTAGCTACAGATTTATTTGACTATAATAACAAAAAATATCTCTTAGTGGTTGATTACTATTCAAATTACATTGAAATAGCTCATTTAAATACAGATCATCGAAGCCAAACTGTAATAACACATTTAAAATCTATTTTTGCTCGACATGGTATTCCTCTACAACTTGTGAGTGACGGTGGTCCTCCATACAATACTCAAGAGTTCCAAAACTTCATGAAGGACTGGGATATAGAACACATAACATCTAGTCCTCATTTGTCCAGGTCGAACGGGCTCGCAGAAATTTCTGTCAAAATTATAAAAAACATATTAAGAAAATGTGAGAGTTCAGGTACAGACATTTATATAGGTCTATTACAGTACAGAACTACTCCTAGAGGAAATTTAAAATCACCATCAGAACTATTAATGTCAAGAACATTAAGAACTAAATTACCTACTCAAACTAGCAATTTAAAGCCTAAAATTGTCAAATTCGCAGATCATTTCAAAAATAAGTCTGAAGTGATAAATAAAAGAAAGTTATACTATAACAAAAATGCTGATAAGCCCCAAGAATTTCAGCTAAATGATCAAGTCTATTTTAAGAAAAACCCTAAAGATCTAATTTGGTCGAAAGGATTTATCTTGTCTAAGGCTCAATTTCCTAGATCTTACCTAGTGAAAAGTGAAAATGGCACAGTATATAGAAGAAATACACAACATATTAAATTGTTTAAGTCATGTCTGCCACAGTCAAATAGTCATAGTCATATTAGCAACACAAACAATAACAGTCATAAATTGTCACAGTCACAGTCCACTCAGTCTAGTCAAACATTTACAAACAGTAAATATAGGTCAAATATTACTGTAAAGTCAAAAGGTCAAAGTCCAAGTAAGTGTGAAAAACATGTTAGGAGGGAAGATACAGTGAGATGTTATCACATTCCTGATTATATTAAAAAAGCTAAAAGTCAAATGTCAAGATCTGATAATGAAAGTCAAAACTGTTCTAAAACGAATTCTATGAATGAAACGTTTATGTCTATTGAGTCAAGTCAGTCAAATGTAATTAGTCCATTGAATAATCAAAGTGTATTAAGTCAGTCTAATAACCAAAATGTATCAAGTCCGTCAAATAATCAAAATGTATTAAGTCCGTCGAATGATCAAAATAATGTGTCAAATAATACAAATATTGTAAGTCCTATGTCAAGCCTTTATGATGAGTCAGATACATTGCAATCTCCATTGTTCATTGAAGTCAATGAAGATAATCAAGATATTGAATTTTTGTCAGAAAATCAATTAGTCATGTCTCAGTCAGATAGTCAGTCAGGCTCAAGTAACAATGTACAAAACTTACCTGAAATTATGGATATTGCGATTAGCAGCAATACTCCTGAAATAAGGTACAGCTCTAGAGGAAGATTGTTAAAGAAAACAAACAAATTAGACTTATAAAATAATTTATTGTAAATTAACAAACTTAGCTTATATCTAGATAATATGTAAATGACGATGTAAACACTGAATACGTAGTTTTAATTCACTGACATAATTTTGTATAATGTATTGTAATATGACTTCGAGTAATAATTAATTTCAATTGTTTTAATTTATTTAATCGAATGTATTGCAAATTTGTAGATTCATGTTTGTCAGATGATAATGAAACGTCAATGTCAAATGCCAATTAAATGTCAATGTATTGTCAATGTCAAATTTACTTTTTTAAGAAAGGGCATGTAGTATTGTCTATGGTTCGACTCCCATCCTGATTTAAGAAACAAATAAAATTGTCTATGACTAATCTACAACTGAACTTGAAAGACGTGTTTCATTGCACCATCCCAATAATAATTAAATATAATTAAATAATCATCCCCCGCGCCCAGCACAGACTTCTTAAAATACTGGAGAAAAGCGTTAAAATCTTAAGTCCTAAGTACGATATGAAGTCAGCTCGGCATTTTTGTCATTAATAGGTAAATAAATAAATAAACAGTCAATTTCATGACAATAAGATCGCTGTTATGCCTTCGGTTTCTGAACCCATTTTAGAGTAAGTACATAAAATGTGTGTAGGTAAAGTAATGTCATGCAACTTTACATAACTGGGGGACGACTACGAAATTCGAAAATCGAAGTTCGTATCCTTTCGTCCCGCTCGCTCTCGTATTAAATCATATTAGCGTGAGCGGGACGGCACGACACGAAGTTCGAATTTTGCACTTCATAGTTTAGGGCCTGACCTTAAAACTAGAGTTGCCAACCGTAGTTACTATAATATACATATAGCATTGTACTGTCGAAGCTGCTGACGAAGTTTCTCAGTCGGTTGCATAAATAAATACAACTTCCAACTCTGTTCCATCGGACTTCGGTCCCCAGGCTTAACATCTGCCTGGAGAGAGATCTCTCTATTGCGGTCTTCCCACATATGTACTGCATTTCTTATTAAGTGCGGTTTGGGTTGGCCGTTTTCACTATTCGCTCCGTGCAAGTTAGCGGTGCAGTCGGTGCCCTTAGTGTAGGTAATCAAAAAGCGCAAAATAAGCGTTAAAGCGTCAAATAGTATGAGAACGTATTTCTAGACTTTGTCGGCGATTACTTACACTAGGATTTACAAAGTGTTTCTTCCAAGTACACCTACTACATTTTCTTTCAGTGTTCTTACTTGCTAAATTTTTTATACCTTTGGCTGGAAAATACTATAGTTGCCCAAGAAATAGTTGGCAACCCTACTTAAAACACTCATTATACTGACTGTAACAGTTACATAAACTACTATTGTCATAAATACCTACCTACCTAAACAAAAAAACGTCTAAGACACAATGTAGAATAATTATGCGCAGTGTAAATTACAACTGTTAGTTATTATTGAAACCATAAAAAATAGGTAGGTAAGTAATTTAATTTCGGTCATGGTCATAACATAAACGAACGTGCAAATGAATAATAAATTATCTACTTCCATAAAGGGCGGCTTTTATGGAGGATCATTAATTTAATTGAGTACTTATTATTAAAAGCTATCAGACAATGTGGCTTTAGGGATTATAGTAGAAAGGGTGTAGCAGGATAGCCTTTGAAAAATTGCCCCCAAAGCTTTTAAAACTATAGCCATACGATGCGTTGTATGGATAGGTATAATATACCTAACACGGCACAACATTTCAACCCTATTTTTAACCCCCGACGAAAAAGAGGGGTGTTATAAATTGTGTATCTGTGTGTCTGTATACCTATGTGTCTGTGGCATCATAGCTCCTAAGCGGATTGACCGATTTAGATGCGGTTTTTTAATCGAAAGCTAGTGTAATCGAGATGGTTCTTAGCCAAGCGTTTCATTAAAATCGGTTTACCCGTTTATGAAATACTGAACTTTGAAATGATAATGTCGGGGGTTTTTTAACTTTTGTAAGTTGGTTATGTACTACCTATTATGTATTATTTGCCCCTGGGTACCTAATACTTACCTACGTTTTAGTTTCATGCTCTTTCTAGTCCATAATAAGCGTTAACTATTGCCATTAATCCATTATATAATATGCCATACCTATTGGGTCATTGACATAACAACGCCATGGACTTCGGGTTATCGCCAAAAGACCATTAGGTAATCGAGCGTCGGTTCAGTCACAGTCAGTCTTTGTTTGGTCGAACGACAACGGCTGCCAACGAAAAATGCCGTTGTACTGGGACTTGGGATGGGACACATTTTTCGTCAATTTTGTACTAAGTAGACCCAAAGTCCATGGTGTTAACTAACAGGGTTGTTTCCTATTAGTCAAATCAGCAACTTTTTATGAAATGTCAAAACAATCCGTTACTATGAAGTTGTATTGAATTAAGAATTATGACGTCATCATTTTCAGTGATGAAACTGCCTCCTTTTATTAGTTTTTGTTAATTTAAAAATCGTTTTAACTGCAGTAATAAGTGAGGCATCGGTTTTTTATGAGTATTTTCGGAAGCTTGATAAGTGAAAATGTAAAATTATTTTATTCTGGCATCAGTAAAGAACCCTATTCAATGTACTTAGGTATACTTACCTATTACTGGGTGAAAAAAACGAACGGCAGATGGATGGCAACTACCTTTAATATTGGAAATAGCAAATTTTACTCAAGGAGACTCTTCTATTTTTGAAGATAATATGTATGTATTTATCTAAGTAAGGTGCATCGGGGCAATTCCGACAGAAATTTATGCGAGTTGACTAGAGGTCTATATTTTGATTTTTTATTCAAAGAAGTTTTGTATCTACTGCCGTTTTTGATTTACCTCTGTTTACTTAATAAACAGACCTATCATGAATATGTAATAGAAGCCAGAATATATAGTAGGGTTTTTAAAATTAAGCTCTTAAAGTATTGAGTTGTATTTTTTGGTATTGGGGAAATTACGAACTACCTTGGGGTAATTCCGAAATTATTTAAAAATGGACTTTATTATACTTTGACTGAAGTTTCGCAGTTATTTTTTGCCCTTCTTTACCCCTCACGCAACATATGTTTACTTTATTCACTGGAACCGCTAATTTCATGACATACAGCTTTATTAGTTCGGAATTACACCGGGAAGGATCAGCGGTTCTCAAACTTTCATTATCATAATGTGCAATGTATGATGCCTAAATTATTTTCTTTGTAAAGATTATTAAAACCGAGAGAAGAACTGTATATAACGAAGCTGGTATGAGGAATAATTATGACATGATGATATGATATATTATGGAACTCAAAAATTGTTTAAGTAGGTATGTAATGAAATACAATGCGCTACTGACTTTACCATTCCATGCGCAACTACACTAGTCTATCTTTAATTTTATTGTAATTAAGGATTCTTATATTCACATCTAAATTGTAGTGTTAATTTTTTTACAGATTGAAAACCGCTGCTAATTACTATGAATAAGCCAAGTGGGGTTGTTGCGAATTGAGTATATATATATTTTTTAATCACAGCTAGGACGTTGTGTTCCTCTTAGCTATTCATAAAAAACGACAATTTATCGAAAAAAGAAACAACTGTTCAAATAACCCAACAAAATTCCGAGAAAAAGTTGTTGGGGTTATTACGAATCACCGAAATTGGCGTGAAAAGCACTTGTTTGGGATAAATCGACGCTATGCACGTCAGGTCGACAATAGCGGCTCGTGATGACTGATGCGGCGAGCACAATAAAGCTGGCCTCTAGAGTAATGATGAAAATATAAATATATAGCTACCGTTACTGAGATTTTTTGAAGTTTCTGAATATACCCGTTTTCGGAATTACCCCGATGCACCTTATATAAGTATGTACATCCGTTGTCTAGTACACATAGTACAGGCTTTGCCTAGTTCGGAATTTATTATTATTTATTAGCTTTTGTCTGGCATGCATTGTGAAAAGGTTCTAATGTGTACAACATACCTAGCAAAATAACTTTTTCACATTAAATGCGACAACACCTTCCGTAACAAAGTAGGTAATAAGTAGAGTGATTGCTTACTTACTGAGATAAAGTTAAATGAGCGGACCACAAATGAAATAGTCGTGCCGCTATAAACACTGAAGTGTTGTTCCGAAATACTGAGTGACCTTGACGTTTGCTAAACCTATGTAATTAGGTCGAAGGTTCACTTTGCACTACTTCTTAGCGAGTATCTTTATAGAATTCTGACTCAGACCAGAGTACTTTACTAACAACTTTCGGCCGACATTATGATGATGATGATGATACCTAGTAGTCTTTTATTTCTACGGCCTCTCAAGCAGAGGGTCGTGGGTTCAAGCCCCGGCTTGCACCGCTGAGTTTTTCGGAATTTTTGTGCGAAATTACATTTGTAATTTATCATTAGGTTTTCGGTGAAGGAAAACAGCGTGAGGAAACCTGCACACTCCTGCGAAGCAATTCAATTGTGTGTGTTAAGTTCCCAATCCGCATTGGGCCCGCGTGGGAACTGTAGCGTAAGCCCTCTCATTGTGAGAGCAGGCCTGTGCCCAGCAGTGGGGCGTAAACAGGCTGATGATGATGATGAGTCTTTTATTTCTACATCTATCTTAGTGTTACACGCAATAGGTACTTACCACCTGTTTCACTACCCTCCAACCTAATATCTGACAGATAACTATCACTACCGTCTCTGTTTATTTTGTTAGAACTGACAGAGATGACATCTAGGGGCACTGTAGTGCCCCCGCAAATACCTACATATTACAGGCAGGATTTTAGTAAACCACCCCCCAACCTTTAAATTAGGGGATGGAAGTTTGTATGGGCATTCCCATACAAACTTGATTTCATGCTAGACATCTGAAAATTATACAAATAAATAATAGTTACCTACAAAAAGAAGTGAAATCCCACCAAAAACATTTTCACGTAAAATGTTGCCAAGACGAGTCCATACTTATGGCTCGCACTGTCAAAAAGTTATCATTATCAGATTTCGTGTAGAGCCTTTAACCAAGCTTTTAAGCCAAGCCAAGCTTTTAACTCTACCTGCCCTAACTTCACAAACTCTACACCTTAGTCAAAATATGAGGATTGGCCGTTTCGCTCCCGTCACATGGGCGCAAGGTAAAAAAAATATTCACTGTTCATTAGGTACTTTTCTCTTAGAAGCTTAGCTTAGCTAGGTGTAAAAAAAACAATATCAACGAAAAACATTTATTACGAATATTTCCATAAAACAAAATAATATTAGGTTTGTCACTAATACAAAAACCGACTACAAAAACAGTGAATATGAAATTTGAATAAAAAAAATAATCACAGACAGAATAATGCAAGTCATGTGTCGAATATAATTGTATAACACTGAATTGCAAATTTTAAGCTTAAAACTAATATTACACAGCTTTTATTTAAAAACATGCCAAGTAATATACTTTAGAGGACTGTAGTTTATGTTCTAGCCTCGACCTAGCATTGTTAACAGTATTTGTCTTTTTCTACTGTACATGTAGTAGTAAGAAAGAGACAGCTCTTAGCAAAACTACTTTGTACTTTGTCCGCATTCTAGAATGTTCTTGTTCTACGTAGAATCTATATGAAGGCACATTAGAGATAAAACCAAGCCCTGTGATAAGAAGGATGCCATTACTTTAAAGAGAATAGGGTACAAATGCAAGGTCTGAAACTAAATAGGTTAACTTTATTTATGAAGAAACTTTCAAGAATTACTGTATAAAAACATGATTATTACTCTTATGCTGAAAGTGATGTTTGAAAGCAGTGGGGATCAATCAGTGAATTCTCAACCGTAACCTTTACCAGTACTTTTCAAGGGATTTCACAAGGTTGATGGGGTCAACATTGGGTCCGTGGCGTTCAACTGGGACACCATTCTTGTCGACAATGAACTTGGTGAAATTCCATTTGATGAAGTTGCCGAGGGAGCCTCCTTGCTTGTGCTGAAAGTAAACTTAGGTATAAGAATGGTTATAGAGTAAGAAACAGCAAGTTAGAATGGTTATGATTATCAGAAGTCCACCAAATAATCTCTTCTTTTTAGGTCATCTTTGAGTTGTATATGTATAAGTACTTAATACATACTCAGCTAAAGCTAGAATTGGCATTTAATGCTCTATTGGGTAATACCCAATAGAGCAATTCAGGAGGGCATTATTAGAAATTTAGTAATTATTTTATTTTTTATTATCTTTTGTTTAAGGATGTTGAAATTGTTTTCGTAGTAATTTATTTTAAAGCATTGCAAGTATTCATAGATGATCAGATTAATTATCAAGCAGGTATCTGGTCACTAATGTACAGCATTCAATAACTGAATATTATCCTAATTTCAAAATGTATTGCAAAAATATAAACAAGATTGTTTATTTGCATTGTTACATGTATCTAATTGCTCATTTGGCCATAAATAATATGTTTAGCAAATGTGTGGAAGTATAATTAGCTGTGGCCTTGGGATACTGAACAATTGTTCAAACCTTTTAAGTATTGATTTTCTTCACCTAATGTCACCATCATGAAAAAACAATCTAGCCAGTCAAGGTTATTGTTGAAAATAATCAATATAGTCAATCAACATCCTTACATGAATATATTTATAAACACTGATAACAAGCCAGGTGATGTTTTTAAAATCGAAATAGGTACCTAATATCTTATCTAAGTACAAAGATTGAACTAGTCATCTCAACACAGACCTTTGTCATGTTAGATGTGTGATTAATTAAAAAAAACTTGAAATGTTAAGGTGAACATGAACTGTGTGCGTGCATCTTAGAAAAAAATATCTTGCATGTGTTGGTTTGTCTTATGGGGGTGCCGTGATAGTGTTTCACTTTTAATCTAAAAGCACTGCAGTCTATTTATTTACCTTTAAAAACTTCCACAGTGGGTGGGCGTTATCTCCATTGACATCGATTTTTTCGAACAAATCAAATTTCACTTTGCGATCGGCTGCGAAACATACAATATCCTCGGGGTTTCCAGGCTCTTGGCCGGCGAACTGATTGCACGGGAACGCTAAAATACGAAGACCTAAAAAAAATCAAGAATACACTGTACTTATCAAAAACTTTTGAGTGTTAATTTTGTTAAAATTAGGCCTCACCTTTGCTCTCTGCATATTGTTCGTAAAGCTCGTTCAGTTGTTTGTAATTGTTAGCGGTCAAACCGCACTGTGATGCGACGTTCACGATGACGCAAACATTACCCTTGTAAACATCCAGTTTTACCTCTTCACCTTTAATTTTCTTCACTGTGAACTCATGGATAGACGTAGCTGATTTGTAATCAGGATTATTAGAAGCCATTTTGCTGTAAATACGTAAAAAATACTTGTAAAAAACAATCGGCTTCTATCACTGATTTGACTTGCAAGTTGCATTGACAGACAGTGACGTCACAATTTGACAGATTAATGATACCGGCAAGAGTTCAATTAACAAACACCATGTCAATACACAACACATTGCGTAACAATTAAAAATGCATAATCATATTATTTAGTTACTTACACGGTACTTAATTGTGCTCGTGACAAACAGACGGCGTTGCCAAAGATAGGGACAACAAGCCTAGAAAACGCTCTAAATCCGTATGTCATGATTTTAGCTAAAGTACGAATTTTTATATACAGTGAGCGTTTACGAAGGTACTTTGAATTTCACTTTCACTGTGACGTTGCCATGACTTTAGGCAATCAATCAAAACCTAATAAGTTAATTAGTAGTATATTAGATGTCAAAATAAATTGTGAAATACAATTTTAGGTGTCCAACCTATGAAAAATTTTTCGTTCTTGTAATTTTTAATGAGAAAATGATGTGTCAAGTTTCTTTTCATCATGTTAACCCTCTTTGTAAACTCTTTCCTTGGTGTCACTTTGACATTGACAACTGGAGGTGCGTTCAAAAACATTTTTGTGTGACCAGAATTTAATCCTACAGATTCGTATTTTTACTTAATCGCTTAATAAACTGAAATCGTAATTAAAAATTAACTTAAAATTAGTGACAAAGTATATCTAACAATGTTATCGTAAAAACTTTTTTCACTTTACTTCATTTTTGCTTCTTCTTGCCACGTTGCAAAGTGTTACGACGTAATAGAATATTTGATGTGTAGTTTTAGAACATCCTTTTCTAAGCGAAAATATCGAAATCGCGCGGTGCACGCACCGTAATAATCCGTATTCCGTAATATTATTCGAAATTATCCTGTAAAAATGGCTTACATGACATCCTGTTTCCGCAGATGCGTTAGCCTTACGAATCTGAGTGCCTTCAGCGGTGTTCAGGCTATCCAGAAAGCGCCGTATCACGAGAGGGTAAGTTTATTATTTCTTGTGCAATGTCAAGGTCCATCGATTCGACTCACACCGGGCTACGACGTAATTTTACCGATTTCATTTATTTTTATAGGTTATCGATCACTATGAGAACCCGCGTAACGTGGGGTCTCTTGATAAGAAAGACAAGAATGTGGGTACGGGCTTAGTGGGGGCGCCTGCTTGTGGCGACGTTATGAAGCTGCAGATTAAAGTGGATGACGCTGGAAAGATCATTGACGCCAAGTTTAAGACGTTTGGCTGCGGTTCGGCCATCGCCTCTAGCTCACTAGCTACAGAGTGGGTCAAGGGGAAAACAGTGGATGAGGCTCTGAAACTGAAGAATACTGATATCGCTAAGGAATTGTCTTTGCCGCCGGTCAAGCTACATTGCTCCAGTAAGTGATCATAGTGTATAAATGTAGTTACACATTTTGCACATAATCCATGAACAACAAGATTGTTTGCGACACCAAATTGTTGATGACTAATGATCAAAGTGACTTATGTGCAATGTGCATGAAACCACTAACTTTTGATGTAGTATTTTTCAGTCTGAATAAGTGAATAGCCAACTGCAAGGCTAATGCCTACCTACTCTTCCTGATCTACCTAATCTTAGAAACATTAATATTGTTTTTTTTTTTTCAGTGCTTGCTGAAGATGCTATCAAGGCTGCTCTATCTGACTACAGGATCAAGCAACAGGACAAGAAGTAAATGTGAAAGTCAAAGTAATATTTGGAACAGATCTGTGATTGTTAAAAGGTAGTAAGTGACAGAAAATTAATATGGATATTGTAAACAATATTTATTTCTAGAGCAAATAAAGAAACTGTTAATCAGCTTTAGAAAATTTTGATGTAGATATTAACAGAATAAATTAAGTTGACTATGTTTTAAATAAATTTTATGCTGTAAATTTATGTTTTATTTTATACCATGCATGTATCTGTTGGGTATTGTAGCTCCTAAATGGATAGATCAATTCGGAAGAGGGATTTTTTTAATAGAAAGATGGCTTAATCGAGATTTTAGCTATCTGTTCTGTAACTAATCTAAATTAGTAGTCTAACCTGTCTTTGAAATGACAATGTTGTGGATTCTTTAACTTTTCTAACTTGTAGTTACAAAACATGCTACCAGCTTTGATAAAGGATTATAACTAAAATAATGAAAACAAAACATTGAATTAGCACTTTATTTTGTAAACTTGTTTTCACAAATTACATGCATTTTTTATGTAATTATTAATCTGAAATTACATACAATGAAATATAAGAGCTTGTTTTAAAAGTACTAATTAATTAAAAACTAAAAATCTTTAAACAATATTATTGCTGTTTTAATATTTACAGTAGAGAAATAAAGATTCTTTTTTAGGGTTCCATAGTCAACAAGAAACCCAAGTTTCACCATGACTGTCCATCTATCTGCAGCATAGCCCAGAAAGCTGTATTTTCGCATGCACACTGAGCTGCATCAGTACCTCAAAATCAATACCTACTGTCCAGGAGGTTGAGTTGAGTACAAGGACTTTAAAAACAGAATTCAAACACACCCCAACAGCTTGACAACAGCTTTTAGTGTGCCACTACAAATGAGGAGACTCAAACTCCAGCACAATATTATAATAATAATAATAAAAAAATCTCACCGTGTGAAGTGTCCTCGGACAGGTATTTCAAAAATGTCGAGGACATACAAATGCACTTTTTTCGATTTAGAGGTCCGTTTGCGAAATGTTTAAAGACAAAGTGCTCATTTTTGTTGGAGTTAAGTGTAGCAAAACAGTTGTATTTGGAAATTTGAAAAAAAAAAATCGGAAGTAGTGCATTATAGTGAATTTATTAGAAGAAAACGATCTATCACAGCTAAGTAGCCTTTACTGGTGAAAGAGTAAAGTTGAACACTTAACCAACTTATACAAATACTTACATACTTAGTAAAAAAACACCTATTAAAGTAGGATATGAAAGGAATTTTTCGTAACGGCTATGAAATCCTATCCTGGGCGTGTTCGACACGCTCTTGGCCGATGTTTTAACATTACTTTTTACCACACTAAAATGTTAATTTAAAGATAAACATGAACTTTACGTAAATCCCTATGAATAAGCAATAAGTGCTTGCTTATTATTTTAGAACAATCGTGTTCGGTCAAAAACAAAGAGGCATTGTAATGCAGTGCATAAGAGTAGAAAAGTGACAAAAAAGGAACTAAAATCACAATCAAAATTTTTTGCCATATTCAAGTATTCTATGTCTATGAAAAATATCATGTGACAGTAATGGAGAAAGTGGTGTCCTTGTTCAATTTCTACTCTTTGACGGACAGATAGTATTACAACAATAGTCCTAATTGGTTACAATGAGAGACCATTTTAGATTTCTTGCTCAATCATCATTGTCACCATTAATTCATCATTATTAAAAAATAATCAAGCTGATTAGGTGTTTTTTTGGATTGACACATGATCATCTAAGTATTTCTTGCTCATTAAATAACACTGTGTATTTTGATCAATGCTTACATGTTGTATTCATATTTAATAGGGTAAACTATCCTATCATGGACATATTAATTTCAAACATTGGCACCCAAATTTTGTCGGATTTTCAGCCTATTATTGCCTTAATATTGCCAAGATTAGGATAGTTTACGCTAGGATAAGTAAAAAAATTAGGTAACATTTTAACTACTTCTTGAATGACGATTGGTGAAATGCTGTTTGAAAACATTCACAAATATTTGCGTGGTATAAAAGGTTTTAATGTCATTACGGCCTCATTTTTTTTTACTGTTTATATAACTATGCATGTGTGCGGTCTGCGCCCCGTATTAGCGATTACCCGCTTTGAATAAATGAGTGTGCATCTAACTGGCTTTGTCACTGGTCGCGTACCCCTCCCGTACACATATCCAACAAGTGGCGACCAAGAACAATGCGAAAAACTACCACAGATGCCGCGTTCGAATATGTATTACACGATTTCCCGTACAAATTTTTCATCAAAATCTATTACAGTTAATTTTTGTTTCCGCGCTTGTCCTAATTACACGACTGCCCAAAGAAAAAGATTGTATTGTTTTTTATCTCGTTTTTATAGCTGCCAGCACAGTGTTGCGGGCATTCTTAAAACATAAATATTAAAGTATGGCAGCCAACATTTTATAATTATTCTCACCTAACAACAGATATTTGTTTGCATTACTAGCCTATATCAGCTTAGGAATATGTCCAAAGCTTTATGTAAAATCAAGTAGCTGAAGTAATTGCACTAATATGTATTTCGCATTAGTGGATTCATTAACTGCCACTTCTGGAAAGTAAACTTCTGAACTTTTTTAACAATTATTTTTAACCCCCGACCAAAAAGAGGGGTGTATCTGTGTGTCTGTGTATATGTGTCTGTGGCATCGTAGCTCGCAAGCGGATGGACCGATTTCAATGCGTTTTTTTTTTATTCGAAATCTACTTTAATCAAGATGGTTCTTAGCTACGTTTCATTAAAATCGGTTCACCCGTTTCTGAAATATTGTACTTTGAAATGACAATGTCGGGGGTTTTTCAACTTTTCTAAGTTGGTTATATCATGGCCAGTTTACTATTAATTTGATCTAATCTGCGTGCAATAAGTAAGAGTATTCATTTGCTAGTGGTGTTTTCACCGTTCTGACCCTGACTGACTGATCTAATTGTAATTATTAATCGACGGTGGCAACTTAAGACTTTAGTTAGGTGACTGCACTTAGCATCTGTAAAGTTATCCCTTACTGAATGCACTGGCTATTCGCAATATAAGGTGAAGTTATTACACAGGTATCCATACTACGCTGGGGCAACTAGGGTATCCCAACCCTACTTAACAATATAACTGAGGAAATAGATATTTTATTTTATTATCACGGTTGTTAGACTAGCCTAATAGTTACGGTGTAACGACGCCGATTTTCTGCAAAGCCAGTTGAGCGGCGTCGGCCTTCGCTTGTTTTTTATTTGCACTCGCCACCGCTGGTTGGTACTCTACACCGGCTACTCTTACCTGTATACAAGATTGTTAAAATTAATAAAGTGTGTTAGGGCACAGTGAGAGAGCTTCGCTGCAGCATTGTTGTGATTATGACACTTGGAATGATGTAAATAAGGTCACAAATACTCTTCAAACAAAAAAAAGAATTCTCGAAATCGGTCTAGCCGTCTTCGAGTAATCGGGGAACATACATAAAACAAAATAAAAATAATCCGACGAATTGAGAACCTCCTCCTTTTTTTGAAATCGGTTAAATAAAAACACCATCGACTTTATTCCTGTGTCAATCAACTTTTAAGTGTTGTTACTCTGTCCCGTCACTCAGGAGACAACAGTGATATAGTTGCTTAGAAAAATGGTTGTAATGTATACTACCAGCATGCTTAGGAGATAAAGAATGAAGAAATGGGCTTGTCTGTTACAACTCCTACCTTTTGTTGCATATGTACCCTAGAAAGTCGTTCTTTTAATGAATGACCGAGGAGACGTTGCCATAGCAACGACGAACACTTAAAAGTTGATTGACCCATAATTATCTTAAGGAATTCCTTAAGAGCTGTCATTGCAAGTGTCATAGACATAATTCTATACAGACAAATCTAATAATATCTAGGCTTGGAATTTCTATATGTGGAGAATCTTATTCATAACACTACATTCCGGAGTAGAGCGAAAGTAAGTGACTTTTCGGAGGACCACATGCAAAGTTCGGGCTGATCGTTAGCAACAAACAATGTATGTAACGTTTGGGTCAAATCTTACAAGTTTTTGACCCACTTCCAGTGGTCGGATTGTCTTGAACAACTTGCCCTTACAAATTGCCCTACCCCGAAAACCTAAAGGGTACTTCCAGTTGTCCTAGAAACTTGAAATTTGGTATGAAGTACTCTTATAGCACAACCATCCAGAAAATTCTCAAATTCTTAAATTTTTATGTGTGTCTGTAGATTTCACAGACCAATATAAGATGACCCCACACTGCGTACATTTTGCTTAGGAGCAGGGCTCTGCTAACACTGGACTCCTTAAAACACTGGGGAAAAGCGTTAAAATCTTTATACGGAACCCTCGTGCGCGAGTCCGACTCGCACTTGTCTGGTTTTTATGGTTAGGTTATAATTATTCATCATAAAGTATTTCTTGACTTGACTCACTTTAAACAAGAAGTTCTTCTTGTGATCGGGCCCGCACTCGAAGCAGAGACTATACTCGGGCGGACCGAGTTTCTGCTTCGAACAATACTCCCCAAGCAGCGACACAGGGTGTTTGCCGCCGGCCGCTATGGGTGCTGACGACGCGCCGCGTCGCATCTGACGCTGAACTTTCATCTGAAAACAACAGGGTTGTTTACTGATGTCAAAATAAAATCATTTTACATTATCAAGCTTCCGAAAATAGTAATAAAAAACCGATGCCTCACTTATTACTGCAATTTTTAATTTAACGAAAACTAATAAAAGGAGGCAGTTTGATCACTGAAAATTATGACGTCATAGTTTTTAATTCAATACAAAATTCATACTAACGGATCGTTTCGACATTTCATAAAAAGTTAACCCTATTAACTACCTTAGGCGGTTTCCTTTTTCATTTTTAACCCCCGATGAACAAGAGGGGCGTTATAAGTTGGACCTGTGTATTTGTGGCATCATAGCTCCCGAACGGACGGGCCGATTATGATGCGGTTTTTTCTAATCGAAAGCTAATTTAATCGAGATGGTTCTTAGCTAAGTTTCATTAAAATCGCTTCACACGTTTTTGAAATATTGAACTTTGAAATGACAATGTCGGGGGTTTTTCTAAGTTGGTTAAGTTATCACCATTTTGCGGGTGGTAGGATCTTGTGCGAGGTCCGTCCGGATCGCTACCACCATCTTACAGGCTAATCCTGCCGCTTGTTGCCGCGAGCTTGCACTGTCGTGTCCCGGTGTGGAGAGTAAGACAGCCGAGGAAACCACAGGCACAGGAGGCATTTCATCTTATCCCTCTAGGTTGGCAACGCATCTGCAAACCCCCCGGGATTGCTGGTGTCTATGGGCAGTGGTGATCACTCACCATCAGGTGACCCACTTGCTCGTTCGCCTTCCTTATCGCATAAAAAAGCACCAGCGTTTTTTTACGTCCTGCTGGGAACAGACGTCTCAGAAGACGCGGGCCCAATGCGGTTTGGGAACTTCACACATACCATTGAATTGCGCAGAAGTGTTCAGGTTTCCTCACGAAGTTTTTCTTCACCGAAAAGCTCGTGATAAGGCACAAATGTAATTTCGCACATACATTTTGAAAAACACAGTGGTGCGAACCCACGGCCCTCTGCCTGTGAGGCCATAAAAGTCAAACCACTGAGCTATCACAACTTTTTAATTTTAATAAATAAACTAAAATTTGGTAACAAATTACGCAAATTCTTTGAACTGATTATAATCAAAAAAGATTAACCCATAGTACAGGCTTTGCCTAGTTTGGGACTAGGTCAATTGGTGATAATTGTCTCATGATATTATTATTATTAATAGACTAGCTTGGCGATATACATATTCTAGTGGGATTCGAACCCAAAATTACATCTTACTGACCATTGCTAGGACACGATTTTTCGCCTTTATATTTTATCAGTTTCGACTATTAGCTTTAGCTATAAAACTAATGAAATAATGACAGAAAGGGGTAATGCAATAGTCTTTATCTACACACATATCATAAGTCCTCTATAATGCGTCCAGAAACCGTAGAAAATGACTAGCATTGCAGCACGACGACGACTGCTCGCCGACAGCCACCACCAGCAGTAACGAAAAGTCATTACGATATCGAATTCGATGTCGTTAACCCTTTCAACGCCAACGACGCATACAAAAGTTGTCATCCACACGCCAAGTTGGCATAACGTCAACGCGGACTTAAACCTTAAGCATACGTATGTAGGTCGTATTTGCACTGTGCAGCCGGACGCCTATAAGCGTTGGTGGCGTTATAGGCACGTCGGCTCATGACGCTTTTAAGCGTCCTTGGCGTTGAATAGGTTAAGACGTACATAAGTAGAGTTCAGTCCAACATGCATATAAATAATAATGTGATAATTTACAATAGAAAAAACACTCCACGAAACGTCAGCTCGGTATGTTTGTCTATGATAAAAAAAAAACAGTCAATTTCGTGACAGGTATGGGTATGATATGCCATCGGCCTCTGAACCCATCTTAGAGTACTTATAATATGTGTGTAGATAAAGTAATGTATGCAACTCTATATAATTAGGCCTCAAAACACTCGTGTGATCCTATTATGAAACCCAGCATCGCCTCGTCCCATAAAAACACACTCGTGTTTTAAGGACCCTCATTATGTAGCAGTTGCATAAACTACTATTATATATCTAATCTACTTAAAACGGGTCAATTGAGCCAACTGTTACAATAGCAGGATGAATGCAGGGTAATGGACATATAAGAATATGTAATAAAAAAAAAACATAAAAGAAAAAAAGTACTTACACCTTTGTTGCTTCTGCTACTGACCTCTTCTTTAGCCTGCAGACCCCTCGTGTCTAACTTGACCTCCAGCAACAAAGGCTGGAGGGTCCCCGTACCTTCCTTCCCCAGCCCTTGCCCCGGGGTCCACCCCATTTTCTGGAGCAGATGCATACCCATTCCACCTTCAACAGGCGCTGCCCTCACCAGTTGGTCCTAAACACACATTTTAAAATAAGTTTCGAGAACAACTTTTGAGGTTAGCGTCTCAGCCAATGACAGGCCGCGGATTTTAACCAATCGCAATGCCGCGCTACAACGCCATCTATCGGTGAAATTGTAATAACTTTTTTAATTCGATATTCGGTTTTAAGACTTTCTAGTCAGTTTGATGGAGAAAATGAGCTTCAAGTTAATAGACAGTTTCTTTCAGCAACTCAGTTTTTTTTCTGGTTTTTTGTTCCCCGCTGTTGGGATACTTACCTCGTTTTTGGCACCTATCGGTCGGTCGGGCATCTAACGCAGACCGCGGTTCTCCTTATGACTTAAAAGCTGTAACAAATATTCATGGATTCCCCACATTAGCCATATTTTTCAATTGAGCCGAAGGAATTTTCGTAGCTAGAGAACCCGTAGGTAGCAAATTTTTCAGAAAATGTTGAAAGCTTTGCTGACCCGAGTAAAGCTATTACAATCCCTGTTTTTTTTCTCTTTTTTGACAAAATGTGTACAGCTCATTGAAAAATAGGCCGATTTTTATGACAGACTGACGCAAAACACTAATATTGATATGTGAATATTATTAAATTAAATATAGCCATTTTACTTACATAAATACAAAATACATACTATAATTAAATACATAAAATATGGAACTTTTTGAAACATAATGTTACAAATTGATAATAAAAATGGGAAAACATAAACATTTATTTTGCTATTATGAGGAAATTTTACCAATAGGTGAAATTTAATAGGACCTTGGTAGTTCATTCCAATATTTAAAAACAATGTACAAAGTTATTGCCCATAAAAACAGCAATACATACTTTTATTTGGAATAGCCACTAACTACATATATTTTATAGGTTCAATATTTTTTAGTTAAGACGTTTATTTTATACCTACTTATAAGAAATATGACGTTAAATAAATGTTACACGAATAACATCACAGTAGACTTTTATTTCTATTTGGCTGATTTCATGTTTCCTAACCGACATATAACGTGAACTGAATACGTTAAATTAACCTGAAAACATTGAAAATAGACAGTACTTGTAATATTAGGAATCACAACACAAATGTGTCAACCTTTTTTTATACTAAATTAACAAATTTAAACAAAAGAAAAAAGCTTAATCTAAATACGAACTCTGTCAAACTGCGAAGTGATTTTATGGTAATTTAAAGCCAAATAACACAATTTGGGGCACAGAAATAAACGCCGTAGCTCAAACCGGCCTTGATGACCATTAGTTAACGTGAGGCCTTATGGCTTTATCGATTCTTACGTAAACGCTCTTTAGCCTCATCCCTTTTTGGGACAGTTTTCAAACGTCAAATCAGCCAAATAAATAAAAAACTAAAATAAACAGATGACTCGCTTGTTTCAAACCGGTCCGTGACCCTTCCTCAAGTAAAACTCACGACGTAACGCTGCTCTTCAATGCTGTCTGCTCCGTTACTCGGTGAGGTCGACGCTCGTCAAACGTAGATATCTCGGATGGCCGTCGTCGCGAGCACTCCTTGAAAAAGGGCCACGGGTTGGTCCGAAACATACCGCGCTAAGCTCTTAAACACGCGAGTTATCTGTTTATTGCTCAGGGTAATTTTTATATAAAAATATTAATAAATAAATGTCAGTCATATTTGGGGAACACTGAATATTTGTTTGCTGAACGAATGAATGATAGTAGTCATGCCATTCAGGATGGCATAAAAACTATCACAGAGAGAGCCGAGAGATTGCAGTGTAAGGAGTGAACTGTACAGTTCTCACTTTACACGTGACAACGAGATGCAATAAAGTAGTGATGGTTGCAATAACATAACAAACTCTTTGCTAGTCAGAAATCATCCTCTGGAATGTTACAATGCTACCGGCTGCGCCAATGAGCAGAGACTATAGACTTAAAAATAGCAACATATTGGAGGCACCTACCGCTAATCGTGCTTAAAAGCAGAAGATAACAAAGATCAAGTTAACTGCACGCTGTTTTGGACATTTTTGCGGTGGCAGCAAGTAGCGCGTTGCGGAAACGCTACCTGATCTAGAAATTCTTTATAGTTCTTGATAAGTACTTGATACGTCATCCTGCCGTATCTAAAAATGAAATCTTGCATAATCATTGCGTCATTATTTGTATTTATGACTATTGGAAAATATTGAAATGCCATTGTCTTATCTTTCACGTATCGCTTACGCCATAAGATACAAAAAAACCAGCATTAATAGATTTGAAAAAATAAAACTCCAATCCTAATCTATATCCTAATCTAACATATTTCATCAATTTTTGTTATTTGACATTTGGAGACCATATACATTTCCAGTTTATGTATATGTATTATTATACTTATTATTTGACCGTGGAGGCGTTTTACACCTCTGCTGATTTTAAATTTAATTTAAATTGACCCTAGAGACTATACATCTCTAAGCCATTTAGATTAAGTATTATATTTAGATTAAGTATTATATTATAGTATTAATTCTGGGACCCTATACATCCCTTTGTAATTTAAATTTACACAGATATTTGACCTGGAGACCCTATACATCTCCTGCTCAATTAAAACGTGCCAGTAAAGTAAAGTGTTCTGGTTTTGCTGTTCTAATAATTACTTTTTACACTTGTTTCTAAAATGCGGTATTTTTTTTTCTCTCTTAATCTTTTAATGACAGAGTGAGGTTTCTTTGTGTAGTTTGTCTGTGGTTGCGTATTGTAAGAGCTAATGTAACTTGTTTTTAGAAAAAATGACTTTGTGCCAAGTTTCTTGCGGCGCATTCTTCTTGGCAATCATGGTCTTTCCGAAAGCGCTGGTAGACTCAAAAAAAAAAAGACTTTAAAAGAGCATTCAACTGCCTATTTGCTGAATAAAATTTTTGATCAAGATTGTATACTTGTTTTTTTTTTTTTAATAAAAAAGCATACAAAAAGGCCAATTGCTCGTTAGGGTCAGCCTTCACGAAAGAAAAAAGCATATTAAAAGGAAGACGATAATTTTAGCTTCCGTCGTTTTTTAGAAGAAAAAAAAAAAGGTCTGGAAAATCAATTATGGGGGACCTGGAAAGGGACATCCTACACTTTTACTGCTCCAACGAAACGTAACTGAGGTCTACATTGATACTTCATCAGTCATAAGTTACGAGGGCACTAGCAAAGACACTGGAACAGTAAAATTGTCATGTAATTGCAACCATCACGTTTGACACAAGGTCGGAAAGTATAATACGTGCGTATTATAAATTCTGACCACAGGCTGGCGCTCCGCGACACCACCGGCTGAGCTGAAATTAAATCATTGTGGCATCTTAAAGTATCAAGCAAAACCGTACATACATACACATATTGGAAGCAAGTAATTGTAATTACCGACTTTTAGCAATATTCCGTAGTATAAGGTTGGGTTTGGATATGTATATGGGATTAATTTGAAAGGCTTTGTTTGATACTTTAATCACAAAATAGTTTTCACTGTTGAGATGGCATGTTTAATCTCCACAAACATTGTTTTATAAGACTTTAAAAAAAAAAAATGTAAACTTTTAGATCAATTTCTCTCCCTATTCTGTATTTTTTAAGTTAATTCAGGCTTTTTATATTAGATAAAATATTTCTGATACACAAGTAGCACATACTTACACTTTAATTCAACATATAAAATAATTATACACCTACATTTCAAAGCAAAACAAAATTCATGAACTTGGCCTAACACGCTGCCGCGTGTCTAGATAACATCGTACTGAATAAAAACTTTAAGCATTTGTGAAGATTAAACATATATGTACACTATCTATAAAACTTAACAAACTAAATGAAGCAAGTCGCCGGCGAAATAGCAGCTTTGTGCTCAAGATATGAAAATATCATTGATATTACAGTTAAGCATAATGCCGGCTGCACACACTCGCCGAGACCGGGCGAGACCCATATGTCGTCCCTTTCGGACCTCATAAGCAAGAAAATGTACAGCCGGCATAACATTATTTAAGAATTTGTTTTAATAACCTCCAGACAGGTTTTTTTTTAACTTATGAGGGTGTATGTAGCTACAAGCAACATGCACATCCATGAGTACAAAGATTCCTGATCAGAAATTTCGATTTGAAATCTAGACTGTGATCATTGTAGTCACACGGACATTTAACATCTGTCAGGACTTGCTTCGTTCAGTTTGACGATAAGCTCGACACTCCGACGTTTCTGCCGTCTTTAGCATCCGTGTAACGATAGAAAAGGATGAACTATCATTTCTAACAAACACTGATACAGGATCGATATACTGACATTATTATTATTACGTTTAATAGATGATATCCTAACCCATTCAAGGCGTTAGTTTTGGTGAGGAGTTTATTCACTGAAGCGAGACAATGCTATCCAGTAATGCGTATCAATAAAAAAAAAACTAGTCAAAATGCGCTCAAAACGAACGGCGTAAGCGATAAAGTGTTTAAAATGGTTCTGGGTAAGAAACTAAAGTACTTATTGATCTGATTTTTAAATAATTTATTGAATCAGGCGTTACTTTGCGGAGGTCCATATTTATGAACTAAAAACAATTACTTTGCTCACCCGCGACCACAAAAGTTGGTGGTCGCGGGTGAGCAAAGTAATTGTTTTTAGTTCATAGATCTGATTTTTGTCTTAACAAAAACAAGACTTTTCTTTTCGTTTCAATCACAGTTACAATATTCCTTTTTACGCTTTAGAAACGACAAAAGGGCCGAGACAGGCCTAACATTAAAAAACATTTCTATCGGGCATTTTGTTTACAATCAGTTTTTCATCTTTAGGATGCTCTGCTTTGGGTTGAAATATCAAACCTTTATTTCAAATATTGAACGAGATATTTAGCATCTAAAGTTGGATAGTCCATAGGTAGCTTCTTAAACCCCACGTATTACAGTTAATTGTTCCCAGATATACAGCTTGACTCGCATCTAGCAGTATCTATGAGACATGTTAGTCCATCGCATTCTACATCGAAATGGCGGCCAACAACGGCAGAAACGCCCGAAGCAAGTTCCCAGCGACTAGGTTAGGGGGTACCTTCTTGGCCCAGGCTTGCGTGCCGCTCGCCAGTTCCTTCGGGGTGAGGATCTGAGCGCCCGTGGACCCGGTGAACTGGCCGAGCGAGCGGTTCGCCGACCAACCGAACTGCGGGGCAAACGACTGTTCAAAGCCGAATGGGAATAAAAACAAATATTAATAAAAACAAAATAAAAACGGGAACATAAAATTAAGGTGGTAACTAAGAATTAAGCTTGGTCTTTCAGGATTTAGAAATAAAGTGAACAATCTTGACATGCATTTTATTGAAAAAAACTAGTTAAAAAAAAGTAACCATAACAACATAAATCATTTTACCTCATTGTTATTTAATTGTTACTTGCTGTTACTTATTTTGTTAAAGTAGTTCTCAATAAAAATACAGGTAATGAGTCATGATTGATTACCCTTTTTTTCTAATACAGAAAAAAAAAACCGGAAAGTTAAAACCGGACCATCATTTCATGAGCTTTCTTTGACACCGTTTTTGAGATTTATATAGAAACCCTGTAAATTACATGCCCTTTGTCCTGGGCCCCGATTGTGGTAGTCATAGAGTTACATTCGATTTTACCTAAGATCTTGATGCTTACGAGAATATGCGCCTTGTCGAAAACTTTCGAATCTTGCAAGTATTTCTTCGCGAAAGTTTTATACATTGTAAATAATGTGTATTAATAACGTTTCCAATGTAGACGAATAAACAATATAGTCGTCCCACGATAACTCTGCAACGAACTGGCAACAGTAGAAATCTAAAGTTTGTTCATGGCAACACTGATTTATAGTCAAACAACACGTTTTGAACCTTTGATTAGATTTAAACATAAACAGGTCATCGTTCATCCACCATCCACAATTAAAATACCACTCAAATTTCGTTTCATAGATTTTTTTACCGTACAACGACAAAACCTACTAAGCACTGGCAAAATTGTCCTAAAATGGACAGAGCCATATTAAAAAAAAACAGCGAGTTTTGATTACTACTATCATTATTATTTATAATTAGAGAAATGTCTGAATGTCATGAAAAAAGTATTACCACAGCGTGATTTTTCTGGGTTGCCAGATAATATCTATGCAGAGTTATCGTGGGACGATTATATTTCCTTTTATTTAATGTATTACGTACGCAGTACGCAATCAAACGGTTGCACTGACATGACATTGACAGCTACAAAATGTTACCAGTCTCACAAATTACTTTCGACGAAATTCCGCAATATTCCTGCACCTCAAAATGGTCAGGCTTTGAAAAATAACAATCAAATTTTAACAAAACAACAAAAATCTAGGTAGGTACGGTCGAGGTAATTAATTCCTGATCCACCATGGAATCTTTTCACAGCAAACGTCATAGTGACATCGCATAGCTTGACAAGGAAAATCGTTGTGACATTTACTATGAAAATGTTCGACTGTAATCAGATTGTATTTCATGCTGTCAGTAAGTTTAAATTGATTTGCATGCTTCAACGACAATTTAAAAGAAATAAAAAAGCTAATAACATAAATCAATCTGACAAAATGGTAAACTTACGCCTCGAGTGGTTGTCAGTTCGTTCTGTTCCTGTTCTTTGCGGATCATCAGCAATTTCTGAGATACTATTGATGCTACATCCTAGAAACAAGAATACAATACATTGTAATAGACCAATTCCAAATTCTGTATCTATTCTTACTCTATCCAGGCTATTCGGTAAGTAAGTAAACACTTTATTGTACTAAAAAAGACAGGATACAAACACAATTTACAAAAAAAAAACAAATTCAAGTACAAAGGCGGGCTATGGTATTCCTTAAAATTAATTTTATCTCATTTTCTGTGTACCGTTTTTTTTCTTATATGGTTGTGATGTTCAATAAAAAGTTTTATATAGACGTATTAGCGAGCAAAATAAGTAGGTACCGTGTAGGTACAATGACTAGAAGGGGTTTAAGCCTTGATCTCGACCTCCAGTATTAACTAGTAATAAGACTTACTATAACTTTAGGCGGTTCGATTCCCGGCGGGTACGCTTGCGGGCCGGGGGCAGGCAATGCTGGCACTGTTGTCAATTCTGAAAGTGACACAATTCTATAGACTAGGTATTTAAGTTAGGACTTCATTATATCGAAAATCGGCGTAAAGCAACAGCACCCCTGTTGCGTTTCGTTTGGACTACGTTAGGTTAGAATTAATGTGAATATTTAATAAGTTTGGTCACAGAATATATAATAGTACAAGGTTATATGCCTATCACACTCCACGGACAATGCGATGCGCGCGGCCCGTAAGTAAGCAACATCTAACATGCGACACAGCCGGCGTGCAACTGGCTGGGCGCGCGGCGGCCCTGTGAATTTAGTCCTATGGATAGGACTCGTCGCGTACTTGTAAAATCTTACCTAAACGTGGAGTTGGACCGCCATGGCCTCACTTACTCCAATTTAGACGATTTTTAATCTAACAATAACTAATAAAAGGGGGCAATTTGATTATTGAAAACGATGAGGTCATAGTTGATTAATCCATATACATAACATCAGTGATCTTCATTCTGTATGTATTTATACTCACGAGTGGAACTGGTGAAACTCTTGAGGTATGGAGGCGGGTTGGCAGCGGGCGGCGCGGGGGCGGCGGGCGGCGCGGGCAGCGCTAGCGGCGCCGCTCTAGACGAAAACACAGACATTATAAGCCGGTCATATCTAACCTGTTATATAGCTAAAATCACGAACTGCTCGTTCCGATTTTTAGGGTTCCGTAGCCAAAATGGCAAAAACGGAACCCTTAGAACGTCATGTCCGTCCGTCCGTATGTCACAAGCATTTTACTCGAGAACTACAAGAGGTATACTGGTGAAATTCATTCAGCAAACAACAACGCGTGGTACATTATTAACACAGCTCTTTTAAAAACACTATGAGGTTCTTAAGCATTTTTTTTTGATTAAGAGAATATGTTCGGAAATACATAGTTGAACGGAAAATTGTGCCCCCCCCCCCCCTTATCTTCTAAACCGTAGGTCCAAAAAATGAAAAAAATTAAAGGTAACGCTTAATGAATACTTTCAAAGAAAATTGGTTTCAACATGATTGAATTTACCGTTTTTGAGTTATTGGCGTAAAACTGCGCTTCTCAACGAAAGGACGTAAGTGCAATGAAGATACGCTGTTTTCCTCGATACTGCATTTCTTTGTAGAAACGGTTACGGAACCCTAGACTAGGCATGGCCCGACATGCTCTTGCCCAGCTTTTTTTTTTAATTGTAATACTCACTTTGTGGTTTCAATGGGCGTGGAAGCACTAGGTGCAGGTTTCGCTGCAGTCGATTTTGAGTTTAGCTTTGCAACTTGCTGAAATATAAAACAGATTTTGAGTTTGACAAACGAATAAATAAAACATGAAGAGATTCTACTTGAGTCAGTAAATGGAAAAATATATTGTGTCCAAGTACATACGAGGCTATTAATTTTGTTTTAAAATCACTATTGGCTTGCGTTTGACCACAATCACGCCTGATGGTAAGCGAAGATATGGTCTACGATGGAGCACGCTTGCCTAGCAAATGCCGATTCAGGTCGGATACAATAATGATGACCGAACACTTTCGAAATTCAAATTCATAATTTTATTTAGCAAATAGGCAACTTTGACGGCTTGTCCCCCCCCCCGCCCTAATTGAGAAATCAACGGTTTTAGAAGACTTAATTTCTTATATTTTCCTAGTAAAACATTGGTGTTTTTACCATATCCTTCTTAGGTGGTGAGACGGGCACCCATTCGGTAGCATTGTCCCTGTGCTGAGATCCCGAGGACACGGGGAACTGGAGACGAAGCTCTTCCTTGTTGGCTATTGGTAACGGGTTTGTCTTGATTGGCAGCGGGGCTCCACCCTGAGAGTAACAAATAAAATATATTAAACTTTAACCCTATTTTAACTAAAAAGCCGTTAAAGTTCGTTTGTCCTTTTTTGTCACATTGACATTTCCGTTAGTAAGAAGAAGACAAAACCTATTTTGACTAATGGAGGCTTGAGTGACGTTTATGAATAATGGCTAATAACGTATGAATGAATAATAACGTATTCTCGTTTCAGTAAATTGGCGCTGCATTCAAAAAGTTAAAGGTATCCCTTGCTGCCACACGAAAATGCTCTTAGGAGAGAGAGTTTGATACGCTGGGATGATACAAGGTTTGGACAAAGCTTAAGCACTCACCCTTATGTTCATGACAATAGGAGCCTTTTCCTTGACCAGGAATGGATGGTGGAACGCTAATGTATCCTCGTTCTCGCTCATGTCATCGTCATGGGATGAGACAGAAGACAGCTCTCCAAGCGCCTCTTTCTTGGATAAATGCTTGCAGAAGTCTGTTAGCTCGTCCACTGATTTACCTGTGGTTTAGATGCATTTGTTAATGCCAGCCATGAAATTTTATGTCATATTTAATTTCAATTACTATAAAATTAAAGTAGGTAATCTATGTAGTTAAATTTAAAAGCAGTAACCTGGTTACACAAGGAAAATAGTAACAGATTTACTTATACGAACTAGTTTTTTTTTTACATAACATATTAGTAGTTAATTTTTGAGCTTCTACATAGCGCCATCCTGACTTTGTCGAGTCACTAATCAAGGATGGGTTACAATTTTTGAGCTTCTACATAGCGCCATCCTGACTTTGTCGAGTCACTAATCAAGGATGGGTTACTTTTCTATATTCTACTACATATAATGTACTATTATCTACACACATATCATAAGTCCTCTCTAATGCGTTCAGAAACCGTAGAAAATGACCAGCATTGCAGTACATCGTCGCCTCCGCACAAAAAAAAAATAGTTTACGAAACGTCAACTCGGTATGTTTGTCTATGATTTAAAATGGGTATAATATATGCCTTCAGCTTCTGAACCCATCTTAGAGTACTTATAATATGTGTGTAGATAAAGTAATGTATGCAACTCCACATAATTAGGCCTTAAAACACTTGTGTGATCCTATTATGAAACTCAGCTTCGCCTCGTTTCATAAAAACACACTCGTGTTTTAAGGACCCTCGTTATGTAGCAGTTGCATAAACTACTATTTTATACTCCTAATAACGCCGACTTGCAACGACCTGGGTTAACATTACGTCAGACGACATAAATAACTCAAGTTAACCTCGGGTTTGTATATATCACAACAGGAAAGAGTAGAAGAAGGAGAGGGGCGAGAGAGAAAGAGGAGAGAGAGGAGAGGAGAGAGAGAGAGAGAGGAGAGAGAGAGAGGAGAGAGAGAGGAGAGAGAGGGGAGAGAGAGGGGAGGGGGAGGGGGAGAGAGCGTAGTTTACCTCCGGACTGTATGGCAGCCATGACTTGGTTCCTCGTGTGCGGCGGCAGTGCGGCGGCGCCGGCGGGCACGGCCCCGTTCTTAAGCATGTTGATGGCGTTCCTGCGCGCCACCTCCAGCAGCCGCTTCTTCTCGCTGTCCGCCAGCTTCACGCCCGTCGGCGACCTGTGGGAGATACCAAACTTTTAACGAATTTCAACAATGTATTTACATATTTTTTTAAACAACCTTTTTGGTTCTAAGTAGACTATCAAGCCTGAAAACCATACAGTTTTAATAGAGGTTATATTTTAAAAGTCAGTAGGTAAGAATGTGTCGCCTGACACCTTGCACTGAGCTGATAAAACTTGAAAAACTGTCTTGGATTGGATGTTTAATTTATATAGTTTGGGTAGGTCAATTGGTGTCAATTGTCCTATGATATTTACTTTGATATTTATTGTGTTCAAAATGGCCAGGTCGAACAGGCAAGACATGTGGGAAGGCAGAGAAAGAGATGGGCTGATGACATTATTTAGTGTGGCCAGAAGAGATTAGACGACTAGAGAAAAATGGAAAAAGATGGAGGAGGCCCTACCCTACCCTTGGGGGGCCACATCACAAAATCTATACCTATAAAACAGTACCGTGACTGACTGACTGACAGACAACGCACAGCCTAAACCACTGGAAACTAAAAAACAATTACTTTGCTCACCCGACCAGTTCCGAATGTAGTACTCTAAGATGTAATTTTAAATTATCTCTAACACAAAACCAATGACGAGACTCCTCATTTAACCAAATCTTGCGAGCCTTATTTATTGCTATCGTAGCGGCCCTACTAGTGTTATTGCTATGTAAATTTATATAATTTGGTACAACATTTAAATGCTTACAACGTTGATTAAACCAAATGTTTTGAACAGCTAAACGGTGTTGTTTTGTTAACTTGATATATAAACGTGCCTGTACGGCTACGCTTGCCGATTTTAAATAATTTATTGAATCAGGCGTTACTTTGCGGAGGTCCATATTTATGAACTAAAAAACAATTACTTTGCTCACCCGAACAAAGAGCAAAGTAATTGTTTTTTAGTTCATAAATATGGACCTCCGCAAAGTAACGCCTGATTCAATAAATTATCTAAACCACTGGACCTAGAGACTTGAAATTTGGCAAACATGTACCTTGAGTATCCTAGAGATGCACCAAGAAGGGATTTATCGAAATTCCCACGGGATAGGGAAGCCGCTGGGCATAAGCTAGTATAACAATAATAATTTATTTATTTAAAAGAAACTCACCTAGACCGTCGTCCTCTCACATCCCGATGCCGCGGCGACACGTGCCTCTGCCGGTGCCGGGAGCGGCTGCGGCTGCGGCGGCGCGCCCGCTCCGGCTGCCGCGTCCGGCTGCTGCGCCGCGAGCGGGACGCGGAGCGCCGGCGGCGGCGGGACGCGGAGCGGGAGCGCGAACGGCGGGACTTACTTGAAGATCTGAGGAAATAAAGTAGTTTATGCAAATGTTACATAATTACCCTGTTATTCATAAACCTATTTTAACTAAAATGCCGTTAAAGTTTGTTTCTTCTTTTTTGTCACATTGACATTTCCGTTAGTAAGAAGATAAAACCTATTTTAGCTAATGGAGGCTTGAGTGACGTTTATGAATAAGGCCATTAGTGTTTTAAGGCCTAATTATGTAGAGTTTCATACATTGCTGTCTACACACTTATTATAAGTACCTACTCTAAGATGGGTTCAGAAGCTGAAGGCATATTGTACCCATACCCATAACTGTCACGAATTTGACTCTTTTTTTTAAATTATAGACAAATATACCTTAGCTGACGTTTCATATCGACTGTTTCAAAAACTGATTATGACATCGAATTAATTCTAATTGCTTTCTCAGCTAGATAACCATTTTTTAAGATGTTTTGTTGAATGACAATTAAAGATTAGGAAAAATGTTGACAGAGTGAAGAACTGTGCAAAATATTGTGAAATTTCGGTGACTGAACAAAACTATACCTTTTGCGAGATTTACTTCTATCTCTCCTTGATGATTTATGAGAACTCTCTTTGGTTTTCTTCGAACTCCGTTCTTCATCAGGCCTGAACATAAAGAGAATGGTTTTAATAATCAATAAGGTTTGACATATTCTTTGTCACACAAAACACAAAGTAAAAAGTAATGTTATGCAACATAACATGTAGAGTGAAAGATCTTTCTCAAGGAAACCTAAGAATGCCAGAATTAAATTGTGTTATGAGGGCCATTTGTTTGTTACTATAACATTTACTATGAGTACAAACAATAATAACACATTTAATTAATATTGAATTTTTCCAATTCAAAATATACCTTATCACAATGAGTTAAGGCAGGGATTGGCAACTAATTTTGAGTAAGATGCAAATACTGTTGAGAATATCTTTCCAGGTTCAGAAACAAAACACCAGTTTTATTATTTGTCTATTTAACCTACATTTATCACAATTTGATGGTCCTAGTTTCAACCTTCAGCTATCAGTGTTTCTGACTGTTGATTGTTAATGTTTTTACTTTAAAACTGTTACAGATTGTAAAGTTACATGTGTGGCCGATGAAACAAAGTTTAGTTATACGAAATTAACAAGGCACCCAACGCTAGACCTCTCAACTTACACTTTAACCTCAACAGCAGCCTGCTTTTTAAGTATCCCACCAGGATCAGATGACTTGGGAAATTCTGCATTAGGAATCTCTGGCTTCTCACTGCTCGCTGAAGAATCCGTATATTCACCTTCTTCATACTTCTCAGCCTTTTTCCTGGCTTCTTCTTCAGCCTTTTTAACAGTCTCTTCAAACACCGCACTAAACTTCAAATTTTTAATCTGAATCTTACTTTTCGACTTGTCATTGTCAGGTTCTTGCTTTCGACTGTCTAATTTATGCCTCAGGTCTACTTCGTGTTTAGGGGAGTCTGGCATGGGAATGAGACTAGCATCAATGTTATTAACATCAACTCCATAGTTGTGCGGGTCTTCAACTTTGATAGACACTCTTCTGTGTGGAGGCTCTTTAGGTTCAGTTTTAGGCTTCACCTCCTCTTTGGTGTCCTCGGACTTAACACGGCCGGTCTCATTCTTTACTCTTATCGTTTCAAGATCAGCTTTTATTTTACTGGGCGTGCCAGATCGAGATCGCTCACGCTTCTTTTTTGTTTTACTTTTTTTCCGCTTTTTGCGCTTGTGAGAGTAGTCGCTATCATCAGAATCACTACTGCTACTGCTACGGCTTCGCTTTTTCTTTTCTTTCTTGTGTTTCTTCTTATTTTTCTTGGTTTTCTTCAATGAAGCGTCGTCTATCTTAGGAGGATCGGCGTTGAAGGCACTAAACAGCTCTGATAGGATCTCGCTGGAAGATTTACTGGCTTCCTCTTTCTTTTTGCGCTCCGGTGTAGTCTTTTCTCTTTTAATAAGCAACTCAATTTTATTAATTAAACTCGTCATTTTTAACCAAACACTTTCAACTCACATAAAAACAACTACACCCACCATTTTGTGGATTTTGACGTTTATTTTGACGTATTGTTGTTTTAATTTTTATCTCGACGTTGGCCAAACCGGACGGAACAATAAAGCCCAAACACATTATCATGTCGTGTAGTATGGCAGGAAAGCCGGGGTCCATTAGTTCCGTGCGCATAGGAGACGAAATATAGCAAGCACAAGTACCTATGCCCACGGCGTTAGAAATTTTTCGCAATAATTGGCACAAGGAAGTCCGAAATTCGAAGCTCGTATCCGACCGTCCTTTTTGCTTTCGTGTAAACTATGTTGGCGTGAGCGGGACGGTCGGATAAGAACTTCGAATTTCAGACTTCGGAGTAGCTTCTCTGATCCCTGATCACCACAACAATGTGTCACTACTTAAGGTTTAATTCAGGTCTTAACAGCGTTTATTAGGCAACTGCTAGAAACACGCAGTCACCCAGTACCTACCCGTATATAGGATGTTGCAAGGCCGATGGCTGTTGTCAAATAAAATAGATGCACCCTTTGGATGCACCTAATTTCTGCGTACTTCTTTTGTATGTTTGTTACGCGATTACTCCGCCAACTGCTGACCGAATTTCAAAATTATTTTTTAAGAGTTCTGAACTCAACGTATACGTGGACCCTTCACAAATCCCGAGCTTACTGAGTCAGACCTCAGACCTATCTGCTACCGTATAAGTATTATATTTTTTAATAGGTTAGGAAGGTACTTAGGAAAGTATAATGATATAGTAGTAGTAGGTATATGCAACTGTTACATACGAGTTCTAGTTATATAGAGTCACATACACTACTTTTTCACCAATAAACAAAAATAGGCAAGTTGTGACAGTGACAAAGAAACATGATTTTAGCCGAGTTTTCTGAAAACTCCGAACCATACTAATATTAATATAAAAAGCAATTATCCATTTAAATTAATATACTTACAGAACGTCATCATCATCATCGTTTCTCGCTCCCAAAACATGTTCCAGTCGCAGAAGCTCCACTCCATTGAAACGCTTGGAATTAAGTAATTCTGAGACTGCAGAATCAGAGCTGCTGGGTGACTCTAGCAGCAAATCATCTTCAAACACTTCGAAAAGATCGCGCTCTACTTTGTCACTAGATCGCAATGATTTATTCTCTAAATTTATTGGCGTACGCGAGCCATTGCCAAATACTAATAATTTAGCAATTTCCCGCTTATAATCTTCAGTACATCGAACACTTCCAATTTCGAGCCTCAGCGACAGATCATGATAATCTTCCCGAGGAAACTTATGCGTAGAACTTCCTAGATCATCACTGAATATTTTAAAAAGTTCGCCCTCAACGTCGTCGGCAGATCGGACGGTTCCCTTACGCGAGTCGCGATCGCGAGCACCACTACCTAATAATTTACAATACGACGAACTTATACGCGTAGTTATCATTTCGAGAGATACTTATGTACGTAAAAGTCAATAAACGAAACACTCGATCAAAGTAGAAATTCACACGATAGTTTTAAGTGTAAGAGTAAAAAAAATAGAGCACACAAGTGAGGAGGAAGCGAAAGATGTGTCCGGCAGGAAGGAAATTAAGACACTGATTTGTTTTTAAATCTAGATGTAGCCAGATGGTCCATGTACCCCATTATAAACCCGAGGGTATCTTTCTTCGGTCATTGACTGGAAGTTCGCAAAAAAGGATGTACTTAAGTCATAAAACTGGGTCTATAATAGTGGTCTAGGAGAACAATAGAATCTGAGCCTACGTCGACACGTGTTGCTAATTACCAGACATCGGTAAAGTTTGAATCCCTAACACCTTTGTTAACCCACCTGGCCTTGCAATTTTAACGAAAACGATTAAAAACTTTACAATTACGAAGTTAACTAGACTCTACACGCCCTAATTCTATAAGCCCTAACTTCACAAACTCTACACCTTAGTCAAAATATGTGACTTGGTTGTAGTAGTGAAACGTTACTACTACCGTCACATGAGCGTAAGGTGAAAAAATTATTCAATGCTCATTACTTTTCTAAAATACTACAAATAAGTAACTGGTACATACCTACTTAATGAAAAAAACTGGAAGTAATTCTGCCATGCGATTTTTTTTCTTTTATATTTTATCGAAAGAGGGAGGCAAACGAGCAAGCGGGTCATCTGATGGTAAGCGATCACCGCCACCCATGAGAACCAGCTACCCCAAGAGAGTCACTAGTCCTTTGCAGGCCTTTAAGGAGGAAAAGGGATAGAGGAAAGGGGAAGGGGGGGGGGCGGATCGGGCCTCCGACACCCTCACTGACCGAACGAAATGAAACAGCCCCCCGACTACGAAGCGTAACTACCGTGCGTAACGGAACTATCATGCCGTCCCTCTCAAGCTAATATTATTTAACACGAGAGTGAGCGGGACGATGCGATACGAACTTTGATTTTCGAATTTCGTAGTTTGGGGGCAGGGGTGCTGAGAATTATGGCGAAACATTTTGTAGAACTGTAACTTCCCATCCATGCGGCATTGAAACTTTCCACTTACCTAAGCGGAAACAAACGAAGGTAGGTAAATAAAAAATACATTCAAGTTATGTCATCATTTTATTCATTTCCGGATACCTTTGCAAGGTATGTAGGTACGTGGTACACAGAACGGATACTACAATCTCAATGCTGCGGGAAAGTTTCCAAGAGAGAGTTTATTTAAAATATACTTACAGCTCAACTGCTTTTGTAGGACGGAAATGTGTCCTTGAAGAATTAGGGATAGTGTTCAGAAAATCTCTCTTAATTTTATAATTTCAAAATATTTCGAAGTAGGTACTAAGGTTGACATTATTTATAGATAGGTAAGTAATTAGAAAGAAGGAAAGCCATTAGCATGATTTCGTGTCGATGACTGATTTTAACTTCATAGAATGAACGGTCAGATGGCAGTCTTAATGACTGGTATTATATTACTATTGTAACTGAGGTCACCTTGGTGGAGTCGGAGAGTCGGAGCTCCAATCTTTCGGATTTAATTTATTTTTACAAGTGCATTTTTTCATTGAAAGAGGGAGAAAAACGAGCAAGCGGGGCACCTGATGGTAAGCGATTACCGCCACCCATGAGAACCAGCAATCATTGCAGCAATCACTAATCCGTTGCTGGCGTCTAAGGAGGAAAAGGAATAGTGGAAAGGGGGGGGGGGGATCGGGCCACCGGCACCCTCACTGACCGAACGAAATGCAACAGGGGTGATGTTGCTTCACGCCGATTTTCTGCGAGGTTTAAAGGTTGGCAAAGGACAAAACTTTCTGAAAGATGGTGGCCCGAAGGTTAAGTGGTAGAAATCCCTTTAAGGGATGAGTTCGCCTTTGTACATTTGCTTTTGTTCTGTTATCTGTATTTTTTTGTTTTATGTGCAATAAAGAGATATACATACATACATACATACAATTCAACTCAAACTCTATTGAAGAAATGCAGGTAACAGAGCCCATATATCATTAAATTGAATTATGGCGACCTCTGTCTGTTCATCGAGACTACTATCTGACGGCTCCAAATAACACTTGCCAATATTATCTCTAATATTGACAACTAATTAATGTGAATATTGCATACATGATCACACAGTGAAGAGAATGTTCATCACTTTGTTCATAGTCGAATCCGTTTCAGATAATCAAAAACATCAATTTGGCTTTGTACAGTTTTGATTTTTTATAATTATTTAAATAACTGTGGAAGCTCCTCGTTCTTGAGCAAAACTTGAATTTTGTCACTCGCTTTCCGGTCAATTAGTCAAATTTAAAATCAATACTATAATATTATGTACTTTACGTACCTAAGAACGAAATACTCAAGAACCAGAACACGCCATAATACCTCAAGTAAAACGTAGTTCTTAAATTCGAAATCAAATTCTACGTACTTAGTAATTAACGTACAGAGGAATTTGCAATAACTTTTCTTCCAGTTATCTAGTACTTATGGTAAAATTTTCCGAATAACATTGCAGTTTTCCGATTAGTGCCAGTGCAGTGTTATATAAAAAAAAAACTAGGACAGAAATTGTTTTAACACTTGTGTTACCTATTTTTTATTACAAAAAACTTTGTAACTTATAAAACGATCCTATACGCAGTTATGCCTTGCCAGTAAATATTGGTATAAGTCGTAGGAAGACCGTAATATCTTTAATAATAAGGTCCAATCTAATAAAAATAATTAACATAGGCTTAATAAATTAATTTAAATAGTATCACACGACAGCCACCGTTATAAAAATTATAAATCGATGATTATTCATTAAACATTCGGCCCTTTTTCACCAACTAAGGGAAGGCTACCGTCACTAAAGTTCTAAATACAATCGCTCAGAGAAACCAACATAATGATTTAAGTAGGTAGGTACAGTAACCCGTTATGTTGGCGCTCTGCGTTTTCCAGTAACCTTCCCTACTATAATATAAATAGCAAACTTTACCAATACATATAGGTCGAAATAGTTGTACATTCCCGTATTAAAATACTAAGTACCTATCTACGTTTCGTATCAAATTTTAAATGTTTTCTCATAACCAACAATGATTGAGTTTGGAACTGAGAGGCTATATACTTCCAACGGACAACCTTTCTAAGGGAGTACGAATAATAAATAACACAAAAAGCATGCATATTTCCTTCCAATGCATTCTCCTGAGATCCTTTGATTATTAATTCATTTCATCATACCTACTTAGTAACTACGAGTGGTAAGATCGTTTCTGAATATTATTAGAGTAGACAATTTGGTATAGAGAGAAGGCACCGCTCCTACTCATTTAATCAGAAGCCATCTTAACACCGTCTCTAGTTAACTGCCACTCCGCCGACACAGCGTTACAAAATTAACTTAATATCAAACAGTCCACGCCAACTGATCGTCCACATTCGGTTCATCTGTCATTATTATGATCGGTAATGAGTGCAATGAAAATTTAAAATTTTCGAATGAATTGTGCAATCAGGGGTGCGATTACGGCAACCTTTCTTTCTCATGTTATCCCCTAAGTACGTTTACACTAACGTTTTATCACACGGATCATAACGGGTCCCAAAAACCATGAGACAGAATAGTTCCGCTCGGTCAACGACTGGCAATGAAGCGTTCGCCTAATGCTAACCATGTCAAGTTACTGAAATCTTCCGTATGGAACGCCGATGCGAGCGTAAGGAGAGAAGTCTTGACACGTTAGAATGATTCGTATTGCGATCAGGTAACTATATGGCGCCAGAGATCGCAGTCGGCGGCTACGGCTCTCATCTGCGCCGAACAAGCCTAATGTCTACGTATCAAATGGGAATGGAGAGCCGTTCGTTGTCATAGCAAACTGGTCAAGCATGAGAGGCCGGGCCAAAGACGGTCCGAGCTAAAATGGGGTGAGCAGTCCAACCACCGCAGCTCGTTAAATTTACTTTCCACTCTTTATGAAGCTCGCTTCTGACTCAAGGTCTCCACACACTAGAACGGATCATAACTTTTGGACACAAATAGTTTGTATGAACTAGGTACTGTAAGTAGGCACTGTTGCTGTGCTCGGTCCGACATGATACGGTTATGGATCTGTACAATGGGTGGAGACCTATGCCGTGACGCATCTCTAGTGCGGCTCATAAGCGAAGAATCGCGAACATCGTACGCAGACGGAGAGCTCTAGCCGCTCCAATCTTAAAGCTACTACTAAAGTTCTCTAAGCGATCAAAGATCGCAAGCTAAATTTGATTTCAAAAGTCTTAAAAAAATAAAATCTGCTAATGATCAACTTTTGTCCGCTAGCGGGGGCGGAGAACGGCGCGCACCGTCCTGAAACGTTTCTCGAAGCCGAGCTTGCAGTACAGGGAGCGCGACGCGTCGTTCTCCGGACGAATCACCACGAACGGCTTGTAGCCGCGGGCTGCCACCTCCTTCGTGAGACGCCTGGCCAGGTATATGCCGAAGCCTTTCCTGCAAAAAGAAAAAGCGCGTCATATTCCGAGCATCAAAATCGGCGGTAAACCCACCCAAAACTCACAGCAATCGAAGACCTACAATACTTGCCAGTGCTCGAACGAAACATCGCGCACGTTAAGCAATATAATAAAGCAACGAGATGTAAAAAAAGCTCGACTCCAATATTTCTATTGAAAGGATGAGATTCTTCCAGCATTTTGTACTTCGTAAACTCCTGATTCCCCAAGAGTCATTATAATTCTTCTGCTTGGCAACTTTTACTTCCTCTACCTGCGGAACTCAGGCCGCGTCTGCATCGAGAACATGGCTCCGTAGTACGACTGCACCATCCAAGCAGCCAGCTGTCCCTCCACAAAGATGCCATAAGCCGGTAGTTCAGCCACCAGCTTCTCGAAAATCTCGCGGCACTCGATGTCGCTGGCTGGGTACAGGTCGTATACCGCCTTCATGTGCTCGGGCTCTAGCCGGACTAACTCCACGTCCGGTGGCAGCCTGGTAATTAAAAAGGGTTTTAGTGTACATATTCCAAAGACCAATAAAGTCATACTAGAGTGGTCATGAAAAACTGGAAAGAAAGGGGGAACCGGACTGTCAGGTTCTAGACGGACGAAAATTATACAGCCATCTTGCTTTTGATTTAAGAGAGACTTGGTGTTCTTCTGATAGTTAATATCTATTCAAATGCCATAGCCGATGCGGTATAACTTTTGATATACGCTATGCAGTAATTGAATAACATCCCAAGATATCGACAAAATTAGAGCTACAATATAAAAACCAGAATCATACTCCTCAGCAGTGATGTCGACCGGTGGCGCATCACAGGAGTACACATCGCCAGTGATCTTGTCATGGGCCTCGTAAACGCGTTCAAAGCGGTTGACGATAGCTTCGTGAGTAAAGTTCAGGTACAGCGGCTGCGTCAGGTCCAGGAGGACGTCCTCGCACGTCAAGAGGTCCACCAGCTCCGCGCGCTCCGAAGGGCAGAACACGGTCACGCTCTCGAATATGTCTTTGTTTGGCTGGAAGGGAGCAGCATAGTTAGTTCAGTTTTAGGAGAAGCGATTAGGATAGGAAAGACACTAAATATAGAGTCATGGAACGATGCACTTCTATCTAAACTAAGCGGAGGGGTGCAGAATCGATCAATTACAATAGTTGAATCTACATCTCGCGCGGAGCCCCTTGTGTTATGATTGGTCGATTCTTTTGGGGTGACGTCTATATTGACATGGATCAGCTCACCATACTAAGCTTCACCATGTTAATCAATACCCATAGGTACGTCATCGTTCGCTACGTCCAGTAAATACAAAATATTTTCTAAGAATAGACATGTTTCACGATGTTTTTATCATTGTTACTCGATATTAAGTACCGCAATAAACCTGCCAATATCATCACGATACCTTATTAAAAAACCTCTCGACTTAAAACTTCCGCTAAATCCAGATCTTAAGGGCGGAATAGTAAAATAAAAACTGTAGGTCTGTTGGTGAAATTCACGGAAAAGCCAACACTCGCGAGCGACCTCTTGACAAGTCTCAGGCTTTGAAAAGCGTGATAAGTTGTGACTTGCAGATTACCTTCCGCCGCCGTCTTTTGTTTTTGTATGCGAAAGAGGAATTTGGTAATTACGATAGAAAATAATCAAAGAAGTAAAAGTTCAAAGTGAACAATAAAATAAGGCAAGTTTGATAATTTCACTAATGTTATTATTTAAGTCTAGTTTTAATTGTTAAAGTATTGAGTTCTTGAATGTATTTATTTTATTTCATTGCATGTTTCAGAAAAGCTCTATAGGGTCAGCCTCGTATCCATATCCTGCTATATACTAATCTACTTTGCCGGTAGTCTCTTTTTTCACGGCCTCTGGAGTAATGTACTATTAACATTATATCAAAAAGATAAAAATATTCTTACCGTGCTAGTGCAGCCAGGGAAATGCAGACAGATCGGATCCTCGGGCCAATTCTTCGCTACATAAAAATGGAAGTCCCACACCTTGTTGTTTAGATATGTTTGAATCGTCTGATGAAACTATGGAAGAAAAAACATAAAATTTATGGGAAGTCGCATTTAAAGCTCCTAAAATATGTATATAATTAGTCCGCCATGTTGCAATGGAAGAGCGAAAAGTATTGAGATTGTAGATATGAAGCAGCTTTTATATGGCCGTCCGCGAAGCATGCACCACAGCGACTTTTGTAGAAAAAGCAGCGGTTTTCCTATGGACCGACCGGGTGTGCCGTAAACGGTGAAATAACAGTATAATCCTAATTTAAAATCACACCCACGTACGTAACGCTCTTTTACGAAAATCTATCAGAGAAAAAAATAAGATACCTAACGATTTAAAAATTTGCGTTTGCTGAAATCTATTCTAGTAGAAGGCTAGGTCACAGATCGATAGCAGATTTCAGAGCTCAGCCTGTGGCAAATGTGGTCAACCCGCGTTATGTCTAGATAATTAAGCAGCACCTAGATAAATCAAGTCACTCGCCAGAAGATAATAAATTCTTATACTGTTATTCATAAACCGCCGTATAACTAAAATGCCGTTAAAGTTCGTTTGTCCTTTTTTGTCACATTGACATTTCCGTTAGTAAGAAAAAACAAAACCTATTTTAGCTAATGGAGGCTTGAGTGACGTTTATGAATAAGGCCCTTAAACTTAAAATATTAGGTTAGGCCTTTATCACTACATACTATACAACGAAGTCCCCCAGCTGTGTCTGTCTGAACGTGATTGACTCAAAGAGTGCCGAAGCGGTTTTCACCATCATATGCTTAGATTTATAAGTACCTACCTAATGAAGAAACCGTGCGAAGCCGGGGTGGGTCGCTAGTTATTTTAATGTTATCTAAGATCTCTAGCTTCTTTTAAGTCTAAGCTATTGCTATTGGCTATTGAGGGTAAATAAAGATGAGTAATTTTATGTGCTGTAACTTAATTTTGTAACATTAGATCTTTAAACATTTTCTTCGAATCTGCAACTCCAAGCACTCCTCGTATAATTGGGATATCAGAGGCTGAAGTGGAAATTATAAAACGCGGGTCTTCAAAAGTGGGAATTTTAACACACATTGCCAGACACAATATAGCATATTAATATTTATTACGGTCACGGTGGTAATTATAGTGTCAATGAATTTTAAAGTTTGATGCTATGATGTTGTAATGGATTACATTAGAGTTCATTCGCGTTAAGAAAATAGTGAGATATCAGAGCACTTGCAACGTACAGCTGTTCTGGTTGGTGCTTTTCTAGTTTTAGGTCTTAAGACACTATTTTCTTAAGGCAAACAGACTAGGGTACAGTACTGCGACATTATCAAATTTAATGGTTGCTTGCCCACACACATACCTACAAGAGATTTAGATACGAGTTCTAGATACAAAATACGTTTGTAAATCATCTAGGAGACATGGGACTGAAAACCTGTTAACTGTAGCGAGAGTTGCTTAAAACAATGGGAGCATGATCAGTAATTAAGATGGAACATTATATTTATAATTGAGATTGCACGGCACTGTGTTGGTTAGACAGTTTGTTCTTATCCCATATCGCAAGCCGAAGTCGAAACAACACCTAAGTATCATATCTCCAGCTTGAAAATGAAAAGACGGAAGACAGAAGTATTTGATAGAATATTAATTTCACCAGCTTCTTCCACGCGTTCCCGAGAAAAAGGGTCTTGACAGACAGACAGACAGATAACAAAGTGATCCTCTTAACTTAAATAACTCTTATGAGTTCCGTTTTTCATAATATCGAATACTCAGTCCTGCAGTCCCTAGAAGCTGTGAAAAAATCAAAATTCTATGTCAACGCGATCAAAAGATACAGTCATTAAAAAGGACGTTTCCATACAAATTGCCGTACTGCGAAAACCTAAAGGGTACTTCCAGTTGTCCTAGAAACATGAAATTTGGTATGAAGGTAGCTCTTATAGCACAATCACTACGGAAAATCTGAAAATCTTAAATTTTTAAGTCTGTCTGTGTATGTCACAGACCAATATAAAATGACCCCTCTCTGCGTACATTTTGCTTAGGAGCAGGGCTCTACTAGTACTTGACAATTTAAAACACTGGGGAAATCAGGGAAATCTTTGTACGGCACCTCGGTGCGCGAGTATGACTCGCACTCGTCCGGTTTTTTAACTAACCTTGAGAGATTCAGGCATATACTGCACTAAAACATCGGCCACCGCAGGGAGCTCGTCTTCCGTTACCAATCTAAAGTGTTTCCCTTCAGGCACGATTTCCATCTCTGAAACAAACGTTATATTAAGTAATTGAATGAAAACTGGTTTTGGAAATTTATCTACCTATCTTGTTTAATCTCTTTCTGTACCTATAAACAGTACCGTGGCTGACTGACTGACGGACAACACACAGCTTCAACCAATTAAGCAAGCAGTTTTAAGTGACATAATACCTAGAGTATAGAGTTGTAGGTTAATACCAGAGTCTAGAGTAGGTGTCTTAGAGGTGCACTATGAAGGGATTTCCCGTCCACGAGATAGGCAATTAAGTCCATTTTTGTGATGATGATAGGGTTTCCGTAGTCAACAAGGAACTCTTATTGTTTCGTCATGTCATGTCCATCCATCTGCTGTCGTTGTATAGGTGTTTCAAAAATATTTGGGATGTGTATTTCTCTTCTTGACCAGTTTTAATTTTTTTTTTTATTTCATGGCAACTTAGTTTGGTCGCACTGGTTCTTAGCCAAGTTTCAATAGAGTAGTTGTTTTTATACAATACATAAGATGGTACGCCAAGATGGGGCACACTTGCTTAATATTTTAATCGTAATAGTGAATGAACATTCACCCTAAACATGAAAAAGGACAGATTATAGCTTCAGCATTTTGAGCCTGACAAAAGCTTGTTGCCTACCATACTTATGCCTCTTAAACTACTAGTAGTAATTCATTGCAATTTGCCTAATTGGAGCATAATGCATAATGGCGTCTGCTAACGCCGTAAAGATGGGCATATACGATAATGTGCCCTATGTGTACTATGTACCCATTCCGCGATAGTGTCTCGGGAATGTCCTGCTAATGTTAAACTGTACCGGAGTGCCTCAATAGTGTTCCGAATATGTCCCAAAAGTGTTCCACTAATACGCCGCTAGAGTGGCCCGCAAGTGTGCCTGTATTGCGCTATTAGTGTCCGTCTAATGTCCCCCACATTTTCAATTGGCACTTGTTCCGCGGTGCCTCAATATAGTGTCTCGCCTATGTCCCAAAAGTGTTCCACTAATACACCACTATATAGAGTGTCCCGCAAGTGTGCCTATATTTCGCTATTGGTGTCCTTCTAATGTGCTTCACTAGCATCACGCGTTTGTCCCGATAATGACTCCTCAGTGTCCCTCTAATGCCCTGCTAGGGCTTTGCTATTATACCGTTACGAGTATTTGATTGTTACGTGACTGTCCGTCTTTATTCGACTGTAACTTTCTAATTATAATACACAATTCATGCCTAATAAACGCTTCCGCAATGACCTTTCATGCCCCAAACTCTTGCCGTGTATATAAAGCGTTGTAGCAGCACGTTAACTGCATGCGAGTATGACCGTGTTATAGCCTAACGTGCCCGTCCAAGTGCATTGCGTTCGCATGCGGCAAACTGCAACCTTGACCTAGCTTGCATCGAATGCACTGACGGTTACAGGCAATAATTAGCAGTCAGATACGGGTAATGTGTTCCCTCTGGCTATTAAATTAGTTTTAACACGATATAGTGAACTGGAATATTATTATTAAAATTTAATCCTTTAAAGCTATACTATGTTAACTTTTTAATTAGCTGGGAATATTAAATGTGGAGGGATTCGAGGACGCGGGTAAGGCCGTCAGAGGCCAACAGCAAGTGTCCTTCAAAAGTGAAGTGGGAAACGCAAAAGAGCATATTGGCATATTGTTTAAGTCCCACTTATCATCTCGCCTTTAACTAAACTGATTTATTTAATTGCTAAGAACAAGAAAAGACAAATATTTGCTTTTCGTTTGTTAATTTTCGTTAATCCTTCCAAGAAGCTTTTCGGGAGTTTATAGATTAGCGGAACAAATATCTCTCCATTAGGCTTCGGGATTTATTTAAGTGTTTGTCTGAAGGTTACTGAAGAATACGTATAAGAATTAAGGAGCCGTTTTAATTATGGACTAGGTATTGGTAAAAGTTTGCAAAGTTTGTCTTCGTAACTGATGGACTAACTGTGTTGGTACGCTGATATTTAGAGGTTGACCCTACGGTATGTACAAATATTAATAAACAGTTTACACGCAAATCCCGAGTATCATCAACGCGTGCTTTGACAAACTGTTCCACGCAGAAGCGTTCATTAACTGTAATTGATATAATAAACTCACTCATTCTGTGCTCTCTTTCTGTAGGAGGGTGGTTTGGTCGGTGTTGAAAGTTACGGTACGAACTAGTAGTAGTACCATGTCACTTATCTATTAAATTTATACTCATTTGAAACATTCCATAACCTCTCTCGGAAATGTTGATTGTTGCGTCAGAACACAGAACCGCGTCGATCAATTTTTGGCATAATTTGATAGATCCGTGTTGAAATTTTTCACCTTGGTTGTACTTACAACCAGCATAAATCCATAGCTACAGAGAGGCTCTACCACGACTAAATTAGCTTTTTTCGATAATCAGAAATTTCTACCAGAAATTACTAAACACGCCACTTGCTACTATATTAAAAAGTAACTTTTGGCGTTTGCGTACAACTTCCGTCCGAAATCCGGCGAATACGTTAGAAGCATAAAGCTGGCTATTTTATTTCACACGAAAAGTTTAGCTAGACCAGAGGCACTCTTTCTTTCTTAATAGAGATTAAGAAAGAAAAAAAGAAATATTTATTAGAGACTAATTCGAACAGACAAGCGAACAAAGACAACTTAAAAACTACGACGCGACGTTATGGATATCAAATTTCGGATCCGGATTTACAAGTAAACAATATTATACGGGGTTCGCTTTCATCATCCCTATAAGCATATTAATCTATAAATAGGTCAGGTTTTTTTTATAATAGTTCGGTGCCCGTTAACAAGATGGCTACAAGCATTTACCTAATGCTTAACGATCCGCGAGAAATTTTATTATTATTAAATTCTTAGACTTGCACGTATTTAAGAAAGAGCATTGATTTGTAAGTTGCGTGTAGTTATAGTGTATGTATTTAGGGCCTTATTCATAAACGTCACTTAAGCCCCCATTACTGAAATAGGTTTTGTCTTCTTCCTACTAACGAAAAGGACAATGTAATAAAAAAGGACAAACAAACTTTAACGGCATTTTAGTTAAAATAGGTTTATGAATAACAGGATTAAGCACTAAGCTAAGCCCCGCGACAGCTTAGTGGTGTGACCTATGGCCAAGCAGAGAGTCCTGGGTTCGTGCCCCGGATTGCACCTCTGAGTTTTTCAGAATGTATGTACAAGCTTTTCGGTGAAGTAAGACATCGTGAGGTAACTTGCGCACTCTTGCGAAGCCATTCAATCCAACTAGCGTTGGGCCTTAGTGGGAACTATAGCCCAAGCCCTGTTCTGAGAGGAGGCAGCTGGGCAGCTGTGGGACGTAAAACAAGGCTGGTGATGATGACTTTCGGTAAATGTCTCGGTGCTCATCTGCACAAGCTCTTATGTCTATAACAATAGAGCCGTGATTAGATTATTGTGACCGCTTCTATTACTTAGCTCCTTTTGCTCCTGACTTTACCAGCAAGTAGCATACTTTTGTACTTAAAGCACCTAGTATACTAAAGTCAAAAGCGCCACTTATTACTCAGCCAAAACCCAACCCTAAATAAAATGCACAAGGTCGACTTCAACATGTCATACGAAACGTAGCCGACCTTTTGTCTCGTGCAGCCTTTATTGAATCAACACAACGACATATCGAAGCAAGAAGCAATAGTAGTGGAATCATATCGATTTGTTAATGAATGCGCCTTTCATGGCCACGTACCTTGTCACATTAGGCAGGACATATGCGATAGTATGAAAATGTGCCAAATAATTTAGAGCGGCATGGTAATAAATTTTATCTACACACATATCATAAGTCCTCTATAATGAGTTCAGAAACCGTAGAAAATTACCGACATTTCAGTACGCCGTCGTCTTCTCGTCGACAGCGCCAGCCCCAGCACCACCACCATCACCAGCAGTAAAGTAATAGTCATTACTACATCGAATTCGATATCGTAATGACTTTTCGATATCGAATTCAATGTTTCAAATTTGAAAACCAGCGTAATTTACAATCATAGTGAAGTAAAACGGATCACTCACGTATATAAGTCGAGTTCAGTACAACATGTATGAATAATAATGTGATATTTTTTTTTTACATTAAAAAAAAAACAGTTTACGAAACGTCAGCTCAGTATGTTTGTCTATGATTAAAAAAAAACAGTCAATTTCGTGACAGGTATGGGTATGATATATGCCTTCGGCTTCTGAACCCATCTTAGAGTACTTTATAATATGTGTGTAGGTAAAGTAATGTATGCAACTCCACATAATTAGGCCTTAAAACACTCGTGTGATCCTATTATGAAACTCAGCTTCGCCTCGTTTCATAAAAACACACTCGTGTTATGTAGCAGTTGCATAAACTACTATTGTATGTGGCGCACCCGTGAATATGATTAGTCCAGTTCTGTAAGATCATGTTTTGGTAGGCATGTTTTAAATGAAACAGGAATGAACATAAGGTAACAAGAAGGACGATCAACTTCTTTTCAACAAATCAAGCACATTTCTTGGCATTGTGACATCATTGGTCTTTCGCTTGAGATCTGAATCACACATTGGAGTCTGATCTGAAATGCGTACTGAATTGTTGCAAGCACCCCTTGGAGGTAGATTAAAAAAAAGCCAAACGATAACCTTGTTCCTGCAAAGCAAATATACAAATTATTTAAAATACATTTACGTGTCGAAATCAAGAATGCAAGTCACCAAAACTTCACGTTTCCACTTGGCAATATTAAGTCGTAAGCAAATTCGATTCTAAGCACAGCACCCACAAAAGCTAATTTAGTTTTAAAACTGTAGAAATAAACACCCCGTATCGCGTGCCAAGTCCACTTGGCAACAACAGAATCAAGAGCCATGCGTGACTCGAAGCAGGAAGTTTAGCCCAGCACTATATTATCGATAAAAAAAAGAAAAATTACCTATTAATTTCATATCTCCACGCGCTCTCGCCAGCTCTAACTGTCGATATTCGAGATTTGCGTCTTTGGTTTCGCGATCTGTAAAAGAGAAAAGTATCTTTGATAGTGGCATTGCTATGCCCGGAAGCGAACACCCATGCAAATATTGTTTACATATTTAAATAACACAACCAAGAATGATTATAATCGCACCCTCGCGCAAGTATATAATTTCTTTTATACGACAAGGAATTCAAACGAGCAAGTCACCACTGCCTATAGACACTCGCTACCCCGGAGGGTTTGCATAGACGTTGGCAACCTAGAAAGCTAAGATGAAATGCCCGTAATTACACCGGCTGTCTTACTCTCTACATCGGAACAACACTGCAAGCTTTAGCTTAGCGGCAGAATTAGCGAGTAAGATGGTGGTGGCGATCCGGACGGACCTCGCACAAGGTCCTACCACCCGCAAACCAGTGATGTAAACGGTTCGTCTGTTTGTTTGTTCCCTCTTGACGCCTCAACACCTCAACTAATCTAGACGGAATTTGACCTTTGACATAGAAAAGGACAAGAACTTTTTACACCGCAGCGCGTACCGTAGCGGTAAGCGAATTCTACGCAGACGAAGTCGCAGACAACTTTATCATTACGCAGACAAGTTAATTATGTAATTCAATTTATTGAATCCATAGATGCTTCAGGTATTTTACTAGTTCGAAGCCACTGGGCAAGGTGCCTAAATAACTAACTGTAACTGGTTACATTTCAAATGAAGAGTGATGTTCATTCATATTTTCTGCCAAAAAACGAAATGAAAGGCCACCACTAACACTCGAAACAGAATTTAAATGCAGAAACTATGCTAAAAGAGCATTATCTGTCTATTTGTACGTGAGTTTTCTGACTTTTTAAACTTTTCTATAGTTATTATATTTAATGTATTGCTATGTATCTGTTATTATCGAGTTTCATTGTAATTACGAGTTTTTATGCTTGTTACATATTTTTGTTAATGTACTTACCTACTGTAAATTCCTTATAATATTATACAATAGCACCACCTGCTTTAATCTGCTCTAAACTTTATTCCATTATGGTTGCCTGGTAGAGATCGCTCTGTAGCGATAAGGTCGCCCATTGTTACCTTGTATTTTCTTTGTGCCTTATTTTTTGTTTTGCCTGTTATGTGGTGTTCAATAAAGAGTTATTGTATTAAATTAGCAGAGGTCGTCCATTAATATCACCGCCATTCCTCTGGTGATATGAGTACGTGGTGAGGTTTTGGACTATATATAATGAGAGCAGGATATTGACCGTGATTACTTTATGTTATGGGTTCCTCATGGGTTCATGTTGTCATTATGTCTAAATTAATAAATATTTATTCAATAAAAACAATCAATTACAAAAAAAAAATACAAATGAACAAACTAAAGGTCAGCGCAAGGCTTCGTCAATAGGATTAATGACAAAAAAAAGTAATAGAATTAACATAAAAAGTGGTATCCGCAACATGGTTAAATTAATTAACTACGAATTATTTAAAACTGTTACCTAAGTTTAATTTAATTTAACTCTGAAAAATGTAGGACCGTGATAAAAGTCCAGCAACCTATTTCACCAACTTCACTATTGTCAGTTTTCAATGACAATTCGGTGTCAATTGCTGACTTGAATAGCTTTTGTTTTAGCGCGCTTCATACTGGCCAAGAAATGTAGTTCGAATTGTCATGACAAACCGACAATTGCAAAGTTGGCGAAATGGGGGCCAGGTTGAAAAAACTAAAAGAAAAAGGAAAATGTCATAAATAATGTCAGCAACGTGTACGCAATAAATGAATTATTATTATTATTATTATTATTATTATAAGTACGCGTAATATCTCACTACGCCCCTCCTCCCCCAGCATTGTGATATTTCGTTTTTTCCGAAACCTCTCCCCCCTTTCGAGCCTCATGTGATTCAAGAACGATCTCTAACCTACCGCCACTCAGAGTCGTCAATTAACTCTAATAAATACTATATCGTACGATTTTCATAATTTTATATGGAAAATTGCCACTAATGAACGACTAAATACTGATTGACGTATCTAGGTAACGGCACAGAATAACAACGAGGAAAAAATAATAACAAATTGTAAAACGAGCCCTTCTATCAACGAACAGGAAATCTTAGATTACTCATATCATAACATACCTCTATTAAACGATATTTTTCAGGGTAATCAAACGAAAAACTCAGTATAATAGTGGACGAATCAATTGCGTGACAAAGTGACGTTAGTAAACCGATTGGTGAATAACATAGATGAAGATTGAGCTGGGTGTGGTGACTTGACAAGTCAGGTCGACACTTTAAGTTAACTATAGGTAAATTACACATTGTTTTGTAACTAAACTACAGTATTATTTCGAGAGCGCTCAACGGAATCTTGTTCAACATAAAATGTTAGGTAAAATCTTTTATAAAGGAAGAAAACGAGCTAGTGGGTCACCTGATGGTGAGTGATCATGATCAATTGATCACCATTGCATATGGACCTGCGCTAGAGGGTTGAGATGAAATGTTTCTTGAGCCTGTATTTGACCCAGCTATCTTACTCGCCACACCGGAGCACACCCGGTGCAAGCACTACTACTTAGCGGCAGCATTCGCTAGTAATATGATGTACCTTTCAAAAGGTTCTACCAGCCACAAATCTACAAGAACTAACTGACTTTAGCTGACGAAAAAGAGAAGCTACCGACTTAATTCGTTTCTCTGCGTTTCTTTAATCTATGTATTGTGTGCGGTAGGTATGTACTTGCATGTTCAGCAAAAAAAAATTCAAACACAATTCACAGTGTCTTTGCAGAGTTATAGAACATTTCTTTGCTGAGATCTAAGCAAGCTACTTTCCATTAGATCTTGAATTAGTCAGTGTGTAAAAATGCCTTAGGCCTTAAGGCTTATGGGTTATCTCGCCGGTACCTTTAAAAATATTAAATTATAGTCAATCGATAAATTACTTTGCCAGTTTTGTACTTTCTAAGGTCATTTATAATTAGCCTCCTACATTTTTTATGGAGTAGGTAAGTAATTAATTTCTGTCACAACGGCTGAATTATCTTGGCCAAGATTAATATGTGATTCGGGTAGGATTAATATTACGAACTTCTAAATTCAGTTAATGAATTAGTTAACCTCAAGCATCCTTGCTTGTAAAAACTTTCTAGATGAAAACTAAATAATTTGCGCCAACTTTATACCAATTTATTAAGATCTTTAAACAAGTTGTCTAATTAGCTGAAATAGCAACAATAGGTATAAAGTTGGCGCAAATTATTTAGTTTTCATCTCGAAAGTTTTTACAAGCAAGGATGCTTGAGGTGAGGTAGATTAACTTGTTTTTTTCACAAATTATAGTTGTTCAAATTCGTTTACGTCTCAAGATTTTTGGAACTTCATTATTTAGCATTCTTGTTACTCGATGTTTAATAAAAAAATACTTATAATAGGTAACGCACTCCAAATTCTAGTAAGTAATCCTATAATCCTTAATTTCCAATGGCGGCAACGGTAACTGGTGCTCCGTAACCAGTTGCGATCGACGAATTTTTGCGTTGAACGAAACTGTCGATTGTATGTATTTCCAAGGACTAAGTCTTCAAATAAAAAAACTAACGTTTAAAGTGGTATTTTTTTAGGATTTTCTAGTAAAAAGAAGGCAAACGAGCAGAGTGATTGCAGATGCGTTGTCGATCTAGAGGACTAAGATGAAATGCCTCTTGTAACCGTAATTTTCCCGGTTGGCTAATAGATTTGTTGCAATAGTGTTATTTCCTAAAAATTCAAAAATTCAAAATTCAAAATTTTATTCAGCAAATAGGCAGTTGAATGCTCTTTTACACGTCATTTTTTTTGAGTCTACCAGCGCTTTCGGAAAGACCATGATTGCCAAGAAGAATGCGCCGCAAGAAACTTGGCAAAACCTATTTTCGACTATCGTTGTGGTGAATGGAATACTAAGTCCCCATGCACCTTTATGACATGACATACCGACGTACTAATCAATACAGGAAATGGTTGTATTCATAAGTTTTATAGCTATAAGAGGTAAACAAACAGAATAGATTTCATGGTTTCCGTGACAATGGGGTATTTATGGAAATACGGATTTGTAATAAGGAAAGTTATACATACAAGTTGTATGGCCATTGGAAATTTACAGCCGGATAGACAAATTACTGAACCAAAACTAAAGTGAACCAAGAAAATCTAACTGTAGTTTGAATATAGGTTCTTTCCCAGTTCTAAATTTATCACACCAAAAACATAAAAAGAAAAAAAAAACAAGTCTCACAACGCAGTCTTTCCACCGTAAAAAGTTGTGAGATCTCAAGTACGCAAGTACAACCAAGTCAGTTATTTTAGGTAGAATCTATGGAAGCACTTGTAAACTTTGTCATACAATGTTAACTAATTTGTAACCATACCATCATCATCATCATCATCAGCCTATTCTAGTCCACTGCTGAGGGTCGACCACGACTTTACGAATGCTGCGTCACGTAAAATCGAAGAGTAAACGTTGTCGAGTTTGTATGACGTTTGGAACAGCGCCCGCCCGTGAGCGTATTTGGAACTAAAATTTAGTATGAGGTTTCTCGATCTCGATACGATAACCGTAACGTTACGCAGTATTCGTAAAGTCGTGCTCGACCCTCTGGACATAGGCCTCCCTTAATGTGCGCCATAGCGCCCTGTCTTCAGCTTGCCGCATCCAGCATCTGCCTGCAGTCTTTCGCAGATCGTCATCCCACCTGTGCCCTAAGCACGACTTGTCAAATCCTGCGTTACGTTACGGTTATCGTATCGAGATCGAGAAATCTCATACTAAATTTTAGTTACAAATACGCTCACGGGCGGGCGCTGTTCCAAACGTCATACAAACTCGTTATAGTTTACTATTCGATTTTACGTGACGCAGGATTCGACAAGTCGTGCTTAGGGCACTGGTCGGAGGGCGTCCAACATTACATTTGCCGAGTCGCGGTAACAGTAACCGTATCAATATTAGACATCTGTATTTCTGTAATAATAATAAATATTCCGGGGTAATTTCATGAAAAAAATTAAAGGCCCTCGAAATTTCCCGTCTCATTTACCCACTGATCATTGAAAATGTAAATGCAATGACGCCAATGAGAAACGGCGAGTGCTACGCCTATACGCGGCTACGACCGTAGACCTCGTAGCCTCGTAGACATGCTACGAATAATGAAATAAAAGTCGGTAGCCGTAAATTGCTGTGCAAAATAAAAAAAGGTTAGTGTACATTTCTTATAAAATTGGTCTTATATGCATAGTTGAGTTCGTAAAATTGCAAACGTTTGATAAGTAAAATTTGTTACTTTCTTGGCCTAGCTCTAGACCGATAAAAATTCAATGCAGTAATTATGTTTCAATTAGACAGATTTTATTGCATTTTGATTTCGAAAACTAGCAATCCACATGCAACCTACCACATTTTTTAGCAAAAACAAACTGATAGGTACAAAAAAATACTAAAAATCCTAACATATTCCGTAGCATAAATGTCATCATCCTACCAGACTCCGCTGCCCTTTCGTCAATTAAAAAAATAACGCTGAAACGCACACTCACACGTGATTCGCATACGTACACGTATTGCGTGTGAGCGGTTGCCAAGCGCCCGCGGGTCTAGCGGCCACTGCAGTGCCATCGATCGTCAAACATCGCGGCGATATGAACACTAAAGTCCTAGCTTAGCGAATTTACTCTAAACGCATTATGAGTTTTCGTGACTTGTGGATGCTACTGCTACTGTTGCAATTTTACTGGCAGATGCATTATTTGCATTTCTGACACTAAACAAGACCCGGCTCTGTGGCAGATATAGGAGAAAAGTGACTTTCCCGAATTTCCCAATTAGCAAGGGCCACGTTGAAAACCCTCTCACAAAATCGAGTCCAGGGGTGAAAGTATGCTAGATGATGATGATGATGATGATGAAAAGCTGTTACTAGCTAAATGGTTTGACCTAACGCTCCCCAAGAGCAACGCAGAAGTGATAATTTCGCACATTCCGGGGAAAGTACAATTTTGTTAATCAATTCGATTTGGTATCTAAGATAACGAATTAAACTTTCTCGAAACAAATTGTCTCAATCTTAGCATTGTGTCCCTCTCGCACCCACTTAGTTAAACGAGGACAAACTAATCGACCAGCTACTACATATCGTGCTATTCGTGAATTCTTTATTCAGGCGTTGAAAAGAGGTTCGTTAAACATTCCAGGTTACTGGCTGTGTAGAATTTCAGCTCGATTTACCCTTTAATGTTTAAAAAGAAAAAGACGTGCAATTGATTTATAAAGGCTGTCATACACTTGACTGGTTTGAATATTTTAAGACGACAGTCTTTATTTAAGACGCGTAAAGTACGCAGTGAGAAATTTAAACGAGGTATACACTGAATCTTAAAGTAAATACGCATTTTCAGGCGCAAAAATAAATTTTGTATAAACGTGTTTTCATTTTGATGCATTGCGTTACGAATTTATGATTTACCAAAAACGGACATTTCAATAAAATAATAGAGCTATGTTGTTATCAACATCACCGTTAATAACAGTTTTCCGTCTTAATTAATTTAGAGCACAAACACGCAAACTGCAAAATTTTACTTCTTCAATTTTGCACTTAGCATGTTTGTCTTCCAAAAGTAAAATTGATGATGTAAAATTTTGACCGACTGACTTTGAGCTACTCGGCTGCCAGACATATAATTTTAGTAATGCTCTGAAACGAAACACAAATTGGAGAACGTTAATAAGTCGATTACGACGGTCGTAAAAGAATATTAATTTACATACCTAATTTGAAACGTTTGATGTTTGTAAGTAGCAATTTTATTAATAACTTTTGCTTAGGCAAACAAAAAATTCGTAGAATTTTTCACCACTGCAACCACTGCTCTCTATGGCAGCCATGGCCATAAAATCCTTAAGCCGAGTTTACCTGCAAGAAAAATCATGCAAGATGCAATACAATGCGAGTGGGCAATCGAATACCGCAATATATCGCAACTTGCACGACTTTTCTTGCAGGTCTAAACTCGGCTTTAGACATAGGATACTTCATAGGCTATCTCAATTATCTCATATAGTTATCTCAACATAAGTTATTGTTATCGTAGATCTATGTATATCGGACGTGAGTCCAATGGAGTTAGGTACATAAGTTATAGACTAAGCTCGTGCTATTGTTGTATAAATACTATATGTATGCTGTGATACTCTAATAATGGTCACCAACCAACCTCAAATGAATTCTCTTTACCACATAAACCTTAAAAGATTTCTTATTTTCGCGTTCTACATTTAAACGACGCCGTACGTCATTAACGATTTCGTAAAGTTGGCAACAAGCAAAGTTTTTCATCACGGTTGGTAGAACAAGATTCATTATCGGCCAGCTACATAGAACATTCCTGTTTACAAATGTTGTTCGTTAATGACTGTTTCATTTCTCTAATGAGAAGGAATTAAATAAATTGCACTTTTAAATGGAGTTTCTGAACGGACTCCCAGGTTATAAACAAGTTATAAACAACCTACTTACCAATGTATGTAGGTATACCTACGTTACGTTAGGTAACTTTTTACTTGATTGTACTATTCACTAGAAAAATCAAGTCAATCACATTTATTTCTGTCTCTCCTTGTTAGTTCTGTTTCAATACAATATTTTCAGAATCGGGCCAGACAATAGCTAACCTTGAAAGGGTCTCATTCAGAAAAAGGTCGCAAAAAATAAAACTAACCATAAATCTATGTTAACCTAGAAACGTCTCTACCTGTTGTTAATGTGATTTAAAAATAGAGACCGTTGAAACCTAGATTTTTAGGGTTCCGTACCGTAGTTGTTATTTTGCCGAAAACTTTTCACGTGTACTGGCAGGCGAGAGAAAGTTTGTTTTTTATTAATTTTGTTATCATGAGGGTTCGTTTCTTGAAAATAATACGGGCTGTTATGCCTATTTGCGGGGGACCAGTTACGGACTGAAAATTTAAAGCGTTCACAAAATGCTGGTTTTAGTACAGATTTAATTATTACCATCACCTTAGTTCCATTTTGCTTTAACGATCACTCGTCTGTTTCTTTGTACATTATCAACGGAATCAAGATGTCATGTATGTATTGGTGAATCTACCTGACATGATTTGCACAAAATTTGCACCGTCAATGTTTAGATTCCGCTTGAATAGGTATTATTTTTCTAAGTATACTTTTGTAACTTCTTGGGATATATTGTGTCCGTATTCGTATAGGTATCGGAAGTGTTAAAAGTATTGTAATTTGTATGGTTTTCTGTCGTTTTATTTTTTCTTTTTTCGTGTCTTTAGGCAAATAGAGAAAAGTCTGTTACTAACATAAAAAACTTTTTACTAACCCAAAAAAAGTTCGTTTTGTAGCGCTGAAATCGACAATGAAACGAGCAAACATTTTAGAACCTAGCTCGTATTTCATTCAGAGCCAGTGCCGAGTAATGGAAGACAAAGTCATAAGGTAAAGTTTTATGCCGTAAAATAAAAAAGCAAAACTCGTTAAGTCATTACAATCTGTTTTGGATATGTTACATTTTAGCCTATTTTCTTAAGTAACACTACATGCGTTCAAAACTTAAAAAACCGGACAAGTGCGAGTCGGACTCGCGCATGAGGGTTCCGTAGAAAGATTTTAATGCTTCTCCCCAGTGTTTTAAAAAGTCCAGTGTCCGCAGAGCCCTACTCCTAAGCAAAATGTATGCAGTGTGGGGTCATCCTATAATTCATCTTACAGTCCATGAAATCTACAGACAGACATAAAAATTTAAGATTTTGAGAATTTTCTGAGTGGTTGTGCTATAAGAGCTACCTTCATACCAAGTTTCAAGTTTCTGGGACAACTGGAAGTACCCTTTAGGTTTTCGGGGAACGGCAATTTGTATGGAAACAGCCTTTTTAATGACTGTATCTTTTGCTTACGCTGACTTAGAAGGTTGATTTTTTCACAGCTTCAAGGGACCGCAAGCTTGAGTATTTGATATTAATTTCAGCATGCTACCTCCACGCGTTCCAGAGAAAAAGGGTCTTGACAGACAGATAGACGGACAACAAAGTGATCCTATAAGGGTTCCGTTTTTACCTTTTGAGCTACGGAACCCTAAACAGGTCCGTCTCTGCGTCACCGACTTATAATTACCATACGTACCAAATTTCAGCTCAATCGGTCCAGTAGTTAGTGTCTTGACTGTTATGTGGTGTTCAATAAAGAGTTATTGTATTGTATTGTATTGTAGTTTCGGAGCAAATCAGTTGTGAACCGTAATAAAAATAAACTATCGAAACCTCAACAAACAAGCTCCAATAATCTCAGTATATTTTTGGCAAATCCCAATTACCAAAAAATACGCTTACTCAAATATCATCCAAAAATCACCTTACGTAATAAACAAACCCTTCAATCTTGTTATTTATGGCTTTCACAAACCCGACTTCCTGACCTTTACCTTTTTATAGCTCTTCAAATCTAAATAAATGTACTGTCAGCGAACAAAATTACTTAGCAATTCGGTATCTACACTAATATTATAAAGAGGATAGATTTGTACCTATTTTTGTGTTTGTAATGAATAGGCTCAAAAAGTACTGGGCCGATTTAAAAAATTCTTTCACCAATAGAATGCTACATTCTTCCAATTTGACATAGGCTACATTTCATTTTGAAAAAAAATTAGGGATCCTTGGTAAAATTTGAACAATGTAACCGAAGGTGTAGAAAAATGAGTCTTAAAATGTCTTTCGTCGAATGCGCTGCCGAAACTATTAGCGATAGAACAAAATAATGTACAACAATATTAAAGAACATCATAATGTCTACAAAAAACTCCGCGGTAGCATATGTCCAACTATTGTAGTTATGTCACTACAACAACTTTTTTCATTTTATAATTGTCTACCCCGTGCGAAGCCGGGACGGGCTGCTAGTTTATAATAAAATAAAAATAATCGAGCTATTTATATTCCACAGTGCTGGCACAAATTGTTGGTATAATGGTCAATGGTCATATCATGACCTATATAATGGAACAGCCTATAAAGACATCAACATCACTCTCTGACCCTTTGGCTTTTCCCTATCATTCTGATGACGTGATTCAAACCATTGAAACTAGTGAAATATACTCCACTTATGGGTACAAGGTTAAACTTTGCACATGAAAACAGTACGCGCAGTAGAACCCTGTGGTTTAAGAAAGATAAGAACTTCCAGAGAGAATTAACGGTAATTAACGTGTCACAGTGCGTTGCAGTGTCACTCTTTATGCTGGTTTACTATTTGGGTCAATAAACTTTTCTTTGCCACTCGTTGCCATGGAGATGTCCCCTGGGTAACTCGTCTAATATAAGATTTTCTAAGGCACCACTCCATCAAACGTTAGGAGTTTCGACAGTTATGCCAATTCCTTCATCCTTCATCTTCTAAGCATGTAAATCCTGATTTTCGGGGAGTGTGAGTTAGAAAATCGTATTTTGACTAGCTACTCAAGGGACATCTCCATGCCAACGAGTAGCAAAGAAAGTTGACTGACCGATTTTCAGTAAAGACATTGTGATATTATTGTCATAACGTCATCGAAGAAAACCTTGAATTCTTTTGCCGACGTTACAACTTTACCATAACATAAATGTCACCAAATTTGCGTGACTCCGCAAGCGATGGGCCTGATTGCCAGACACCGAGCAAACCGACTTTTATTACGTCACCGAGTACACGCCAACAGTTTTTACACTTTCAAGTGTTTTTGTTGCACTTTTTGACACAAGTGAAGCGGCTGTTTGAATTCGAACTGGCACGCGGTAAAAAAGTTCAACTGTTTGTGCTTACCACAGAGCATAAAGACTAAAGGATAAAATGCTTACAGATTGTGTTTTGTTTTGCTTAGACAGAATTTATTAAAAGAGGTGTTACTTAGTAACTTCTGTGCCCTAAGCACGACTTGTCGAATCCTGCGTCACGTAAAATTCGAATAGTAAACTATAACGAGTTTGTATGACGTTTGGAACAGCGCCTGCCCGTGAGCGTATTTGGAACTAAAATTTAGTATGAGATTTCTCGATCTCGATACGATAACCGTAACGTAACGCAGGATTCGACAAGTCGTGCTTAGGGCACAGTGGTAGTTCTCTTACAGCTAGAGGTGTGAGTTTTTAAATGTTGTTTTCAGTTATTTAAATGAGTTAACTGACTAATTGTACATGTAAAGCTATCGTTTACTATTTTTGTTTGAAGTTTGACATAGCTTTATTGCATGCTATAATTTTTTTTTCCGTTTAATGCAAGTGTATGCAAATTCAGTGACAGTGAACCTTAATATAAACAAGCATGCGCTGTGCTACTTTAGTATTTCATGCTAAAATAGATAAGTTATCTTATAAAACAACATGCATCTTTTATTCATAGAAATGCACTATACTTAACCACATTACTGTATATTGTAACCAATACGAAACACGAACTTCCATCATTACAGATAGACTCAAAGACATTATATAAACATCAGGATAATAATGTCCTTTGGAACATTTTGAAATAGGAACTGTGTTGCGTGTTCGCCGGCAACGGGGAGCGCGTCGGCACCAGATTGGCAAGAAAAACGGAGTACCGAAGGACCCGTCTATCCTAAATAATATTATAAATGCGAAAGTAACTCTGTCTCTCTGTCTGTTTGTTTGTTCTTCACGGGAAAGCCGCTGCACCAATCTAGATGAAATTTGGTAAGAACATAGTTTGAATATTGAGAAATAACAAAGGCTACTTTTTATTCGGGAAAATCACATAGTTCCCTCGGGATAGCGATAACCGAAATCTAAGCGGACGAAGTCGCGGGCAACAGCTAGTACGCTATATAAATGTCTATGCTCACAGACAGAGTTTTTTTTAAGTCACACATCTACACTCTACCGTTCTGTTTGGTAAAAAAATCTTAAAGTAAAGGTAGTGCCTAAAATGGTTGCAAACGTGTTTTACAGAACGGCAAAAAGCAAGCGCGTTCTAAAATTCCTGAGTGTTATTCTCTGCAAAAATGCCTCTTGGAGTGGAGTGACATGTCGAGTTTTTGAGGGGACTTAAGGTTTTAATGTTTTCTGGGTTGTATTTTCTTTTGTATTTCTGGATTATGAATATAATACCGACAAACGACCGCAGGTGTTTTCGTGTACATTTTCAATTAAAAATGTTAATTGAGTTGATACATAACTGATGTCAATATAAAATAGTTTTGCATTATCATTAAATCAAGCTCTCGAAAACAGCCTTAAAAAAAGATGACAGTTGATCATGATTATGATGTCATATTTCATAGTTTTGATCATGATTATGATGTCATATTTCATAGTTTTGTCGTAGTGATCGTTTTAAAAGACATAAAAAAACGCTTATTTGAACAATTATTTAGTTAGCGTCCCTGTAGTCAGTTTGAGTTTGACCTTTGTCATATACTTACAAATATTTGCGAAACTGGAAGTTTTAATTCAGACCTAATCCGAATCTGGCGATGAAATCAGATGATTACTATTAACCGTTCTTATTTGAAGTTGAATTATATTTGCTTTCAGCCTGGTTTTCTGCTGTTCGGGATTACTAGATTTAAGGGCTCCTTACATACTTATATTACTTAAATTAAGATATTGATAGCACGTTAAATTTGTGCTCATTACGGAGGCTTTGTCAATTAGGCAAAAGCATGTCATAAAGATTCTAACGTAGTTAAAAGCACATCAAAAACACGTACCTACAGCCCATTGAAGGGTTTCTCGTCTTTGAAATTCAGTGAAATACTGACTGGTTATTATAATTTAATTTCGTGAACGATCTAATAATTCGAGTTAACCTATTGATATCTTTCAAGCAAAAGAGTTCGAACTCAAGTAACAAGTTATATCTTAAAAGCGTAAATGGTGTTACGAAACTAATTCCGAATATTTTGGCCGTTGTTGGACTAGTGGTTTTAGAAGGAAAAATTTAAGGAACGAGGAAGAGGTCGACCTAGGCGTTGCTACATTATAGGAGGGCAATGGACCGCTGCAAGAGCGACCTTGGGGACGCCCCCTATAGAGGCATTCCTTTCGTGGTTCGAGGCAGAGGGTCGAGCACAACTTTACGAATACTGCGTAACGTTACGGTTATCGTATCGAGATCGAGAAACCTCATACAAAATTTTAGTTCCAAATACGCTCACGGGCGGGCGCTGTTCCAAACGTCATACAAACTCGATAACGTTTACTATTCGATTTTACGTGACGCAGGTTTCGAAAAGTCGTGCTCGACCCTCTGCACGGTATATCGTGGTGTATCGCGTTACGCAGATGATGACTAGGCACGGCTGTTTCGCTCATCGTCTGCACAACATCGGAAGAAAGCCAAGTCCAGTTTGCCAACGAACCAGGTCTCAGTTACACAACGCTGCCAGCTAGAGTTGTACCAGCTCGGTCTTTAAAGGGAGCGCTCCGATCTCGTTCATTCGGTGAAAGGAACTATTTAGTTCTTTTAGTTCCTTTAGTTCAGTAGTTTAGTGAACGATTCGGAACTGTTTTGATCTGCGAAGGACACGAAACGGAATGATAGTTTTTCATCTCGCTCGCACTTGCTCTAGACACTTTGAACGAGCGCTAAGTATTTTTCTCGCTCGCGCCGCGGCCGCACAGCGTTGCCCTGCTCGGTCACTCTCGCTCACTTCGTTACGCTCAGCGATTCATCCACTCCACTCCTCTACCTACTGAACTAAAGGAGCGAAGACCGATTCAAATCGTGCGAAAGGATTTAGTTCCTTCCGGTCCGCGACGGGAATTCATTTGTAACAGTTCTTAGTTCCTGACCGACTCAAGCCTAATGCCAGCCTTTTGGCACAGCTTTTGGGCACCATGCCACGGGCGGCTTATTTAGATTTAATTAAATTTCGTGTTTTAGTTTAATTAGTTTTAGCTTGGATTTATTGTCACTGTAAATTGCTTTATTATATGAATATTGTATAACGACATAAAAACCCAAGTTTCCGTTCAAACTAGGCAATAATAAACCGTTCATGGCCTAGGACATCAATCAAATTAGGACGGTAAGTGAACTTGAATGGCATCCGTCTATCTCTATCGGTTAACGGTAGAGTGATAGAGACGGCGCTAATGAGGCTTTAAGACGTAAACAGCCTCAAAGGAGATCTAGGCTAGGGCTATAAATAAGTATGAAAGTCGATAAATTATAATGATGCGAGTGCTAAGTTATCAATCGTAGTTGATAAAAGAGAGATAGTCCCGAAATATGCGGTACATTTCCTTCCATTAATATTCAATGCTATCCTTCCTCTGGGAGCGCACAACTCAGCGGCAGCGAAACGTACCCCAAAACTCATCGAATAAACTATTTTATTAACATCATAATCTATTTTAGCAAATTTTAGCTAATGGAGGCTTGAGTGACGTTTATGAATAAGGGTCAAGTCAGCTGTGGTATATCTGTACATTAGAACCAGAACAAACAAACATAGAACTTCGACCCTCGGCAGAAGCTAACTCACACCCTCAAATATTAGCCCAGCCACAGGCTTCGTAGTCAAACAAAGAAGTAATAAATAATTTCATGGCTTTTCCAACTGAACGCCAGGTATTAAGTTTAGGGAGATTAGTGCCGTGAATTATGTTACACTAGCTGTTGCAAGCGACTTCGTCTGTGTAGAATGCGGTTATCGCTGTTCCGCGGGACCTATACAATTTTCCGGGATGAAAGATAGCCCATGTTTTAATCTAGGGTATAAGCTATCCCCATTCCAAATTATAACATCATAAGATTTCATCCAAATCCGTCTAAGTAGTGAGACTCACAAACTTTGGCATTTATAATATTAGTAGGTTAGTAGAATTACATTCGTAGCATCTACGTAACTCAAGTACCTGGAAAGATGGCGAAAACTGAAGAAACCTACACCTTGAAGGTTGAGAACGGCTTAAGAAGAAAAAGAAGAAGAGAATAAAAGCATTAAATCTAATCTAAAACTAAATAAACTAAAATTTAAAACTAAATTAAATCTAAATAAGGCCACCGTGGCATGGTGCCCAAAAGGCTGGCAGCGTTGCCTCGCTGAATAGCAATGCTGATTCTTTGAGAGAGAAAACTGCCAGCCCTTTGGTCACAAGTTGCATCGACTAAGCGCTTTTGCAGCTCTGAGGGTCGAGCACGAGTTTTCGAACACTGCATAACGTAACGTAATAGAGTAGTAAGAGCAGCGTTATCGAGAAATTTGTGTGACGTTTGGAACAGCGCCCGCCCGTAAGCGTATTTGGAACAAAATTTTCTATGAGGTTCCTCGATTTCGATACGATAGCATTACGTTGCGCAGGATTCGAAAACTCGTGCTTAGCCTACTAAAATAAGCTTGTAAGCGCCGGGACCCCATGGACCCTAGTTTTCAAACCCGACAGCAACAAAATTGTAGTTCGGACCGAGAGATAAATATTTAGAATTTTAGAAGAGAATTAAATTTCCTAAACATTGTAATAAAGCTGCACTTGAGTAAAAAGCACTGGCAGAGAGAAAGTTCTTTCAAACAACTTGTAAATTTACAAACGCCTCTTTGTCCGCTTTACATTTCACGGAACTAGGCTTCGTAACTTTAATGGCTTCATTAACTTTTAACTCCTTGCTGGCGAGGTGATGTTTGAGATTAAAAGCTGGAAATTAAAAGTACCTGGGTAGGTAACACTTCAAGCTTTCATTAAGTGTGAGTGAACTTTTGTAGTCTAACGACCTCTGAAGCGGTTAATGGACGATTACAGCTTATTGTTAGTACCTAGAGATTTCTTTATATCAGTTATAGAAAATGGTGTTCTGTTTTCAAAATCGTAATCGCAGCAAACATATAAAAAAAATGTGCATCATACAGAATAAACAGGTAATCTTTAAATATTTTTCTTTTCTCAAGTAGAGTATATCATTTGAAACTTTGACGTCGGATGAAACTTTGGTACTAAATTCGGCCCGGAAATGAATTCACAGCAAATATTGACTCCGGAGCAATATTGAGTTCCGTTCTAGTTTGGTAAGTTTTGAGCAAAGGCAGAATGCTATGGTAAAAATTAGCCAAGTTAACAATACAAGAAAATCTGATTAATATCGCAGCTATTATCATAGCGTAGAGAATACAAACAGGAGCTTATTTTTGCACTTTGTCAAATAGAAAAGATCATAACAATAGGGATGTTTCCTCTTAGTCAAATCAGCAACTTTTTATGAAATGTCAAAACGATTTGATCAGATCCGTTAGCGTGAAGTTTGCACTAAATAACAAACTATGACGTCATAATTTTCAGTGATCAAATTGCCTCCTTTAATTTGTCTTTGTTAAATTAAAAATCGTTTTAATTGCAGTAATAAGAACTGAAGCATCGGTTTTTTATGAGTATTTTCGGAAGTTTGACAAGTGAAAATGTAATTATTTTGACATCAGTCAACAACCCTATTATAACAAAAGAACAGTAATTTGTTAAGTTTCAAAATGGAAGACACAATCCAATCAGAGGCTAGCTATTCAAATCATTTCGTATTTGATTGGCCAATGTGAAACTTCGATTTGACGTCGTTCGATTCATGCAAATGGGTCATTCTACAAAGTTGTGATGCAACTTGTTCACGGGAATGTTACTATCTCTGCTGTATTTTTAAAGAAATACTCTCATGTGAAATGCATAGCGCTCAAGTTTACGTCTCGTCATTAAAGATAGAAACAAAAATACAAAATGGAGAAATGAAATAAAACGACAACGAGGTTTTAAGTCACAGTTTTTCTGTTATTTTGAGTCAAAGTCATTTTTAAAACGGTTTTTATACCCAGAATTCCAAATGTGAACAAGATTGCTGTCGTACCTAAGTCATAATTATTCATAATGTTTTATTAATTAATGTTATCGTACATAAATAATGCATATTAGAGCGATAAGAGGGGTAGATAAACCCTTGACGGGTTTGTCCCCTCTTTAGGAAATTACGATGAAATTTGACTCTATCATTCTACTTTAATAATAAGTGTCATAGTGCAGTAGACACAGAATGCAACACAGAGGTTCGAGCACGACTTTTCGAATCCTGCGTCACGAAAAAACGTTGTCGAGTTTCTATGACGTTTGAAACAGCGCCCGGCCGTGAGCGTATTTGGAACTAAAATTTAGTATGAGGTTTCTCGATCTCGATACGATAACCGTAACGTTACGCAGGATTCGACAAGTCGTGCTTGACCCACAGAATCATAAATCACCGTCAAAGTGAGATGCATTGGCCGAAAGCCTTGGCTGTCGCCCTGTCGGCCGAGCAGATTCGGCCTCGGCTTTCGGCCTTCGGCGCGTGCCAAATTACCAGGTGCTGAAGCCAATCAGGATAATTAGGGGTTCCATTGCTGGGTTTAATTTAAACCCTAACGGGACGCGACGGCTGCTTAAAAAATGTATACCTAGTACAATTCGGCGAAATACAAAGAAACGCGAAAGTTATGATTATGTACGACACAGTCCGCCATAATATCCTACTAATCCTTAAGTAAGGAAACTTGTTGTTCTTCCACGCTAAAACTACTGAACGGAGTTTGAAGTAACACAGTAATACAAGTAAGCGTTTAAAAAATATTGTTCTGGGTAAGAAACTAAAGTACTTAGCCTATTAAAAATATTGTTCTGGGTAAGAAACTAAAGTACTTAGCCTATTAAAAATATTGTTCTGGGTAAGAAACTAAAGTACTTAGCCTATTAAAAATATTGTTCTGGGTAAGAAACTAAAGTACTTAGCCTATTAAAAATATTGTTCTGGGTAAGAAACTAAAGTACTTAGCCTATTAAAAATATTGTTCTGGGTAAGAAACTAAAGTACTTAGCCTATTAAAAATATTGTTCTGGGTAAGAAACTAAAGTACTTAGCCTATTAAAAATATTGTTCTGGGTAAGAAACTAAAGTACTTAGCCTATTAAAAATATTGTTCTGGGTAAGAAATTAAAGTACTTAGCCTATAATTTATTGAATCAAATATTAGCGGGTACGTTGGTTTTGTCATTAACTAAGTTAAGTACATGGTTTACATATGTCAGTAGTGGAAGTAGTGGCATGTTGAGCGGTTGTTGTTGTGCTTCGTAAATGGCCTCGTGGAGAGTGCCGAAACGCGTCAGCGTTTAGTATAGTGGTGGTGGTGATAGTTGGGTCTGTGTGGCATGTGTTGATTCGTGTAGCAGTGGAGGCGGAGGTGTTGCATGGAAACATACATTTGCCGCACAGATATAACTATTTGTCATTAGTGGTCGCGGGTGAGCAAAGTAATTGTTTTTTAGTTCATACTTAGCCTATTAAAAATATTGTTCTGGGTAAGAAACTAAAGTACTTAGCCTATTAAAAATATTGTTCTGGGTAAGAAACTAAAGTACTTAGCCTATTAAAAATATTGTTCTGGGTAAGAAACTAAAGTACTTAGCCTATTAAAAATATTGTTCTGGGTAAGAAACTAAAGTACTTAGCCTATTAAAAATATTGTTCTGGGTAAGAAACTAAAGTATTTAGCCTATTAAAAATATTGTTCTGGGTAAGAAACTAAAGTACTTAGCCTATTAAAAATATTGTTCTGGGTAAGAAACTAAAGTACTTAGCCTGTTAAAAATATTGTTCTGGGTAAGAAACTAAAGTACTTAGCCTATTAAAAATATTGTTCTGGGTAAGAAACTAAAGTACTTAGCCTATTAAAAATATTGTTCTGGGTAAGAAACTAAAGTACTTAGCCTATTAAAAATATTGTTCTGGGTAAGAAACTAAAGTACTTAGCCTATTAAAAATATTGTTCTGGGTAAGAAACTAAAGTACTTAGCCTATTAATATAAGAACCAACACTTACTTTTCTTTTCGTACAGTCGCAGTTACAATATTTTCTCACTAAACTTATGAAACAATAAAAATCTTAGTTAAAAATATATTTCTTCGATTATTATGTTTACATTCAACATTCGGGGCACCTACTTATGACATACCTATAATATATGTAATTTATATAGAGATAATTAAAATGTAAACGATCAAGCTTGTATGGTCCAGGTAGCACCTTTAATACTTTATTGCGCCAGTTCTTTCATTAAAAATATCTTAAGAAACATTACATTATTTTCTTTCGCAATAATGAACCTTACAGCATTAAGCTTAACGTCGTTAATAGCGCACTACGCATTAATATTAAGGGCAGTCAGAGTCGATTATGAAATAGACAGGGGTGTCCCAATCCCTCGATAATCTATTGCAGTGTTTTCCAAATTTATTTAGCACTACCCCCTAGCTAGTGAGTTAATGGTAGATTGTATAACGAGGGAGAAAAGTCAGCAATTGCTTCCAGACTCAGATTCTTCCATTAAAATTTAAAGATCACAGATATGATTTATTTTATTATTCGTAAAGGATTTCTTCGGACTTGCTGAAATATTTCATTGGCATATTAGATATACTTATTTGTAATTATTAGTGGTGTGGGTATCAAATGGTAATCAAATAAATAAAAATAAATAAGCGGGTCAAGTTCTAAACCTCATAGCCCGAATGAAAAAAAAAAATCCGGAGCAAGAAAAAATATTTGCTTGTAAGGTATTAAAAAAGTCGAAACAAATCGGGTACAGTGTAATTTACTTCTTTGTAAAATTAGGTAAGTACATGAAAGATTTCGCGACCCCGTCTAAACCGTTCCGCGACCCCTTGGGGTTCATGCCCACACTTTGAAAACTGCTGACCTATAGTGACAGCGGGTAATACTAATATTTTTAAGGGCGGAGACCATTTGTGTGGCGTAAGACAAAAGATTTAGAGGGCCTTTGGAGTCTTTGTTCGAATGACCTTGCACTTGAGATCGATACACTGCAAAATTCAGTTAGTTAGGTGTTTATTTGTGCCGTAATCTTAACAACAATGGAGCATTTATTTCGAGGAGTAGGTATAATGTACCTATATTCGTACGTCAGTATAAGCTTCTTTAAAGCACATAAATTTGACACTCTTGATTACAGATCGGGTTTACTGGTAGAGATCGCTTATAGGGATAAGTCCTAATTTGTACTTGTATCTCATTGTTTGTAACTTGTCTTTGTTTCTGTATTTTCTGTACAAAGGGCTTAATTACTTAGAATCAGGAAGAGACTACTAAACTTCGCGTCGCGTTTGATTCTTGTTTTTTTTTTAAATGTCCACGTACACAAAGTATCGAAGCATCAAATTTCTTTTTCTACAGATAGCTCCACATTATGAGAAATTTGAGAAATAAGGGCATATGAATTTTATAAAACACTATAATTTTGCTTAATTAAAATCCTCAAAAAATAAACTAATGAAAGACGAGTCCGTCCAATCAAAAGCAATCGGATAGCTTATTTATGTACAATCTATCAGTTTTAATGCCCTAAGCTAAGCTGTATAGCTTTCCAAAGTTTACGCAACTGAAAACATGACAAACAAAATGAATAAACACCGTTGAATGTAAAACAAATTTACCTAAACAACTTTGTCAAGTGCAATTGTAATCCGAAAAAAGCCAAATTTTTATGCTAAAATCCGAATGTATAAACGGCGGCAAAATCCGAATTTTTCAGGTTATTTCGGATTTCGAACTAGATATCCCTAGTCCACGTCTTAAAAAAACATTTAGGAACATTACATTTTTTCAACGGGATATGAAACGCTCCCATTTCTAAAAAGGCTAGCCTACCCTCGTAACCTATAGACCAAAGGCTGCTCTGGTTTTATTGAGGTTTAGCAAAATTGCACCTGCCAATGGCAGAAAGAGATGTTCTAGTTATGGCCCTGTTAGATAACTGGCTGATAGGTAAAGGTTCACGGTCTCTGGTCGTTATGTCTTTTATTCGTTTTTAAAAAAAACATAACTTTCGAAATTTGATTCCGTTTATGAATAAAAGTGGGGAACTATAATGTTGCCAGTCATAAAGTTGGATATGTAGAGAGTTTATTGGCCCGGTACGGAAGTTGAAGTTAAAGAATAGAGTTTTGAGGCAGTTTAAATTCGCAAAGTTTATCTTAATTTATATAGTTTCTCACGCTACCTTTCTCAACTTACGTAAGGGTATAATTATAATAGGAGTGTTAAAAATAAACAGTACAAATTTTTCCTTGTCATAAAAAATTACGTTAATGCAGTCGAAATGTGTATAAAAGACTATAATTAATTACTGAAAAGAATAATGGATACGGAAGGAAGTTGCGTATTTGTTGAATGAAATGACCCGAGTCATTGCTACTAATATGGCGAGTTCTAGAGACGACTAAAAATATACACGAAACAACGTCGTATTTTTGCAACGTGTTTAAAAAGTCCAATGGCTGTATCTATAACTTTCAGGTGGTCCAATAATAATAATCAGAAAATGCCATAAGAATAGTTACAGTATTTCTGCTTGTGATGGAAGTATAAATACATACATACTTATATCCAACTGAGATGTATGAAGCCGTAATGAGCTAAGGTCAAACACAGCCTACTTATCCGTTAGCGGATTACGTACTAAGGCTTTTAAATTATAGTTTGTAAGTAAATTTGTTTTTGAGGTTCTTTGGTTCACCGGCATACTCATTTCAAATTGTTCACTGTAGAAAAGAAAGAGAGAAAACCAATTCCAAATTTAATGTAAACTGATGAAATAGACGCAAAACGACATTTTGAATGAAGTAGAAAATTGTTGATGTTAAATATATATTTCTTTTGTCTATCCCCTAACGAACGTAAACCATAACTGCGGTAACACTATATCAAGTGTAGAGTTACACAATTTTTTTTTTCTGTCATAACTTTAATGGTTACGTACCAATAAGTAAATACCTACATATTTTTAGAAATTACAACTTATTATATCAGAATGTAATTAAACCGCAACAATACAATTCCGCGACACCAAAAACTGTACCTCAAGTTACAGCATTTTTGCAAATGCCTAACTTCCTACACACAATTGCAAGCTGTATGGACTTATGGCTCTTACCTTTCGACGGGGTGTTCTCGTGCAAACGCCGTGCCCCTCAGCTGTGTAAAGGGTTGTTGGAAGCTTGGGGCTCAGCCGCTGGGGCCGGCGTTTGCGGCGTGCGGCGTCGGGTCAGGGTGCCGGCGGAGTGGCCCGGGTGACAGCCGGTGCGCGCGCCTGCGGCAGGCGCATGCGCGCTGGGGCCGACTATGCCGCAAGCGATTAGTTGGCGGTGTGGCCGAATTACGGCGTTTGGGGGAGGTTTGAGCTTTTATGCGGAAGTAAAGTAAGTTTTGTTTTTTTATTCCAAACTGATCAGCAGTAAGTACCTATCCACAAAAGAGGGCGCTGTCCTAATTGAACGCGAAAACGAGATCAACGATGCGATCATCGCTCGTTCTCATCCCATCGCGCGGACGCCTATTAGGACGCCCGTTGGAGACCATGTGTTTCATTGCAAATCCGTACGCGTAAAGTTCGCGCGAACTAGCGATGATCGCGCATATCCGCGTTCACTTAGGACGACGTCGAGGGCTGTATATTATTATATCACTTGTTCAGTAAAAGCCGAATTTGGAGAGCTGTAAAATGTATATTGAATGAATTATCAAAAGGCATTTAAAACTGTAAGTCGGCTGGTATGTAAGTACCTAAGTACCTGCTTATTTTTGAAAGGAGGTAGGTTAAGAACTAGGGTTATTTTTATCTGCAAGGATTATTTTTTAAACATGTCGGGCTGCTCTTTCATTTTATGAATTTTAATGTAACTTTATAAACAATACCGAAACTTTTCTATTGTGTTATCTTGTTTTTTCCCGTTGCAAAAAGTGCTTATTTACTTTTCGTAATTTATCAAATTATTATTACACATGCACTTTTGCATTTATACATAATCAAAGCTAAAATACTTATGTCAGACAAAGTAAGTAACCTATATATGAGAAAAAAAACACACCTGTATTAAACTTGTGAAATATGAATTTTAGTACCCGGCAACCCCACTACAGACGTATACGAAAAGCAGCCTAACTACAATACATGTGCTATATTGTTGTGCATTTGCATAAATATCGAGGTGAGCGGAGAATTTTCTGATCAATTTTACTCTATTTTTGAACACATCAAATCCATCTCAACAACCAACACCATTATTATTTTGACGTGCGACACTGCCCCTGAATGTACCGCGATCGTGCATAAATTATAACGTCAACAAATAACTTATTTATCCAAGTATACTGGTATAATGCATGATGTGTTTCCCGATCTGTTTCAATATTTAATTTCCTTGTTTTTCTCTTTTAAAATGTTTTTCTGCTTTTATTTCTCTATTCGCCTTAAGGCGTCAGTGATTTTATTCCGGTGTGGAAAATGGAATCAGCTGATTTATCGATTAGTTTCACTTTCGCAGGGAAGTTACTTTGTTTTGGCGACGGTCCAAACGTCTGTTACTACGCGCTAAGCACTTAGTACTTAACGTATCGCTTTACACGGAAATATTTGCACAGTAAAGTCTGTAGGCATACATAATAGGACTGATTTGGTAAAGGTCGCTCGATATGGGTAGTTCGGTGTTAGGAGTTATGGAAAGTCTTGAGTTTCAGCTGATACTTAGGGAATATGAAATTAGTTCAATTACATGATTTTTGTTTACGGCTTAGCCCGTGACTTACGTTAGGAACGGGTTTTACTGAAAGGTATATAAAACAGACAACAACTATAAAACCATGTATTGATCACAATCAGTAAGTTTTTAATATTAACTCTACCTACCTACGTAATAATATATACAAAACATGTAATTAATATGTAAATATAGACACTATACATAAAGTATATAAGGATTACAGCAGAAATAAATATATAACCTAAGCTAACCCAAAAGTTGGCACCTTTAATTTTAATTAGTAGAGTAGAGAGAGTAGAGATGAAATGAATATCCAGTAACTATCCGGTATCCGGTCTACACGGCCTTATTTTACGATCCGGCCGGATACCAGATAGATTACGAAATATCCGGTCAGATATCGGATGTTTAAAAACTACGTCTTTTATGTCAAATTGGAGTCTTTTTTGCTGTAGACCTGGGGATCGATTTTTGAATCTCACCCGGTCGCTCAATTCACTGATTTCTAAAAAGTTCTCATCGGTCTCAGCCATCCGTAAGTCATCGATCCCCTGTTTTCGTTTTGTTTTAGCTCGCACACAGTAATGAGAAAGATAATAAGTTACTTAATTCGCCATTCATTAAGACACCCAAGCAAGTACGCTCGGGCTCTTTTTATCACATAACCAGTACTATTGCGGTGTCAAACTCATCAGCTCATCACTGACAGGCAATGGGAAAACCGGCCGAATATCCTGCCGTCGGATATCCGGAAACCCGGCCTTATAACTCACCGGATATCCGGTATTTGGTCAATCCGTATCATTTCTGATGTAAAGTGTCAAATCATTTAAATTAAGGTGTCAAACAGCGGGATGTAGAGTCGAGGAAATTAATTCCTGACCCACCATAGAACATTTTCATAGTAAACGTCATAACGATTTTCCTTGTCAAGATATGCGATGTCACTACGACGTTTACTATGGAAAGGTTCCATGGTGGGTCAGGAATTAATTTCCTCGACCGTACCTTTAAAAAAGTTAGGCGAACAAAAACTACTTTTACATTTTCATTTTGGAATAGGTACATTTCAAGGTTGCAAACGTCAAATAAGTACCTTGGCTGAATTTTAAGCACGTTAGGCGAATTCCTTTAGTCTATGGTACTGCAGAGCGGGTCAAGGCTTCCCGAAATCTGCAGTGTCCTGGGACATAATACGGGAGTGTTTTTTTCTTTTTTCTGCAAAGTTTATTACTGCAGTCACTGCCAGAGTCAATTTTAGTAGCTACTTTATGTGTTCGATTTTAAAGCGTATATTTTATTTTATTTTAACCAGATTTTGACGTATCTTCGTATAACAGATAGGTACCTATTTATTTGCTTACTTATCTGTTTTTTTGCTGCTAAATTAAATCTGTTGCACCATAATAAGGGTTCCTTTTTATTACCATTTTCGTTCGGAACCCTAAAACCGACCTGGAATATCATTTACCTAAGTAGGTTGTAACTTAAGTTACCTATCTTTCAACAGTTTCACTCTGCAATCTCAGGAATAGGATGGGTAGTAGGTAAGTACGTAGTTATAGTAAATCAGATATTTAGGTAGCTACTCCCAGACTTTTCAATTTGACCTCGTTGTTGAATTGATGGCTGTGTTTACGTAATAGAACGTTTTCACAGTAAACGTCATAGATCAAACATCACATGCATTGCTTGACACTTGACAAGAAAAATCGTTATGAAACTTATGTACCTAGTTTTCATTACTTACTGTGAAAACGTTCTTTGGTGGGTTGGGTTAGGAATCAAATTGTTCGACTGTACATCATATTTTTGACATGAAACTTAAGTACCTACTTACCGTGAGACTCAGAGGATCAAGCACGACTTGTCGAATCCTGCGTAACGTTACGTTTATAGTATCGAGATCGAGAAACCTCATACTAAATTTTAGTTCCAAATACGCTCACGGGCGGGCGCTGTTCCAAACGTCAAATAAACTCGATAACGTTTACTATTAGATTTTACGTGAAGCAGGTTTCGAAAAGTCGTGCTCGACCCTCAGTCATTGTGAAATAAACAATTACTCTCGCATGGTAAGTATACTTATGATACATTAATAAACTGTGTTTAGCGTGACATGTTTCAGACTGGGTATTTCGTATTCCTTCCTCTACCTCGTAGAGGTACGCTTTCTAGTTCCTTCGTTGTCGGGTTAGACTCAACTTATGTAGGTATATTCGTTAGTGATTCGTCTATTATATGTAAGTACTATACAGTAAGCTACAAAGAAAGATAGCTACCACCCGGTAACGGCGGTTACTACACCGGGAGGTAACTTTTCTCTGCAGAAGACCGTAACAGTAAATGTCTACGTTACGCTGCGTAAGGACATTTTCACATTTGTTACATTCCTACAAAGCTATACACCAAAACAAAACTCGCATATAAGTGCAATATTAACATTTCCTCTGTCCAAAACGGACAGTGTAGGTAGGTAGGTTAAGTACTTAATTAATTTTTTTGGCATAGGCAGTGAAGAGGTACGCTATTAACATCTCCTTTTGTTCGTGATCTGTGACTCGTCAATTTATCGTCGTTTAATACCTAGAATACCTACGTAAGTAGGTAGTAAGTAGGTACTATTAGTTAATCTGTGGTTTAATTCAGAAATCATTCAATCATGGCCCCTATTTGTCAACATACATACATACATACCGCTGTGTAAGCTGGCAGTTTTAACACTTCGGTATTTGCATCGCTCCTTCAGTCGCGTACTTAACTATTTAGATAGGTACCTACTTACTTCCAACACTGTGGTTAGAGACCCTGACTATGAAGCTTGAGGTCCCGGGTTCGATCCCCGGCCAGGGCAGATGTTTGTATGGTGAATACGAATGTTTGTTCTCGGGTCTTGGATGTTTAATATGTATATAAGTATGTATTTATCTATATAAGTATGTTTATCCGTTGTCTAGTACCCATAGTACAGGCTTTGCCTTGTTTGGGACTAGGTCAATTGGTGTCAATCGTCCCATGATATTTATTTATTTACTTGCAGGTGACTAAGGGTCAAAATGCAAGCTAACTTGACTGTTATAAATGCCCTAAATAAAACCCTCGGGCCTTTTCTCTTTTCATAACGCCCAAGAGCTGTAATGGGTTGCACGGGCGGACCCAGTAGTATTGCGCGCCACGTTTCGGAACGCCCAAGAACTGTACACCTAATATAATGGCGTGCGCTTGGCACTACTTTTTTTCACAAGTGTGATAAAAAACATTGTATATTTCACGGGCGGTATGGGAATTAGGAACCTCGGCTCAGAGGCCCGAATACGAAGTAACGTTAGTAGTAACGTTATCGAGAAATTTGTATGACGTTTGGAACAGCACCCGCCCGTGAGCGTATTTGGAATTAAAATTTAATATGAAGCTTCTCGATTTCGATACGATAACGTTACGTTATAGCTGCTCGGCTGGGCAGCGTTCGGGAAGCTTCGCAGTGTATTTTCGTCCAAATTACCGTAGTGTTTGAAGTCAAAAGTCTTTGACCAGTGTGTGTTGCCAGTGATGACTTACGGATCTGAGACGTGGGCGCTAACGATGGGCCTCAGAAGGAAGTTCAAAGTCAATCAGAGGGGGATGGAGAGGGCTATGCTCGGGGTTTCTCTGCGGGATAGAATCAGAAATGACGATATCCGCAGTAGAACTAAGGTTACCGACATAGCCCGAAGAATTGCGAAACTTAAGTGGCAGTGGGCGGAGCACATAGCTCGCAGAACCCCCGATGGGGCCGATGGGGTCAAAAGGTTCTCGAATGGCGTCCACGGACCGGGAGACGAGCTGTCGGTAGGCCTCCAACAAGATGGAGCGACGACCTAGTACAGATCGCGGGACCGCAGTGGATGCGGAAAGCATAAGACCGGTCAGAGTGGCCTTGGGGGAGGCCCATGTTCAGCAGTGGACGTCTTTCGGCTGACATGATGATGATGATGATGATGAACGTTACGTTACGCAGGATTCGAATATTCGTACTCGGGCCTCAGAAAGCCAGTCGCCTCAGTCTTTGATTTTGGGTTTATACTAGAGCCTCTTTCGTGATTCCTTACCTACCGCCCTTATTACTATTACACGGTGCGAGTAAAATCGCGCGTAGCATTACACAGCGACACTCGATCGGCCACTATAGTTCATTTTATTCCTACTTATTCTTATTTGCAGGTGCAGAGCACAAGAAGCAGCGATGGCACGTAGACGTTAACTCGTCGATAATCTCCAAAATTTCAAGCTTACGCCCACTGAAAGCAGTTTCGGGATTTTAGAATACCTAGATGATGCTCTTACAAAATTGTAAAGGTAAGTTTCAACTAAAACAAACGAAAAGAAACATAAATTATAATGTAATTGATGAAATTAATGAATTTTAGGCAGTAAAATTATTTCGCATAGTGAAACAATGCCACCAACATAAGCAATAGTATTAAAAAAATAGTAATGTGACGCTGTCTTGTAATTTTTGTTGCTATTTGTCAAACTTGTCAAAGTCAATGAACTTCCGTGAGCTCGTCGGCTGACATTTAATTATTTACAACAGCTCCTCTGTATTCATTCTTGGGTTTTACGAGAAAGAACCCTTGCTATTTCTGTAAAGTTACTCAATAATTTAAGGAGAATTACTGCAGACTCTTTTATCGTCTTGAATGAAAGGTAACTTCCGAATTTTTAAACGTAGTTTCAATACATTTGTTTTTAATTTGTGTTGTTCGTGTAAAACATTACAAATTACTATTAAATTCTGTAGTGCAGTGTTAGAATTAAAACATTACGAAGGTGTTTTTTTTAAACTACAGGTAAGAAAGCATTAACGCTAGGTAATTGGTCCTTTCAAATTAATAAAAACTACTCAAGTAAGACACCTCCAACACCTAGTAAATGTTTTGTATGTAATCTACTAAATAATCATCTTCATAATATGGATATCTCGACGAAATTAATCATGTTAACTTATTTTCAGAACACATAAAGCAGTTCAAAATGTCAAGATTCCGTCCTAGGAGGCAGAACAACGGGTATTTTCAAGTACCAAGCGACGACAGCGGTTTCTCTGACGCCCAGTTCGACACACCGCCTCCAAAAATTCCATGGAAAGCTATTAGTTTGGCCACTTTTTTGTTTGTTGTTGGAACGATTCTGTTATTAGCAGGAAGCTTGATAGTTACTGGGCATATTGATACAAAATATTCAGACCGTTTGTGGCCTATGATTGTCTTAGGAGGTATTATGTTTCTACCGGGAATATATCACATTAGAATAGCATATTACGCTTACAAGGAGTATCCGGGATACAGTTTTGCTGACATTCCAGAGTTTGATTGAAAGCATGTACTGTTATGCCTTAGCTTATTTATACTCGAGCTAGAAATGGCAGACAACTTAGTTTACAAGTCAATCATTATGTTGACCCTTTGAACACCATTGAAATATACTAGGGTTTGTCAATGCACCAACATTAGTATAAAGTCAAAAGCCAACTTGAACTTTGTTCACATACACATAGGTTGCTAATGCACTTAGCAGTTGGAGCAATTAAATGTGGTATATGGAATGCACAATTGTACACAACACCTTTAGGTGTTCTTGTGTTCAAAGGATTAATAAAACAAATTGAGATCCAGAGCGGTGGCTGTCAGCCAATCTTAACATGTTTTGTAAACTACACTATGTTGGTACCTGCCCCCAATGCTTGGCATGTTCACTTTTAATAATTGAAAAAAAAGGGGTGAAAATTAGACAAAATCTTTGCCAATTATTGAAAATGAAGTGCTGATAATAGATAGGATAGTTTACCTTACATGCCATGATCATAATTTAATAAATAAAATAGTGACTGTATCTGTACAGTACTTTCATCAAACTGGATAGTTTTACTACAGTAAAGTGGCTCTTTGCTATTAATCAATGTCTATTTTACTGTATTATATTAGTGTGCACAATCTTGGTGTGGAATATATGTTTCACACTTGTATTAATGTGTATCTAAGCTATGGAATTTGTAAGAAAAAGTTATTTTGGTTTTAATTAAGGGGCATGTTATGTTTCAGTTCAAATAATATTTATGTCATGGACATTGTTAGTAATATGTTTAATGTTGTATTAAAAAAAATAACAAAAAAATTAACTTGTTCAAGTACAATGTAATATTGTTATAGTATTAATGCAAACCTAAAAGCCTAGTGCCTCAAATGAAAGAACTGTAATTTGATGCATATTTTAATTTATTGACAGTGATCATAGTTTTAATTCAATAAATATGTAAATTGATAGTCACTTTAGAGTTAAATAAATCACAATGATTTCCAATGCATTAATTATTAATACTTTCCATCCTATCTAAATTGATTGCACATTTATCTATTGGCCCTCTTCCCTTTTTTAGTTTGAGTGAAACTAGTTTGCGGAAGAGGCACGGAATGTCCCGTCTTTTTCAAGTGCTCAAACAATCTATTCTTAGATGGAAAGTCTGTCTCACACACCGCACACCGTAAATTGAGTGCCGTGCTTGAGTCTTCAGTTTCCGTAGTTTTAGGCCGCACTGGTTTTCGTTCCATTTGTTTTTTAGGCTTGACATTTCTTTGCATTTTAGGTAGTGCTGGTTTATCGTGAGGCAACGCCGCTTCCCCCAACGCGTCGTCGGTAGGAGTTGTGCTGGAGACTTCGTGGAGATTCTCAGTGGACGTTTGCGATTGCGATCCTTTTTTGAGATTAGCCTCCTTCTTAGCTTGTATCTGGCTCTTGAGCATGTTGAATTTCTTAGCCTTCCGGCTGCGCGCGGGGCCTTCTATTTCGTTGAAGCTCATTTCGTCGTGGCTGTCGTTGCCCTCGCTTTCTGGCATGTGTATGAAGGATTTCTTCTTGTTCTTTTTCTTTTTGTGACTTTTAGGCAGAGCCTGTAAACGAAAAATAAAATAAAATTAAGGTCTATTAATAGCAGTGTCAAAAAACTGGCTAACCTTTTCCTGAGAAAATTGTTCACAAAATAAAAAGGGTAGAGGGGATAAGTCTGATATATTGTGTATACCTGTCTGCATACCTCGCAGGTCTAGCTCAAGATGGATCTTAGCTGTTTCATTAAAATTGGTTCAACCAGTTGTGAGATATTTGACTTTAAATGTTGAGGTGTTTCAACTTTTCTGAAGTTGATTACAATTAGGATATGTTGTCCGAGTCCCAGGAGCGTTTTAACTACCGTCTTAAGACAACAACAAACAATTTGACGATAAAAGGCCTTTTAATATTCGTAGTTTCCGTAGCCAAGAGGACAGGGCAGTTGAAACGCCCCAGTAACCTCTTTATTAATTACTAGCTGTTGCCCGCGACTTCCGTCTGCGTAGATTTCGGTTATCGCTATCCCGCGGGAACTATAAAAATTTCCCGAATAAAAAGTAGCCTATATTATTCCTCAATGTTCAAACTATCTTCTTGCCAAATTTCATTTAGATTGGTGCAGCGGCTTTTCCTTGAAGAGGTAACAGACAGAGTTACTTTCGCATTTATAATATTAGCATAGATACTGCGCACCAACCTGTACTTTATCAGAGTCATCGCTCAGCGTCTCTCTGATGTCATTGTCCTCAATATCTGACGTGGAGTTTGCATGGCCTTCATCTTCAGTCAGTCCGTTGACTTTTCCCTTCACAACTTCTGCGGCAGGTTCCATTTCAACAATATTTTCTTGCTTATCATCGTCTGATATCACAACATCATCCTCCAACACCATGTTGGAAACATTTTCCTTGTGTTTCTTGCTGTTTTCATGGTTTTCGAATGACTTGACGTTTTTAAATAGTTTGTTGCATGCTGAGCAGTACAGGTTCTTGATACCGGCTTTTGATTTTGAAGGTTTAGCTGTGGCTTTTGATGCTTCGCTGGCCTGTAAAGTGATAAAGGAATGTCAGAAAAAACTGAATGACTTATTGGTTTTTTTTTATTGACAGATAAAGAACAGCAACGATTTTTTTCTAATCAAATGGTAGAAGAGGTTTTATCCCAGCATAAATATTGAATTATAAATATTAGTAATAAATAACAATAATGTTTGTTAGTGTTTGTAACTATTTAAAACTACATAATAGAGCTCAAACTAGATTACAAAGCTTTTTTTTTAATTTTAAAGCAGCTAGAAACCTTTCAATCTTGTTCTCCAGGCGAAATTATACTAAGTACCCATCGTAGCTCCATTCTAGTGAGTGTGTGATACAATATTATGTTCTATTGTTCTGTGTAAAAAAACATTTTTAAGTTTGTGATCTTGATCCCTACCTCTTCAGTCTTGGAGCTCTCCTCATTGCTGCTCTCCATCCCGCCTTCGCTGATTGTGTCATCATCAGAAGACAGGCCAAACTCCTCAGCCAACAATGATTCAATCTCACTAAGCTTCTTTTGATAATCCTCACTCTGCATGAAAGAGCTTTCGCCTTCTTGTTTCTTTGCTTCTTCAATTTCCTTCTGCCTCTGTATGATTCTTTCCCGTCTTATTTGCTCTGCCTGAAAATAAAATTCACAATACTTTTGACTGACTGACTGATGTTCAATCTGATGTCATAGTACAATAATTTTACAGTACCACTTAAACAATTGACACCAATTAAACTAGTCCCAAGCTAGGCAAAGCCTATACTTTGGTTACTAGACAACGCATAAACATACTTATACTGATAAATACAAACTTAAACACATATTAAACATCCAAGACCCAAGAACAAACATTCGTATTCACCATACAAACATCTGCCCTGCCCATACTGGGGATTGAACCAGGGACCTTGAGCTTCATAGTCAGTCTCTAACCACAAGGCTATCCGGTCGTCAACCTGACGGTTGTGTAACCTAGTCGGCTAAGACAGGAGTAATTACCAAAATACCTTTTTCTTGTTCTCTTCAGCCTTCTCCTGCAGTTGCCTCGTGTGTTCGATGACACGCTTGTCCTTCCTCCTCACGAAGCTGACCAGCCTCCGTATCTCCTCATTCCGTTCCTTCCTGGCCCTCTGCCGGATCTTGTTGTTTTCTTTCTCCATCAGCTTGATCACTCTGCGGTTGTCGCCCTGCTGTATCTCATATTGGTCCAGCCATACAAAGCCTGGAATGGAAATGTTGTTGATGCAGATGCCAAAATAGGTAAGTAAATAAACATTACACCTTATTGTACAAAAACAGGAGCGAAAACACTATTTCCAAAGAATTAAATTCAAGTACAAAGGATTTATTGCTAACTGTCAGAACATAGGTATTATTGTTTCATATTTTGTTACAATTTTCTGCTAGACGTGAGAAGTAAATTTAGTTTAAAGTAGAGAAAAAAAATAAGTCTATTTTTCCACTTGTAACAATGTTACTGGTGCATTAATCTGAAACATATATGAAATTTTGTAATCTTCCTTAGAAAATAATGAAGTTATTGAACTTGGTTTTCTTACTATTTTTAATTTCGTAAAAATTTACCTTATTTTATATTAATTTCTGAAATATTCCACCCAAGTTCCCACAGCATCCCCGTTTTAGTCTATACAGTCAGGACTTTAGCATGGGGAGTAGCCTAAACCTATAATAGTAAAGCAAATTCATATAGGTGAAAAATCAATACTTTCATTCACTCATTACTCATTCAATCCATTTAATAAATAATAATAAAAGACATTTATTCAATAGTTTGTAGGTATAGCTTAAACTAGTGTACAATAACATTAAAAACACTACTAACTATTGAAATGGTAGGCGCCTCAGCTTATGCCTGTGCCACACAGACCAAAAGGTCTGTTGGCAAACAGGCGCTGTTTTTCAGTCGCCCCCACAATACACTTATAGACTTTCAAACACACAAGCACGGATGCACGCACATGTCGCGCACACGCACATAAACATACACACACACACACACACACGGACTGTTCGTGACCATAAAACATGAAGAGGCACTGGTAACATTAGGTAAGTAAAGCACATAACAAACAAAACACCATTGGTATACATTAGAGTCAAGTACAGTTTCACTTTAGAGTGTGTCTACCCCTATTCACTACCCTGACTCTGCACACTTAGCAACCAGGCCTTACAACGTTCTCGAAATACCGGAAGGGACCCACTACTTCTTATTGGCGGAAGCAAGTTGTTCCAACATTTAGAAGCAGGGAAAGCTACCTCTAAATGCCTGGAGTTGTACCAGCTCTAGTCAATTCATTTTCTATAATTCATATTCTTAAGATTTTTCCTTAGTCCCACTTAACCTTGTTAAAATACAATGGGAAAAAATATTGACTGCTGCACCTGCATAAAGCTGCAAACGCGCAAACAGCGGTAGCGAGGCGGCGCGGAGGCAGTAACGATTGTAATATTCGAACTTGTATGAGAGAGGCCGCATAGACCACTGGCTGGATAATGCATGGTTTATGTTCTCTTTCATACAAGTATGAATACTACAACTTATACCGTCTCAGTGCCGCCCCAATACCACTGTCTGTTCCTTTGCAGCTGAAATAATATTGGTGTCAGTATTTCCATGATTAACTTACTTTTATTAGTAGAGAAAGACATCCAGAAAGAGTAGAACTCGTGAACTTCTTCATATGGAGTAGAAGAGTTGCCGAATTTGGGGATGTTTGCTGTATCTTCAGGATCATCCAGGAACTCAGTTTCCTCGGCGGCCAATTTGGAGAATACCTACAAATTCAATTGGTTTGAGGTATAAGAAAGTAAATTAAAAGCATTAGGGCTCCTTAGAAGAAAGCTGACATAGGTACTTGTTTTCTGATGTTACATTAAACAAATAAACATGACTGTAACATTGTGTGACAAAGCAGAATGGTGTGCAAAAATATACCCTAGTATTTCTACCAAACCTCTCTCTCATTTCAGCTGACATAAAATAACAAGTGTTTGTTTTGTTTCACAAAATGGCAGATTGCAGTTTGATATAATATACTTAGGCCAATAAGTAAAAAAAAATCTGCACTGTTTCTTTCATTTAATTAACACATTCACATTAAAACCAAAAAAGATTTCAATTGTACCTATTTCATGAAAGAGTGAAAATCAGACAAAACCTGGGTACCAATGGTTGAAATCAAAGTGGATACTTTTTATTTATACATTAAGTTTTGTAAGTCTTACTTCAGCGTAAACTCCATAGAATCCCTTGGGGTCATCCCCAAAGCCTTTGTAGCAGGACGGACTGAAGTAGGGGAACACATCGAGACTGTCATCGTTGTATGAGCTGCCCGCACCTCGCAGTAGCTGCTCTCTGTGGTTGTCATACCTAAATAGCAAAGAGTTCAGATTACTTCTAAACACTAATGCATCCCCAATAATGCTAGTGTTCACTGAGATTTGGATAAAGAGTACATGAGTTAAAATAGAAAATATTGTCCAGGATTTAATTTTGGAAAAACTAATTTATTGAATCAGGCGTTACTTTGCGGAGGTCCATATTTATGAACTAAAAAACAATTACTTTGCTCACCCGCGACCACTAATGACAAATAGTTATATCTGTGCGGCAAATGTATGTTTCCATGCAACACCTCCACCTCCACTGCTACACGAATCAACACATGCCACACAGACCCAACTATCACCACCACCACTATACTAAACGCTGACGCGTTTCGGCACTCTCCACGAGGCCATTTACGAAGCACAACAACAACCGCTCAACATGCCACCACTTCCACTACTGACATATGTAAACCATGTACTCAACTTAGTTAATGACAAAACCAACGTACCCACTAATATTTTATAAATTCCAAACTACCCTTTTATGTAAGTCCTAAACTACCCTTTTTTAAGAAATGAATTCCAAACTACCCTTTTTATTTTTATTTTTAATCTACGCCAGGTACCCCGTTATTTTTAACCGAGTACGGTAAAAAGAGAAGTCATGTTCTCATTATTACTATGACACATTATTAAAATTAGAACCAAGTCGTAACAAAGGCGAAGAAACCAAATTAACTTGTTCATTAATAATAGACCCCATGTTGTTGTACCTAATTATTTCCAATTGTTCTAAAACCGATAAAAAAAAAAAAAAAAGGATAAAAAAAAGGATAAAAATAAAAAGGGTAGTTTGGAATTCATTTCTTAAAAAAGGGTAGTTTAGGACTTACATAAAAGGGTAGTTTGGAATTTATAAAATATTAGTGGGTACGTTGGTTTTGTCATTAACTAAGTTGAGTACATGGTTTACATATGTCAGTAGTGGAAGTGGTGGCATGTTGAGCGGTTGTTGTTGTGCTTCGTAAATGGCCTCGTGGAGAGTGCCGAAACGCGTCAGCGTTTAGTATAGTGGTGGTGGTGATAGTTGGGTCTGTGTGGCATGTGTTGATTCGTGTAGCAGTGGAGGTGGAGGTGTTGCATGGAAACATACATTTGCCGCACAGATATAACTATTTGTCATTAGTGGTCGCGGGTGAGCAAAGTAATTGTTTTTTAGTTTTGGAAAAACTGTTTGTCAGATAATTAAAACTAAGTACAAAAATAACATTTTTCTCACCATGCTCTCTCCTGAGGGTCAGATAGGACTTCATAAGCGTTTTGGACCAGTTGAAATTGCTCTTTAGCCTCTTGAAGGTTGTCCAAATTTTTATCCGGATGCCATTGCAATGCTAGCTTTCGATACGCTTTTTTTATTTCGGATGCACTTGCTTCTTTAGCTACACTTAAAACTTCGTAGTGGCACTTCATTTTGAGATCATTCTATTCTATTCAGTTTAAAGTTTCACAGCCCGGTGCAATAAGTAAGGTTAAGAGTTAAGATCGAAAATAAAGTTCTGTGACACTAAGTTGGAAATTAATAGCTATTAACGATTAACTAACAAAATAATGTAAAGGAACTGCATTACTGCATATTCGGTTTTTCCTGGGAAAAACAGTATCGATCTATTTTGAAGAAACGTTTTGAAACGTCTTGGAACAGAAGGTTTCACATGCATGTCCAAGCGGATTTATAAACGAAACGTAAATGACGTTTGACAAGCGGTCCTTATTGGACTAACGTTTCTGGGCTTCACGGCTGCTGCAGGGCATGATGTCTCAAGCGTCTCATAATGATAATTATTATTTTGTTTGATACGAATAAAAATGCTTAATTTGCTTAAATATTTTGATGGTAATAAAGGTTGAATCAAATAGTACTGCTGAGAGAAATTTGTTAATCATCTGGGATTCCACCATCATTACAATTCGGACTAAGATTACCACAGGTAAAAAAATACTTCAGCAAAATGTTCATTGTTTGAAAAGCTCTTAAATTAAAATTCTTAAAATTTTGTTTATGTTGGCGCTTCTGGCAATCATTTGCTTTTATTGTACCTACATCACTAGAACTGCACACTGCCACACACTATCAAAATGCTCTCAACTTGCTCTAACAGTAGGTAATTAATAAATACACTTACGCTGCAGTCAGCCGATTACGGCTTAGGGATTATCATTATAAACATAGCACTGTAGGTATTGATTTAATTATAGCAATATTTTTATGTGGAAAGGGCGACCCTTCGTCTATAATACATAATATTTTATGGTTACTTACATACTCTACGCATCTGCAAATCCTCGGGGTTGTGGGTTTCTATATGGTCAGTGGTGATCATTTACCATCAGGTGGCCCACTTGCTAGTTTGCCTTCCTTGTAGTATAGAAAAAAAAGTTTGAAATAAAAAGTCCGACCGATCCGACCTAAATACTAAGTAAGCATTCGGGTTCGGGTGAATGAGGCTAAAACCATGCTAAAGCCAAAAACCTTGAGCACTTCTGCTCTTAATAATAATTATAGTTAAGAATTCTCTTTGTCATAATGCTTACAAACTGTATAATTTCAACATATTTATTTTTGTCTATAGCAGGGTAAAGGCACCAGTAATGGACAAGGATCCAGTAATGGACAATGAGTCTTATTTAATAGAAAATAAGGGACAGCAATTTATTTTATATCAGTCAATTTTCAACCATATGATCTTTCAATTAAGAACGAAATGTCCATCAATGGTGCTTGTCAACTTAAAGTGTCCAACACTGGTGGCGTTACCCCAGTCTATACCTACAAAATCTATAGGTACAAACAAAAAATACCTACAAAGCTAATAACGGCAGTAATTTCAAAGATTGTTCATTAAAGCAAACGAGACGAAATTATCAAATTAGTTGCCTGCAGCCGCTGCCTTGAGATATCTTTGTGTAATTATCTTTTACAAAATGGATGCGAAATGTGGTCCGTCACGACCGCTCCGTCACGAGAACCGTTGCTAAATCAAATCAACACCCTGTTTCACAATATGGAGGTAAAGTTCGAGCAAATCCAGTAGACGACTGGCCGCGACTTTGCTTGTCGCGCGAGATTATATTACCCGCCCCGTTGCATTCTGAGTGACAGAAAAGGACGGGCAGTTGTTCTCGCGCGAGACAGAAGTCGCACTGCGAGTTGTGCTAGACCTACAGTGCTTCATTAAAGATTTGCGGAGTTATCAGCGAGTGGATAAGACTTCACCTATACACGTACCCACAACACAGGTAGGGAACGAAAGAAAGCCCGTGGGCCAGATCAAAATTTCACGTAGGTATTGCGCAGCCAGCAGCGGCTTTGGAAGAGACCTCTTGTTTCCTGTGCAGAGCGCAAAAATAGCAGGGCCTGTGCACTAGCGCAAAAACGTGTGACAGTGTGACGAATCGATTAACAATGCGTCAAGCGAACGCCTCGTCGCGTGCGGCAGTGTACCATAACTTTTTTTTTTTTTTTTATACTAAACTGACCAGTGATTGACCCCTATCTCAACTGATGGAAAGTGCAGATGAGGCCTAAGGTGTAATTCACTATCACTGGTTCAGTAACACTCTATTCATTCTAGCTTTAAAGAGCCCCAGGTTGTACCCGTCGGGAAATGTAGACTATGAGAGCGAATTCCATTCCTTAGCAGTTCGCATTAGGAAGGATGAAGCAAACCGTCTCGTACGGACTAATCGAATGCCAACAATATATGGGTGAAGACGCTCCCCCCGCCTGGAAGTCCGTTGGCAAAAAGGATATTATTCTGATAGAGGCGCTATCTCCTAACTTTCCTATGGCCATTGCAAAAAAAAACGATATGACGGAGAGAACCCATTTATTTTAATTATTGCTCGTGTCCCTAGTGGCGAATGATTGGAACCTCAGCCGGCTCTCCTGTTTAACAAACGATCTGGACATGTTGTACCACCGGGGCAGCTCCTCTATTTCTTCCTCTTCCTCCTGTGAAGGAAATAGTGCTTTTGTACTTACTTAGCCAGCAACTCTTCCAGAAAAGAAAAGAGGAAACATGTTCTAGAATGTTTCACGATTACTATCAGCATACGTCAATTCAATTCAATTCAATTCAATTCAATTCACGTCATGCAATGCCCGCAGCTTCGCTTCCGTGGAAAGATGAAAAACAGGCAGCCCTCCCAGCCCTTCTCGGTGCACCTCTATGACGGTTACCTAAGATTTGCCAAATTTTTAGGCTGTGCGTTGTCTGTGAGGCAGTTAGTCACTTCCCCCCTTTATGGAGGGAACACGTAACCACCGCGTCGTCCTCACGGCGCGGGGGTATGCGTAATGCATTTCCCATCGTTAAAAAAAAAGGTACACTTTTAAAGGTATAAGTAGATTGCAATAAAACTAACTTGAATGGATTAAGAGCAAATTTAATGACTACTGATTCCGGCTGTACGAGCCCTTTCGACGAATTATACACTTATGCAGACTTGCGCTGACGTGGTAATATTTAATCTACAGATCGTCAAAAAGTCAAGAAAACAGAGAAAAGAGGAACTAAAAATTCTCATACAAATTTGAATTGGTTGCCAAATTGAAGTAATTTTTACGTCAAAAATGTGACAGTTACGAAGAAATAGAGCCATCATTTAATTTCTTGCCTTTTTGGTCGGTCTGTACTTACCTCTTGTTTTGATCTACTGACGTTTTTTTTTACTGAATTTAAGAACAATTTGCTCCGTAATTAGCTGGCCCACTACCCTCCCAACACAGATAGCAAGTAAAAATTGGATTAGCCTACCGACCGACGGCAAGTTTATTGAGACTGCAAAATTTAAGATCAATGTTTTTATCGTCAGTTTAGTTAGATCGAAACAAGAGATATTTATATTGAATATTGAGAAGGGCTGTTAGACACTAACCCGAGGTTAACTAGACGTCTTTTAGGTACCTATCGTCTGATACCGTTAATATTGCCCTTATTCATGAACACCATTCAAGCCTCAATTAGTTAGGTTAGGTTTTTTCTTATTCTTACTAACGGAAATGTCAATGTGACAAAAAAGGACAACATTTTAGTTAAAGTAGGTTTATAAATAATAGGGTTAGTGTTTTAACCCTGGTCGGTGCAAGTCGGCGTTAACGGGTTGCTTATTTTTTAACCGTGGTTTAAAGTTCCGCACTGGCGCGTTCTTGCTTGCCGGGCCATTGGTGCTACCATTGCACTTGGTATAGCGAGCTTGACTACTCGTCCGAAAAACTTGATAGACGCATTACCTACACAAGGTAAACAATAATTTTAATTCATTTATAAGTAATTTAATTTAAACTCATTTAGGTACCTACATGTCAATCTTAAACAAAATATTTAATTCAATACTTGTCAAATAACTTAAAACGAGAACTTCCATTTATAATAGTGGCAGTGAGATAAACTCTTCTTCTCATTGCGTGTACAAATGTGGTAACTTAAAAATACCCCAATATAATAGGCATTATACCTATGCAGAGAAAGAAGTAAAAAAATTTTTTCCAATTCGTTTAAACTGTAGGTAGAGTTTGTTTTAAACTGCCGAAAAAAGACGTTAAATTAAAGTTGATTGCTGCTACTACTACTACTGGTGCTGGTACTCTCTGTCAGATTGGCGAAGGTTATTTCCTGAAAAGATTTAACTAAGTAATTAATAACATATTAATTTGTTCATAATCCTACCAAACAGGTGTATACCTAATTTGTAAGCCAGGAATGGCCTGGCCCCTATTTCATAAACATGACAGGTGACAAATGACAACGACAATTCGATCTACACTTCGAAGTTAATATGAAGTCTGGTAATACAAAAACTTTTCAAGTCAGTAACCTACACCGAACTGCCGTTGTCATTTGTCACCTGTCACGTTTATGAAACGGGGGCCAGGAAGCCAGGTAATTTGTAAAGTTTTTGGGAGGAGGCCCGTGCCCAGCAGTGGGACGTGAAAAAGCCTGGTGGTGGTAAACCAGGAACACGTTTCTCTAACAGGCAGGTAAATTTCGTGGAGAATGAAAAATTAAATAAGTTTCAAGCTCGTGTATTGATATTAAACAATTTTGACAAAAAAGGTAAGTTCATTTAATGCTTGCGGAGATGAATAACACATTTTTCCACGATTAAACATCCACTGTAACATAGTCTTGCCACTATTGATGTTAAGGAAGGTGTAATAATTACAGGCAGATAAGTACGCACAATTAGGTTTCTTCCATGTTCATTACCATGACTGTGTTTTTCATGCCCTCGAGTGACTGACCTTACGGATAATAAGAATTAATTACTTAATAAAAATACAATAGTTTTACAACACAAACACCGTCTCATGTCTAAGTATTTCATATTTTTCGGAATGGCAAGGCATGAAGCATTATTGATGAGCTTGCCATACTAATCGTGCATCATAAGTAGTAGGTAGGTATTTTATACAACACAAAAAAGCGTAAACAGCGTTCCTCAGAAGCTTTAGAACACCATGTCATGTTAGATCTGTCGCCTTCGATGGACAGAGTGGTGTTAAAAGTATATCATGCCAACGTATTCTCCGATTTACTCTACAAGCCTCAGAGAAAAATATTGCGACGTCTGAAGCCTCCTAATTTGTTACAAAAGACCTATTAGATCTATCAACTATCGCAGTCTACTAAATAGGTAAGTATATTGATTCTTCTACATTGCAACTGCTTGTTGTAAATGGACATAGTACAAAAACCTTTCCCACGGGCCGGGAAAAAACAAGCTTATGTCAATGTCATAAAGTTGTTATTTAATTCATCCCATAAGGGATAGGCAAAGTAACTGAGTCCATACAGCCACGTCTGATGTGTTTTGTAAATTTCTGTATATTAAAGTCCTGTCATCGTCAGAGTTGTGTCAGTCTGTCCTAGTCACGTCCTGTCAACTGCTCATGCCTTCCGTAAAGCGATAATGTACTTTACGGCGAGCTACGGCGAGCAGCAGCCGGCGGATATTTGGGGCTCACAAACAGAGCGAATACGCGTTTTTACTTGAAATCTTCATTTGCTGGGCACTTTCAAGTCAATTTGTTGTATAACACACTATCTTTATTATCCATCAAACAACATTAAGCACAGAAACTAAAATTCAATTAACGACACGATCCACTCTCATCGGTTTCCCGCCGAATTCCCCAATGTCATAAAGATTTCGACAGGGGAAAGATTTTCTCACGATTAGTCGTTTCTGTTGTCCTTATGAATTAATTCGATGGCCATTGATTGCACTAGCGGATTTTTTGCACGCTTTTTTGTGTCCCGAACACATTTTCTATTTCACCCAGAAGTTATTGTTAGTTGGTTAGTTAAGAATTTAGTCACTTAGTCGACTAAATTCCTAACTAACCAACTAACGAATACGGATTTCAATTCAAAAACAATACACTCTTTTTCTTCGGGCAGTCGTGTAACAAAAGATAAATACTTAGTGGGTCAACGCAGCGCTACGGCGAGAGTTCACTAAATAAAAAATTAAGAATATACCTAACTAAATAGAAAAATAATAATAATCGGTATAACAAGACTATTTTAACCTAAGGACAGGAACAGAAACAACGGTGCCAATGAGGGGCTATCGCGAGTCAAAAATCGAGTCTCGAGTGAGGTTTATCTGTCATTCTCCACCAATGAGACACAAGCTGACTGTGGTCTTTGATTGGTGGAAATTGACAGATACTTTTTTTTACTTATTTATTGAGCTTTGGCTACCAGGGTCATCAACTTAAAAAGAGACAGATAGACTTCACTCGACCTACACTAGTGATCCTAGCGGTTTTTTGACTCGCGATAGGGCTATAGAGGCTCATTCCTTGGCTACAGGAAGAATTACTCCATTATAAACTTTAAAATCAAAAACGTTGGCAGCTTAGGATCCTTTCTGGAGAATCCATGGCAGGGTCTCTGGCTACTCGTCTATCTAGGTCCGGCTTGGTAGACTTGCGACGAAGGCTACTTACGATCTCCTGGTCTTCCGTGCGAGCGGCTGCTGAAGGGGCCCCGCCCATGCGAGAGGCCGCGGCAGGGCGAGGGGGTTCCTCGGGGGTCAACATGGGCTCAGACCATTTTTCGTAAAGGTCTTCACGGGGCCCCAGGGGCTTTATTGGGTTGGTGCGGCAGTTGTCTATTATCCATTTCTGCTCTTGCACAGACGGACATCTGGAGGGATGAATGAATGGAAGATGTACAAGTAAGCTGCTTGGTTGAAGTACAATAATGATTCAGCGTAGGTACAATCATTTATGGTAAAAATAAAAATAAAATAAATATCATGGGACAAATTGACACCAATTGACTTAGTCCCAAACTAGGCAAAGCCTGTACTACAGATACAATACAATACAATACAAATATTCTAGTAGATATTTATATGAATATGTAAGTTTAATAAAGATTACACCTATCGCTCATACATGCTCATACTAAGGTCAAAGGTAATGGTCCGTTTATATTATTGGTGTTCTTATAGTAAAATCTTTAATTTCTACCATAAAACAGCGAATCGGCAATCTAATAATTGGCACTTAACGCATTCACTGTAAGTGTATACTCACCGACACAATCAATCGCCAATCCTAATTATATTGTTTATTGTAAATTAATTCACTGATTAATTGAAGTACAGTTAACATAATAATCAGAAAAACTAAGGTGGGCGGTTAATTGCGCCGGTGAGTTTTTATATGCGTTTTGGTGACTTTCGCCCAATGCCGCTGTCATACATGTATTTCCAGGCATATGATCGCACCTGGCCCGTGTTTTATATAGCTACAAGTTACAATTTACAAGCGGAAGTCTCTTTCTAACAAAAGGTGAGAATGAGACTTCCGCTTGTAAATTGTAACGTGTAGCTTTATAAAACACGGCCCTGTACGTTTACGGCAGCGGCATCTGAAAAAGTTTCGTCCTAAATATCTATCTATCACTATTCAAAACTGTGTCAACTCAACAATCAACATAAAAGGCCGCTTTTACATTCGTTCATTTGCCATCGATTGAATAATTTGGAAATCAAATAGTGTCGGGATCGGCACGGCGCTTCAATCTCCGCGACATCGCTAATTGCCGTGGTAATTGGCTTGTTAGCCCACTTACACGGGACGAGGCAGAACGGCTGAGTACTTATATGCATGTCTTTATATCTGCTGATTAATTTCCTTTATTGACTTTCTTAAAAGTTAAAATTGCGTGCTGTCGTTCAGATGAACATGATGGTGGTACTCATCTTCAAAAGGAAATAACAACTGTCGAATGTTTTATACTTATCTGAAAATTTAACTTGTTTGAACTTCGACGGAATAAGGTGATCGATAAAAAGTGTATACGAATCGACCTGGTTTAGAAAAGGTAGGTATCGTCGTTTTTTTCTTTCGTTTTGCTTATTTCCTTCGGGACGTGTTTTGAAAGACTATAAAACTTGAATTGAAAAAAAAAGGATATTCTAAGCTTTGTCGGAACCCAGCTGTTAAAATTAAAACAAAAGCTCGCAGAAGAATAGTTAGTAATCAACGAGAGCAACGCTCATTCAGAACAAATGGAACGAGTACGAAATTTCGAGCGATATTAATTTTATCACATTAGTAACTCCCCGGCGAGTTTCGCTTTTCTCCCGGGAGCAGATAAGATAGGCTTCCCTTCACCCGGTCTCATTTGACAGCGCCCTTTTCTGCTTCACATTATCAATGACACTTTGTAATTTGGTATTTTAGGGACTAGAGGTCAAAGCAAAATTTGTAACTGGAAGCTTAGAAAAAGCACATAAAATTTTCTACTTAAGGATGTGCTTTTAGTTCAGGAAAGTATCTACCTACTTTTTCGTCAAAACACTAGGTTTAGTCAATCAGACGTGAAAGTTCAAATCTCTGAGTTTTCCAAAAGGTATGCACTATACGGTTTCCTCAGAAGAAAGACAACATCGCAAGGAAACTTACACAAACATACGAAACAACTTACGCTGGTTTGCGTCGACCTTATAATTATATTTACGTCAGATGATACAAAGATGGCAAGTTAACTCCGAGTTACTGTCTAACCCAGGTCGCCGCAAGTTGGCCTTAGTGGTCGGTATCATCATCATCACATCATGTCAGCCGAAAGACGTCCACTGCTGGACATAGGCCTCCCCCAAGGCTCTCCACTCAGACCGGTCTTGTGCTTTCCGCGTGCACCGCGATTCCGCCATCCTCACCAGGTTGTCGCTCTATCTTGTTGGAGGCCTACCTACACCTGGTGGTCGGTATGGGAGAGTCTAATCTATGATGGGCCTGTTGGAACTGTATCTAGGCCTATCTTTGAGACAGGTCTATGATCAGCAACTGGCCTTATTATACAGGCCTGGAGAAGAAGATGGAGTGACGACCTAGTAAAGATCGCGGGACCGCAGTGGATGCCGAAAGCACAAGACCGGTCTGAGTGGAGAGCCTTGAGGGAGGCCTATGTCCAGCAGTGGACGTCTTTCGGCTGACATGATGATGACGATGAAAGTTCAGCCAAACCTGATAATATAAGTGAGGTCGTCGGCCTTGTAAATGAGCTTAGTCTTGGGGTCGAAGAATCCGTCGCCAGTATCGTAGTAGCCCACCGGGATCTCTCGTGTCGGCTGCTCCGCTGTGAGGTAGGACCGTCCCGCTGGCTGCAGCCCGTTGTCGTATTCTATCGTGAATCTGAGGCGAAGAAGTAAGACAGTGTAAGCACTGAATTTATGTATCGTCACGTGGTAAGACAGCGGATGTTTGTCGGACAAAGGTCTTTCCCGCAGCTCACACAGTAAATACTAATCCATCCAACGTCTATGTTAGCACCGTGACGTCCTCTTAGAGATAATCCGCCTAAGCGAAGGAGAACGGTCTGGTGCGTGTTACATACATTACAAGTTCAAGGCTAAAATTATGGCACCAAAGCTGCTGCACCTGTTGGCACTCGCCCAGTTTTTGGAAAATGTGGGTAAAAATACTGGATCTGTGTGGGTCAAAGTCGAAACCTTATAAATTTAAATTAATTAAAATTCAGGTACCTACCTTCTTTTCTATTTAAAACTCTACCATAAAGAAAAAATATGATAGTACTTGATGAAATAATTCAATAAATGTTCAAATTATGAAAGTAGGATTAAGTACTTAAGTGTTTAATCCTGCTGAGAAATCAGAAACGTTACAAATTTAGCACACAAACGGTATTCGACGGACGCTAATTAAGAATACAAGCCAAGTAGTTTTTAAAATCCTTTCCGATTGTAAACTTCAACAATCTTCATTAAGTATCATGATAATATATCAGTATTATTTCGATTGAGATATACGTGAAAGTTTAATACGAAGTTGCGAAGTTTGTGACATTTTTAAAAGTGGCCAGGATGACATTCACAAGATCCTGTTATCTTACCTCTTTCGGAAATTTGGTTATGATAGTTTTTGTGAAATAATTCTTAACTAGTTATACGAGTTGGAGTATTATTTTAATTTCTTATACAAAATACTCGATTTTTTTGGGAAAAAAAAGAGCGAATTCTTCCTTGTAGTACCACAGCATTAGACAAAAAAAATGTTTTGCTCCTTAATTATTTTCGGAAACGAGAAATAAATCCGCCAATACTTACAAGGGATCCTCAGCACAAAGAAAGCAGAGCCCTGTCTTTATCTGTAATTCAATGCGAGATGAGACGCAAAGAAATGCGCAGCAATGTTTTGCCGCGTAATTCATATCCGTCCATTTACGAACAGAATGGTGAGCAATTTTTGGACCGCGTTTGCGTTGGAGTTACAAATCAACGGTAATAATTCCAACAGACCAAAGGGAAAAAACGCCACGTAAGCATTTTTTACTTTAAGCTATTGTCGTTGAGGCCACAGCACAATGGATGTAGTCTCTCTTAAGTCTTTTGGGATTGTGGATGGCGAAATGTGCGCTGCGGGTGCGGCAGAGGGAAATAATCAAGATGGATCACTTGCTTTATGAAAATCAGGAGTTAATAACGCATGTACGCTACCTCTTTGCCCAGAAATATTCTAGTTAGCACGCTGATGTTTACACGCCATGTGTCTCTTCTGTGCAGGGTTGGTTAGAAAGAGACAGAAAGACTTCATCATTGGAGCTTAATCCTAGTTGCAAATGCAAGCATTGTTTTCGAAACTGCAATAGTAGTGATATTAACCAGAGACTAACGAACACTGCCGCATGCTTCCGCAGTCACTAATGATGAAGAATGTTCCAAATGCACTCTGTTCCCTACGAGTATATCCGTTTACAGTTAAAATCAGCGGGAAGTTTAATTTATTTTGTATGGGAATGCATTGTAACTTCTTTTTATTTAAATGTCAATAGACGATTTCGGGTTTTTAAATCATTGGCGCGAATAAATCGAACTAAACTAATGTTATCTATCATCACGTGAGCGTCCCTATAAATCCTATTATTCCTATCGTGCCTATTTTCATTCACCCATTTCATTCAGTGGACCCGCTGGTTATTATAAAAACTCTGCGTTTTCAGGCTATTTACATCGCGCTCATTTTTAACAGCGGAAAAAGCTCCCTGTCTGTGAATAACTTCGTATTTTTGTTGTGCCTAATGGCTGGTATACAAAATCATAAATTATCACATTTATAACTAAGTTCAGCGTGTTAAAAAATAAAAGAAGGCCTACATTTTAATTTAGAAGTTTATATAACGTGAGTGAACTTTCGTTCGTTGGTCGGTGGCCATGGATCATTGTAAGCTTACGCCTAGACCCTGAGCAATAAATAATGCTAAAAGATGGACTTAACAAGCAATTTTTCGAAGGGCCTTGTCTTGCCCAGCAACCTCTCTTCTGGCCTTGCAGGACTCTTTATTCTGAGTCACATTTAGCCAATTGTTTTATTCTGTGTCCAAGTCATCTCGTCATCTTCGCCTGGGTCTTCCTGGCTGCCGCTGACTGCCATGCGAAACATGCGGTCACCATGTGCCAGTAAAATACAAAAACATTCTTCCGATGCAAATTAATGACCACAAAATAGGAAATAACAGGCACTATTAGTGTCCCCAAACCGTAGAGTGCACTAATCGAAATTAATCGTGTTTCTATGCGATTCAATTTCTAAAACGTTCCGCCGTCAAACAAGCCTCTTTTGGGAATCACATGCGGGGATAGTGCAAAGCATGAAAATATTTTTGACAGGACTTGCCTTTAGCTCGGTGTTTATCAAACTAGGGCCGGATTTTACAAATAATATCTAAGATAAAAATACCATCCGAAAGTGGTGTAGTAAATCTGTGTATTACTATAAAACTACCGCGTCAATAGGATTTTTAACTCATTCTGACAATGACTTCCAAACAAATTCTAACCTAAAAGATCAAATTTATAATAAGTAGGTAGAGCTGCCAAATCGGACGCATAGAAAGTCTTCTACTCTAGGACAGTAATTTCTCCTACTCGACTCTTATTTCAAATACAAGACAGTTTTAAATTCATGTTGGCGTTATGCGTACTTAGTTGGTGTTTTGGTAAAGTGGTTTTTTGCGTAGAGTTGGTATTTTGTGGTCTTATGCGTCGAAAGAATTACCTAACAGGGTCCCGTTTCTCGAAGCCTATTAGACGAAGTAATGGAAAACTCGTCGCCTGCTCCTGTGTTAGGTGCTTTGTGGAGGATAGCGTAATAGTGGAGATAGGAGATAGGAGCTAGGATATTGCCTGGAGTAAAGTTTGAGAAAAATCATACTGGATAAGTTCCGGACGCATGGAGGTAGAATTTTAAAACCTACAGAACATTCGAGTCATGTTATTGGGTACAACATAATATTTCATGTTTTGCCAGGAATATTTCCTTGCTTATTCATTGCGGATTGGGGACAGATTTGGGAACATAATAATATTAATAATGTATTTGAAACGTTGAACGGAGCATCCCGCACTCTACCTAGGCACGTCCTCCTTTTTTTTCTGCGATCTACTTACAGACAGAGCTTTGTTATTAGTTGGCTCACACATACACACAAACGCGCTTACACACACCTGCGTCCGTGAAGTAAAGTTCGAGAAAAATCAAACAGGATAATTTCCGCGACGTATGATGACAGTTTGTTATGTTAGTACTTGGCGCTGTTTGACACACACAACACACTCTTACACAGAGAGAGAGAGAGAGAGAGAGGAAGGTAGGGAGGCAGGTGTAGTTAAGAGAGGGTAAGGGAATGATGGAGGGAGGGAAGAGAGCGGGAAGGAGAGGGAGAAGAAGGGAGGAGACGGAGAAGAAGGGAGGAGAGGGAGAAGGAGAGAAAGAGTGACGCACCTTCTGTCAGGTACGTGGCTGTACATCCAGTCGGTCTCGCTGTACTCCAGCCCGTCGGCGAAGATTAGTGTACGCTGCGTCATCTCGCCGTGCCGCCACTTGCCGCGCAGGATGGCGCCACTCGGGTACCGGAGCTCGCCGCTGCCGTGAAACGTGCCGTCGTCGAAGTCACCCTCGTATATCACGCCTGGAACAATGGTATGGCTAAACAGGTAGATTAGCTTTCAGTTTACAAAAACTGTTTATCTGCTTAGAAACTACGATGCCACCGACAGCCATACAGACATAGATACGCAAATCAAACTGATAACATCTCTCTTTTTGCATTGAGGGTTAATAAACAAAAAACTTACACTTTCACAGGACAGATGTTTGAGACAGGCTTTCGACTCACATGTTGAGACAATCAAATTGGGTAGTTAGCATTCCTACGAGCATTGCACAGTACTGATTGGCAGACACTTCGAATGACATTACTACCACATGAGCGCTATGACGAATGTGCAAACATCATTATGTGCGTCGCTTTATTGAACGAGCGTTAACGAGGGTTCACTAATGTTTCACCGACAAGCGTTTCACAACCGATTCGTTTCACAAAATGATTATTCTTTTCTGAAAATGTTAAAAATTATTTCAGATTTTTTATAAAACAAACATTAACTACAGTAACTTGAGTATCGTAGATCTAAACTTCATGCATGAGGTAGGAGAGTTGTTAACAAAAAACACAAATCTGAAGTCCGAACATGATCAGAATCTGTCTAAATCTGGAGAATATACAGGGGACAAAACCGTCTAAAAATCATATTTGACGTAAAAAATAGTTACCGAGTTCCTAGTTCGCGGTGAACCACTGGATGTTAAACAAATGACATACAAATCAAACGCACAGGAGATTAAACCAACAGACACATTTGCGGTGAAAACTAGGTGTCCCATTCCGACACTTTCATAGTAAGGCGGTAATGAAAGAACGGCGACCGCCGCGTGAGACCGGACGTGACCAATATTGCCACCGCAAGCAACAATGTTGATATTGTGACCTTACACTTGAACTTCGGCTTAGGGTTCCGTAGACGCAGTACTGATGTGCCGTCGGAAACTTTCCAAAATTGCAAAATTTCAGTTTTTTTCACATTTTTCAAATTTCTGGAATTTATGTATGCAGGGGTTTTGAAACTTTCCAAAATTGAAAATGGAAATTTCTTATATTTCTTTGAAATTTTAAGAAATTTTCGAGAACTTTTCGGAAACTTTCCACAACTTGCACATCAGCAGACGAAAGTACAATAACTAAAGGACAATGTCGTATCAATCATGTGACGTTTTTAGCAATTTTTAAACCAAACCCCTATAGTGACACATACATACCTACATACATAATCATGCGACACCAACTGACCTAGTCCGAAACTACTATTACGTACTACTAGACAACGGATATACATACATACTTATAGATAAACACATACTGAAATACATAATAAACAACCAAGATCCGAGAACAAACATTCGCATTCATTTCATCGTACAAACGTCTGTCCCGACCGGGAATCGAACCCGGGACCTCAAGCTTCATAGTCAGGGTTTCTAATCACTAAACTGTGCCGTCAAATTCACACTAAGATTACTTACCAGCATTTGCTCGGGAAAATAGAACTACCGCAAACGTAGCAAGGTATAGTTTAAAAAAATCCTCTTCGCAAAATGACTGCACGTGATCCAGCTACAAATACGCGGTATCCTAATATCCCAAGACACTTTTAAAATATAACCGACATTTATTTACTTTCTTATCTACACTGTGGGGAGCCAAATTATATACGGTCGTATTATACCTATGAGAAAAAAAGCCCCCAAAACTCTACCTTAAGCTGGGCTGCTGGTAAGGGAGGAAAAATTTATCACCCACCATGTTTTCCTTGATTAATGTAAAAACTGTTAATTAAATAAAGAATCATTTTACAATAAATACTTGGTAAAAAACCGCGGGTGAACCGATTTTAATGAAACTTAACTAAGAAGCATCTCGATTAAACTAGCTGTCGAGTAAAAAAAGCCGCATTGGAATCGGTTCATCCGTTTGGGAGCTATGATGCCACAAGCGGATACACAGATACACAGGTCGAACTTATGGCACCCCTCTTTTTCGTCGGGGTTTAAAAATAGGGTGGGGCGAATATTCTTTGCTACTGACGTACCGTTGGGAAACGTGTAGGTCCCGTGCCCACTCATACCGAGCACGTCCCAGGTGCCTTCGTACGAGGATCCGGTCGGGAACTTCTTCACGGCGCGCTGAACACGAGGGATGTCCAGGGATAACGCCCTAGAATTAAATAATCATGTCATTTACTATTTAAGTGCCATTGGAGTACAGTGCCCTAAGCACGACTTGTCGAATCCTGCGTTACGTTACGGTTATCGTATCGAGATCGAGAAATCTCATACTAAATTTTAGTTCCAATTACGCTCACGGGCGGGCGCTGTTCCAAACGTCATACAAACTCGTTATAGTTTACTATTCGATTTTACGTGACGCAGGATTCGACAAGTCGTGCTTAGGGCACTGATGTGCAAGTTGCGGAAAGTTTTTTTTTTATACGACGAGGAAGGCAAACGAGCAAGTGGGTCACCTGATGGTAAGTGATCACCACTGCTCATAGACATATCACAACCCCGGAGTGTTTGCAGATGCGATGCCAACCTAGAGAGCTAAGATGAAATGTCTCATGTGCCCGTAATTACACCTGCTGTCTTTCTCACCACACCGGAACACAACAGTGCAAGCACTGCTGCTTAGTTTCCAAAAAGTTGGAAAAGTTCTAGGAAATTTATGGGAATTTCATAAGAAATGTAAGAAATTTCCATTTTCCATTTCGGAAAGTTTCAAACTTCATACAAAAATATGAGAAATTTCCTAAACTTTCCCATGTGGTAAATTTCGCAATTTTGGAAAGCTTCCGACATCACATCAGTTACATTGGAGACACTAGGAGCCTGTGTGCCAGGAGCTCTACGAACAAAGTAATGAACTACTCATCCTTATGTCCTATTATTTATATTTGGCCTCTACTGTTGCTATTCGCGCTGTCGGCATCGAAAACATCGTTTTTTAACTCCCGACGCAAAAAGTAGTGTTATGATTATGATTTTGACGTGTGACTGTCTGTGACATCGTAGCTCCTAAGTAGGTTGACCGATTTGGACTCCGTTATTTTTATTAAAAGCTTAAAACCATCTTGATTAACTAGCATTCGATTAAAAAATGCCGCGTTCAAATCCGTTCAGCAGTTTAGGAGCTACGATACCACATACACAACTACACAGGTCAAACTTATAAATATAAATGTAAAACTCTTCTTTTTGCGTCGGGGGTTAAAAAACGAGTTTAATCAAGATTCTTAACCAAGTTTTTCAAATTCGATTAAACCTTTTTTGATATATTGGGCTTTAAAATAAAAGTGTAAGGAGGCCTTCCAACTTCGTTCAATCACCCTGCAAATTGCGTAAAAACTAAACATCACCGAGGCGAGTAATCCGTCACCAACTAAGCCCGTCAGACAGTGTGAAGCGGGCATTAAAATGGATTAGTCCTCTAATGTGAATCCTCGCTAACGTCTGTCGCCTGTGTGGTCTCATTAAAAATGTAGATAGGTTTGTGACGTCACTAGCGCGAGTGATTACTCAGCAAGGCACAGCGGTGTTTCGCATTGTACAGTCAGCAGCAAAAGTTGCTAAGCAACCAAAGTCGTCATAATTATCTGCACAAGCTCTTATGTCTATGCCTAACAATAGTGCCGTGCTTAGATCATAGTGACCGTTTTGGTTGCTTAGCAACTATTGCTGCAGACTGTATTATTATTGGCATTAACTCTTTGATTATAAACATTCTTCTTCAGCGTATAATTATGCGTCTACTGTTGGGTAAAGGCCTCTCTAATTTTTCTCCACACGTCCCGATTTGCAGTGAATCTCCCTCAGTCCGAGCCAGCCAGCGGTCGAGCTGATGTCATCCTACCACCTTGCTGGGTGCCTGCAGACTCCACGCTCAGCCACTCCATCTCCCTTCGCTTCCAAAACTACAGGTCAATTCTCAAAAGCTGGCATGAATGGAAAGGACGAAATTAATGTCATTTAGACATTTTATCCCACCAAAAAAATTATACACAATCCAAAAACATCTAAAATGTTGCCAAGACGAGACCAAATGACTCGCACTGGCAAAAAGTTATCAGATTTCATGTAGAGCCAAGCTTCTAACTCTACACGCCCTAACTCTACAAGCCCTAACTTCACAAACTCTACACCTTACGTCAAAATATTTGGTTTGGCCGTTTCGCTACCGTCACATGGGCGTAAGGTGAAAAATTTAGTGACTGTTCATTACTGTTATACAATAGTTCTTGTAGTAACGAAATAGGGAAATGACTGAAGCCTGTCATTTTCAAGTGTGTGCAGCGTAGGTATTCAAATAGGTGACACATAGATATTTCCATTCACTCACTCAATCCATTGCCAATGCCAGCTCTTGTGAATCGACCGTGATAAGGTAACCTCTATGCAAAATTTCAGATTTCTACGTCTAAGGGTTTGGGCTGTGCTTTGATGAGTCAGGTACGTCAGTCGGGACTATCCTTTTTATATAAAAGCACAAGCCTGCTTTGAAACTTTTGGTAACCATTCTGCCCCAGGTTAGTCGAGGAGGCAGTAAGATTTAAGTCACTTTTTCGCTGTTCCTGCTACCCTAGACAAGATAGTTTCCACGACGAAAGCGAAATTCTATCTTACTTTTAAGCCTAACACTTGCAGTTTAGTTACGAAGCATAGTTTTTTTTTAATATCACGGGATTACTTACAAAATCTTGTTTACCTATATTGACAAGTGACAGAATAGCATTAAATAATGGCTTGATGGCACTTACTTGCATCCTTCTTTGTGTGCTTCTGAAAACTTCCGCATCAGCTCCTCCCACTGCGGCACGCGTTTCTCTGATGCTCTGTCAAATAAATAGAAAAAAAATGATCAGACACAGGATCTTAAAACATTCACAGATTCTTGATAATATGAGACGACGAAATTGTTTTCACTGATTTTTGACAATGCAAGTTATGAAATTACGATATCAATTAATATTGTAAATTCCATTTCATAGCAGAAGGATCCCCTTCATTAAAAAAATATTACACTTTTAAAGCGACTGATGACTAAGTACAACAACCGAAGAAGAGTTTTCCAATTTATATAACTTCATCAAATCATACTCGAAAAATTAAATTACTCGTCCCTTTATTTATAACAAGTACGAGGGGCGGCTGAAAAGTAATCTACCTAACAATGAAACAAAAGACTGTCGTGGCTAAATTTTTTTAATTTTTTTATATAGTCCCCTGCTAGTAAAATGCACTTATTAAATTTTTGAAATATTGAATTTAAACCATTAAAAAAAAAAATCGGTTTGTCGTCAAAAAAGTCAGTAACCGCAGCCTTCATTTCGTCATCGGTCATAAACCTTCGTCCCCTGAGGTCTTTCTTGAGAAGTCTAAACAGAAAATAGTCACAGGCGGCTAAATCTGGACTATAAGGGGGGTGGTCAATGATTTCGAAGCCATTGTCTTTAATTGCTAGCTTCGTTGTGCGGGCGGTATGCACTGGTGCGTTATCGTGCAAAATCAGAATTCCTTTGCTTAGTTTACTTCGCCGTTTTTCTTTTATTGTCTCTCTTAGTTGACATAGTAAGTTTGAGTAATAATCAACATTCATTGTAGTTTTCTTCGGTAAATAATCTATGAGCAAAATCCCTTCTGTGTCCCAAAAGATTGTAGCCATAAGTTTACCTGCCGATGGACAGACCTTGAATTTCCGAGGCGGCTTCTCATCCTTAAATTTCCACTGTAACGACTCTTGCTTACTTTCCGGGTCCCATTGTCGAATCCAAGTCTCATCACATGTTACAATTTTAGAAATTATTTCTTCCTCTTTCCCTCGACTCATGTCCAAAAACTCTTCGCAACATTTGACACGCCTCTCCATGTCAAATGCAGTCAACATTTTGGGGACCCAACGTGCACTAACCTTGGACATGTTCAAATGCTCATGAATTATTTCATTGACTTGCTCTTTACTGACGCCCACATCTCTAGCTATCTCCCATTGCTTCACTCGTCGGTCCTCTAATATTTTTTTTTTCACCCTGGCTACATTTTCATCGGTGACAGCCGAAACTGGTCTTCCGCTACGAGGATCATCTTCCAGGCTCTCACGACCTAACTTAAACTGCTTTGACCAAAACTTTATAACAAATTCGGAAGAACACGAACTGCCAAACACATGTAACATACGCTGTCTGATCTCCGAAGGAGTATTCCCTTCTTTAGTCAAAAACTTAATCACCGCACGCTGCTCGATTTTATCCATTTTCACTTTTTCTACCGACATGTTTGAAACAATTGTAGGAGACAAATAAACGCGATGCAATAAACAAATGAATGTAATACATTTTGAAAATAGAATAACAAACGAATATAAATCCATACCAGCCAGCATTATTTTTGTATATATTTCTGACCAAGGAGATTACTTATCAGCCGCCCCTCGTAGTTTGTCGTCTTCATTCACGTCCTAAGCGTAGTGACATTCTGTGACATTGAGTCATTGGTATTCTGATTTTACTTCTGTATACCAACTGTATACATAATTTTCTTTTATGCAGTAGCCAGTGTCACTGATAGTTTTGATAGTTACTGGCCACTATTATACAAGTAACAGCGCTGAATAAAGCCCTCACTAGTATGATCTTTGCACACCGCGTTTTTTATACACGCAGACGACGCCCATTTTACAAACTACCGTTTGCATCTCGTCGCGCGTATAAGTACGAGCAGAGGGTCGAGCACGAGTTTTCGAATCCTTTTTTTTTATACAACGAGGAAGGCAAGCGAGCAAGTGGGTCACCTGATGGCAACGAGATTATAACCTATAGAGACCTAACATAAGGCGACCCGACCATGTGAAGTGGTCTATGATTTGTCATTGATATATTTCGCAACCTATTTGCTTTCCGTCAGTTTCGACCATAAACTAGAACCGGAGACGGTTTGACATTTTAAATATAAATCACCGTCAATTTACTTCATCATGTCCTCTTGTGCCGTTAAATGGTGCGAAAACAACAGGAAAACTTGTAATGTAACAACAAATAATATCACTTTTCATCGGTAAGTCCATTTCTTCAATTTCAGAAAATATTTAAAAAAAATTGATTAATGCAACGCGGGTCAAGTTAAACTGGACAGGTCCGTCACGTGTCCAGTCCCCGTCCTTTTTGCTCTTACTGTAAACATGTATGTCTATCCCTTATTATCGTAATTACCCTTATGACGCCAATGCCTAGAGCGGTGCAGTGCATTTATTTTGTATTGTCGATAATTATCCACTTTTTTATTTGTGGATTTTATTTACTATCAGTATGTACCCAAATACTTCATAATTTTAATCATAATTATTCTTTTCGTGTACGATTATTGGATAGGTAATGATAACAAAACAATGTTATTTTATTTAAACTGTATGTTTTAACCCCCGACGCAAAAAGAGGGGTGTTATAAGTTTGACCGCTAGTGTGTCTGTGTGTCTGTGGCACCATAGATCCTAAACGGTTGAACCGATTTGAATGCGGTTCTTTTTATTTGAAATCAGGGTTTCAAGCGATGGTAAACTAAACGAGTTAAAAAAATAAAACGGATCACTCACGTATATAAGTCGAGTTTAGCTCAACATGTTTCGGACTAATTCGAATAACTCCCACTCGCTGTCTCGCTGCCGCTGGGTCGTACGCTCCCAGAGGAAGGACAACTAATTAGTCCGAAACATGTCGGGCTAAACACTACTTATATACGTGAGTGATCCGTTTTATTTAACTAGATTCTCTAAAGTTCAACAAATGACCAAAAGGATTTTTAACTCGTTTAGTTTACCATTACCACAAAAAAATTCAAAGTTGGTGATATCTTATCTTATCTTATACTGCTTGAAGATGTTAGTTCTTTACCAGGTCATTTCAAATTGCATTTCTTAGTTTCAAAATTAAAGTCACAGGCAAAAGCTAGTTACTGAAAAGCAAGCATAAAAAAATGCAACACCTTTTATCGATATCGATAGAAAGCATGAAGTCATTAGCGTACGTCCCCTAGCGATCGGGTTCGGAATACTTAGGGATACTTCGGAGTACTTCGGAGCGATCACAACTCCCCCCGCACCGCAGTTAGTTGACAGAATTGTTTTCTTTCAAATTCGCTTGTATTTCGTCTCTAAGGGATAAGTGCTCGTAGCCTGATGGTAAGTGATCACCACTGTCCATAGACACCCGCAACTCCGGAGGATTAGCAGATGCGTTGCCAACCTAGAGGGCTAAGATGAAATTCCTCTTGTGCCCGTAATTACACCGGCTGTCTTACTCTACACACTGGAACACAACAGTGCAAGCACTGCTGCTTAGCGGCAGGATTAACGAGTAAGATGGTGGTAGCGATCCGGACGGACCTCGCACAAGGTCCTACCACCCGCAAATCCTGCGTAACGTGATCGAGCGCCCGCCCGTGAGCGTATTTAAATTTTGTATGAAGTTTCTCGATTTAGATACGATAACGTTACGTTACGCAGGATTCGAATATTCGTACTCGACCCTCAGTTCTTATTCCTGTAACGTGCTAGAAAGATTCGCAAATGTGATAAACGCTTCATTTCTGCTATACCTAAACGTTCCAGTGCTGAGGGTCGAGCACGACTTTACGAATGCTGCGTCACGTAAAATCGAATAGTAAACGTTGTCGAGTTTGTATGACGTTTGGAACAGTGCCCGCCCGTGAGCGTATTTGGAACAAAAATTTAGTATGAGGTTTCTCGATCTCGATACGATAACCGTAACGTTACGCAGCATTCGTAAAGTCGTGCTCGACCCTCTGTGGCCTCTGTGCCCTAAGCACGACTTGTCGAATCCTGCGTTACGTTACGGTTATCGTATCGAGATCGAGAAATCTCATACTAAATTTTAGTTCCAAATACGCTCACGGGCGGGCGCTGTTCCAAACGTCATACAAACTCGTTATAGTTTACTATTCGATTTTACGTGACGCAGGATTCGACAAGTCGTGCTTAGGGCACTGGTATGTACTTATCAGTATTATGTAGGTATGTAAATATGTTACGATACTTACACGGAGCTGCATTTTCCTAACGACATGGTTGTGCGGTTGTGCTCTGTTTTCCTGAAAGAAAATCGCGCAATCAATTTTACTAAGTAATTCATTTTTAGAAAATGTGCCAGAGAAATCTAAGGTTGATTTTTAAGGGTTGCTAAAGTTGCTAATCTCTCGTGTCTCGTGTTTATCATTACGTTACGTGAGCTATACAATACACAGTATAGTTTCGAACCTTAAATTTTACATGAATTCCCCGATTTCAATATTGTTTAGTGTCGCCCCGAATAGCAATAGGTTCCATTTAGGAAGGCCTGTTAATGTATGCTGAGCAGTGTATGTGTCGGAGGTAGCGCTTTTATACTCCAACCGCGAAAATAAACATTGGCAACGGCACAAAAGGAGGATCAAATAGACTAATTACCGTATTCCAATTAGAGGTATTACTTGTACAAGTACCTATTTATACTAATTTGGTTGTCGCCACAGTAAAATTTAATCGAGAATTTGAAGGAAAGGGTAAACGAAGTTACTCACCCCTACGGACATAACCCAAATCTGGGACATGTAAGCAAACGCTTACTCGTAGGGCTAAGTAAAACTGGGATTTACGTTTAGTTTTTTTTTCATTCGTTCAATTGGTCACTAAGCAAGGATCGTGTTCAAATGATCAGATATGGAGCTACGATGTTCCAATCCGACACAAAAACAGAAACATGAAATATAAAGCAGTGTTGCCAGTATTTATATTTCCAGCGGTAAACCCCGCCGCGAGAGTCAATGTTTAAGGTGTAGGTGAGTACCACGAGAGATATAGGAAACATTGCTTTATATTACACCAGCAACGCTGCCTAAAATTGCACAGAACTATCGTGCCCACCATCTATTCATCCACCCATACCATCTACCTATTATGTACCTACCTCTACCTCTACCTTCAACCCATGACAGTTGTCCGAGCCACAAGTCCCGCAGCGACCTAGTTGGTAAACAAAAGGCCCCTTGGGCAAAGCTAGTTAACAAAGGAGTACAACTCATTTCAATTTCGACAGGCGCCTTAATTTTGTTCCCTAACTAAACGTATATCTATATGCAAAAATAGCTTAAGCCCGCGACGTCACTCAGTCCTGCAGAAGAATAAAAATTGTATCCAATATCAATTGCTCCTGTCACGTGGAGTCGGAATGGAGTACCACATGGGTATTCACATTCACATAGGGTTATCACATTCGCTGCCGGCTGGCAAACCCGAGAGTTGTCCAGGGGCCGCAAACACACACGTGTGTTCAAATGCCTGCAAATATATGAAAACAGCACTGGGCGAAACTCACCAAAACGCATGTACGTTGCGTTGCCGGCAGTAAATGCGTTATAGGCTAGGTCCCTAACCAGTCGAATTTCCAAAAATCTTATACATACATTAGTGCACCTCTATGACATTCAAGGTGTCTGCCAAAATACAAGTTTCCGGTTTAATTGGTTAGGCTGTGCGTATTCTGTCTCTCAGTCAGTCGGTCGCCCACGGTATTTTATAAGTATGAATTTTACGATGAATAGCGAGAAGAAAGAAATTGTGGTCGTCACTGGCTTTGGCAAGTCCAAGGATGCACAAATAGCAGAATAATTATACGATAAAGCAACCATAGAAACTTACAAGATTTCTCTGGCTTGGTGTAAGCAGGGTTTATTATTCACGGCGCGCGCGGTCACGGTCAAACGATGCATGCATTATTTATCGGAGAGTGAAACTTGATAATAAATGACGCATAGGGATAGCAGGAACTGGTATTGTATGTAGAATCTTAGGATTAGAGAAAGAAATAGCCCGAGTAGACTCATCAAGTGGACGGTCGACGGACGGACGATCTGGTAAAGATCGCGGGAAGCTATTGGCTGCGGGTAGCCAGGACCAGTCGTCGCGGAGATCCTTGGGTAAGACCTAGACCTAGAGCAGTGGACGTCTGCCAGCTGGTATGATGATGATGATAAGACTATCCAATCTTAAGATACTTCAACAGACACCACAACCACAGATCCACAACCTAATGACGGTAAGGTACGGATATTGGCCATCGTGTACGCAGTACATGCTAGGTATTGGCTATACTATGCTGAAGGGTAACAAGCAAAATGTCATTAGACATAGTGGACACTCATAGGACAAAGGCAATGGTAGTACAATAACAAAAACGTAGATAGGTTACTTGCGGTTCAAAAGTGGCATATATGCTAGCCAGCGCACCTGCCAAAATAAGATTGTAACTCGGATAAATTAAATAGGCTCGCTGATACAAGACAATAATATGCGCGAAATGCAGATCTAAGTCAACCGGGCTACTGCGGTCGTGTGAGACAGTTTTTGTGGTTTATACGTCCTGCTAGCACTAGAATTTATTTAACCAATCTACCTCTAGGGTAGGGTTAACAAACAATCCAGTTCATCCCATCGCCTTCTGGTAAGCCTGGTCGCTATCGGGCTTGTGGGTCCCAATAATTGAACAAAATCTCTCACCTTTGTCCTTATGATTATAATAAATTCTCCGTATTTTTCTATAAAATTAAATCCTTACAAGTCATAAAACGTATAAATACATTTATACGGTAATTGTAAACATATCAAACAACAAATGTGACGGTTTTTCAAACGTCACTGTGATAAACAATCTGGTTTTATTGTAAATTTGAATAAAGAAATAAAAAAAATGTAATGTCAGAAAAGGACAACGAAAAAGTCTTAATACTTAACGTTTCACATCGTACCTCAATCGCACATACCTGGCAATGGTTTACTTGTGTAAGTTAGCTGGCCCGGCTAAATGATTGGAAGATATTCCATGGAGATGTTTTAAGTATTGGTGAGTTATCTCTATAAGTATATAATTAATTTGTGTTTTTGTATATGTGTATATTGTAAGAGCTATTGCAACTTTTTTTTTAATACAATTTTGAAAAAAATCACATTCATGATCTTTCTGGAAGCGCCTTAACCACCTAATTAACGAATAAAAATTTGATTTTTATTTTTGACCGAACCAGTTTAAATCTTTGTTTAATTCTTAAGGATGATGTTCTGATGATAACTGGAGTTAGATCCTAATCAGTCCTTTCGTTGCAAAGGAAGGCCTGAGCACAGCAGTTGGACATTCATAATACAGTCGTAAAACAATAAACGTTGAGTGCAATCACCATAAAAACCGGCCAAGTGCGAGTCGGACTCGCGCAACAAGGGTTTTTCAGGTTTTCCCTTGATTTGTCTTGTGAGACGTGCGTGCCAAATTTCATGATTCTAGATTATTTTTTTATTTATTCTCAAAAGGTACACAGTTTTAGTCACATCACTAACTTCGCCAAACTATGGGTTTTCATTTAAGTACTTGATTCGCAGACCGACAGACGGACAACGAAGTGATCTTGCAAGAGTTCCGTGACTTTTCTTTTGATGTGCGGAATCCTAAAAACATAATGCAGGACAGACGGTTGCCCAAGCGAAAAATTAGACGACGATCTTTTTGAGCCCCTAATAAAATAACCTCCCCCTTAACATATTTTTTTCCTCAGAAACGTGTTCGGGTTGAGGAAATTAGGGACTCTTAGTTAATCATACTTACTAAAACCGTATGGGTTACATAGACTAGTCTGCAGGAAACTGGAGTTGCTCTGATGCTTACCATGGCGTCTATGCGACTGGACAGATTTAGAATCCCACTTAATTCTAGCTAAAATAAACGTGAAAACTAATTATGTTGTATTCTTGACGCCTCAACGCCTCAACCGATTATAGCGCTTCAGCATGTAGTTGTAAATAATACTTGTAACGTGCCAAACGTTACACGATCTTTTAACATAAAACTACCGTGGGACTCAAACATAGTGAAATAAACGGATCACTCACGTATGTCAGTTGAGTATAGCTCGACTTGTTTCGGACTAATCCGTAGTCCTTCCTCTGGGAGCACACGCCACGCCGATTAGTCCGAAACATGTCAAGCTATACTCGACTGACATACGTGAGTGATCCGTTTATTTCACTATGTTACACGAACTTGACGAAATTGGACAAACACATAGCTTTTGAAACGGAAAATTGAATAGAATATTATTGTCACCCGGAAAATTGCAGTTCTCGCGGGACAGTGATAATTGGACTCTACCCAGACGAAGTCGTAGACAAAAGTACCTACCTAGTTTATAATAGGACTCTTTAACTCGGTCATCCCCTTAGCCTCAGAATACAGAACGAACCAGAACCCGCGAGCGCGCTTAAACTGAAGCATCTATTTGCGTAGTCATCTCCGAGCGCGCAGCGTAAATTCACAGTGTTGTACGAATTAATTAATTACCTGATCTCTCGTATCGTTCTTTGGCTTATTGAAAAGAGAATAGGATTATATGTATTTTAAGTGTTACCAAGTAGCGAAATCTATAAAAAATGGAGACAGTGCGCGGCGTGCGGTTATGATTGAACGCGGCTTCTGGTTTGTTCTGTATTCTGAGCCCTTAGTACTGAGTACAAATCCCTATGTTGTTTAACTTTAAAGATTACTCTGGCGGTTCAAACTAAGTACAGCAAACTAAGCTCCGAACAGCTTCTAATAAAAACAATTAGTGATGCGGACCACGTACAAGAAAAAGTCGCCATAGCAACAGCCCGTATTATTGTCCCCACACGTATCGGACAATAGCCCAAACAATGTTTAATTAGTTACGACAATTGTACGCGATTCGACGCAGAGAAAGTCGCGGCCGACTTAATTTGTCGCCGGCTCGATTCGAGACAAAATAACCTAAAATCCTGTACAATTTTAAGAGACAAGGAAGACGCGACGTGGCTGTAAGGACTGCCAAGTTAAAGTGGTACTGGTCTGGTCTGGACACGCCTGCCGAATGAATCCTTAAAGCATTGAAGCAAAATTGCCTTTTATATCGTAGCAGAAGCAGAGCGAAACAGATAAAGATGGCAAGAGTATGTAGGCATGCCGTAGACAAGAGTGGCGCAAGAAAGTAGCTGACTATGCCAAGAAATAAAATACGAAACTGGCTAATAAGAGCAATAAGGAAGGGAAACAACTAAGAGGCCACCAGCGGGATTGCAGTAGTGTTGCCAACCTAGAGTGCTAAGGTCGAATACCTATTGTGCCAGTAATTTTTCTGAAGCACCGTCACACGGTTAGCGAGTAAGATGGTGGTAGCTATCCCAACGGACCTCGCACAAGGTCCTATCACCCGCAAAAGTCGTGAGCAAACTTCAAGGCTAAAAGAACCGAAAATCCAGACTAAATCCTGCAATTTTGAGTCCCATTTTCGCATTCGCCACCGCTAAGCTCGTTTCCTCTACACGAGTACTTGCTTATGTAACCTTTACTCTAATTTGAAGTGGATTAGGTTCAGTTTCGCGGAGTGTTGGGTAAGGCCGGGTTCACGATGAGCTCTTTCTTTTGGTTGAAATGAATTGAGTGGACACAAAGCTTTATTTGAGAGGATTGCGACTGCACTGAATGCTGAGTGTTTTGGCAGTCGGTTTTTTTTTGTTAATCGGTTATAGTCTCGTTTCTATTTCGTATCACAGTGTACTTAAAGTTTTCAAAACAAGATTGTGTAATGATAATGAGGTATAGTACAAGGTCATAAATATACAGGCATCGCATTAAATATATGTGAACACCGCACCGACCTTATTGTGAATGGTATAAATGGGTGTGAATATTTTTGACCACTTGGTAACGTACATTGATTAAATGAAAGTAGAAAAAGAAAGATTTGTTACTATTATAATATAATTATGTGGTCTTAGCTAAGTTTCGCTAAGACACATCAATCATTAGCAAGGAAAAAAACCTTAAATTATCGTCTTAGAGTGCAGCAGTTAGCGACTAGCGTCTATTGCAATTACAATTATTCACGACACAGATCAATATACCCTATACTATACTATACTATTATATACTATTTACCCTTTCATGGACCAAACGTGCCTTTGCAAATCGAGCATTTATTTTGTTTGATACAAGCCGAGAAAAGAAAGAAAGGCTAATACAATTTAATAGTCGCATAAACCTCTCAACGACTTGAACAGTCAGCAACAAACGTGCTAACATAACAAAATGTTTAAGACATCCATACTTAACTCTATTGTTAAGAGAGTAAGAGCGTCTGTAGGTCTTTTTCATTCGTTTGGATGTGTTGCTAGCTGTACGTGTACGTGCTAATCTTTTGATGTATCTTTTACGTGCTATTGTTTAGTTGAATTAGAGAAAACAGATTTTTTAAGCCAAGTTTGTTTATGTGGACCACCCTGGTAAAACGGTAATGGAATTTGATGCATAGGTTCAATTCATTTTTTAAAATAGCTTGCTATGTAGGCGAAGCGTGTGCTCCCAGAGGATGAACTACGGGTTAGTCCGAAACGTGTCTGGCTATTACGTGAGTGATCCGTTTATTTCAATACAACAATTTGAGAATAACCTGAATAAAATAACACTCCATCCGGTCTCACAGTTAGGTACTCAATCAAGTGTGAAAAATCAATCAATGAAAGACGTAAAAAAACATACCTTTCAAATTAAGCTCCTTACATTTTATTCTATTTTGGAAGAACCGAACAAATTACGACCAGGAAATTTGGAAGCACTCAAATAATTTTACAAGAATTAATTCGTCATTGTCAATACATTCAGCATTTATCTTTTCACTCCGACGAATTTGCGAAACGAGAATTTAAATTCATCTGCAAGAAATAAATCAAGCGAAGTAATTCAATTAATAAATCACTCCGGAACTCGCGGAGAATACCGAATTTGTTAGGTGTTCTGAGATATTTGTTTCGCGGTTTGGAGGTTCATTGCGATTTCTATTATATGTACTTATTATTACCAAGTATAGACACCATAGTCAAAATTATTAAGGGTCCACCCAATGATATTACAAACTGTCAATTGTAAACCTGTTTGAGAAAAAAAAAACAGTATTCAAGGATATAGCAGAATTTTTCCGTGACCCAACATCAACATCGGAAGCCACAGCAAAATCAGAAGAAACAATGTTTTTGACAATAATATCATGCGCCCACTCAGAAGCATGCTCTTAACAGCTGTGTTAACAACCATCGATGCTAGCTTTTTGTTAAATCCACTACCAAGTCCAAAGCTAATCTCTCCCTCTCCCCCCCCTACTAAAGTGTCAGCAAAATATCACGCATTTCGGGTATTGATCTTAGAGTAAAAACAAATATGACCAAATTTGTAGCAAATTTTACGTAGAATTGTTTGTCGGAAGTAATCATTAATGCTATTCATACAGATATTCGAGATATGAGCAAAAATCTGATAAAAGGTACCTTCAACCCCCCCCCCCCCCCCTTATTAACTAGATGGTTCTTAGCTAGATGGTTCTTGGTCAGATGGTTCTTAGGTCATTAAAGAAACAGAGGGTCGAGCACGACTTTACGAAAGCTGCGTAACGTTACGGTTATCGTATCGAGATCGAGAAACCTCATACAAAATTTTAGTTTCAAATACGCTCACGGGCAAGCGCTGTTCCAAACGTCCTACAAACTCGACAACGTTTACTATTCGATTTTACGTTAGGCAGCATTCGTAAAGTCGTGCTCGACCCTCTGGTATATAAAATTTACAAAAAATCACGAAAACCTCCATGAAACCCCTTATAGGGATAAGTCCGCCTTTGTACTTGTATCTCACTGTTTGTTACTCGTATTTATTTCTATATTTACTGTCCAATAAAGCGTTTACTTACTTACTTACTTAAAACCTAAACTAGAGATCCAGTCCTCGGGTCAGTAATACAGTAGTAGTAACCTTACATTAATGTATGTAATATTGTATTGGATTTTGAAGTGCAAATATCGGGGGTTCTCAACTTCTCTAAATTATAGTTAGGTATTTTCCGTCAATATTGCGGAACCTTAAAAGCTTAATTATCCCGTAAGCGCGACACGTGTTCCATTAATACTTTTGAATTGTGACAACACTGATCACCGAAAACCAAAAAGCTCTAACTCGAAAACCGAAACCGCTCAATACTAAACTTTAGCGTCAGTTGTCAAGGTTCAAATTGGGAGCGATCGTGTTTCAGAATTAAGTTAGTATTTATAATGAAGGCATCTGACGCGGAAATTATTAATGTGAGTGTTACATTATCGTTTAAGTCCCCGTGCAGAATTAATGAGGCGAGGCGGCAATGCGTGGGATTTCAGGACAGCGGATGTTACCTACCTGAATAAAATACAATGCCGTTTTACAGTAAAATTTTACAGATTTTATTTTCGGTTATTATCAGATGACCCTTGGCCCCTTCTAATGCTCTACACAATTCACTCCTCTTTGACCACGTCACAATTATTACGATGCTCAACTGGTTTAAATTTAAATTCCTCATAGCACATACCTTTACTAGTTTTCGTTTGACGACTATGAAACAACGTCGACGGAGTTCCTCTTCGCAGAGCTCCTATTCCATGTAGTTTAGGTGCTTCGCGAATTGATGCAACTTTAACCTAACCTAACCTAGAACATAGACTCACAGTCTAAACGCACACGATTAGGTATGTTATGGGGAATTAAAATTCCCGATGGCCCAACCAGTTGAGCATGCGTAGTTGTGCTAATTCACTGTCTCACTAACACTTAAAAACTTCATTATCATCGTGTCCACCGAAAGACGTCCACTGCTGGACATAGGCCTCCCCCAAGGCTCTCCACTCGGACCGGTCTTGTACTTTCCGCATCCACTGCGGTCCCGCGATCTTTACCAGGTCGTCGCTCGATCTTGTTGGAGGCCTACCGACAGCTTGTCTCCCGACTTAAAAACTTAGTTAATTTAAATATACATAATTATTACTTTAGACAGCAAGTCTTACGCATTATTCTGTACTTAAGGGGCAGTAACATGTACAGTAAGCTGCAGAGAAAACGACCCTCCCTCTCGTGACAAGTGAATCAGAGGTCTCGCAGGTTCAAATCCACTTCTACGAAGACTTTTTGTTTTAATTTTTCGTAGCATTTTTCTGACCATTTAGTTAGGTAAGTAAAAAATAAATAAAAAAGTTTTGCTCATTGATAATATTTTTTTAGCCACACCAGAATTGATACAATACAATCTTCGTAGGTTTGAGCGAGACAAGAGAACCTTGGTAATAATATCCGAATTGTATTTTTTGTTACCCGGCTGCGTTTTATTATTATTCCACGAACGGGCAACTTACATTAGTAACTCTTTTTTGATTCAATACTCGCAAGTCAATTCACAGTCTCCGCCAAGCGGTCCGTAATAGCTTACAAAAATGTCTTTTGACCAAATGTCACATTTTTTTCTAATTGGGTTGGAATCGAACTCGATTCAGTGCAACAAGTGCCATGTCGTATGATTCAATCTGCCGCTAGGCCATTTGAACACTTGATATTGGTTGCAAATTTAATAGTTGCTTGTTGCGTGCCATAACTATTCAGTATACGCCAGGCGGCAAAGTAAATGCAATCTCATTGCACAGCAAATAGCGACTTTCAAAGATCTCAATTGGAAAAAAAAAAAAAAACAATCATGAATTGATTGCTTTAGTGCGCCATCTCGTTGAGCCTGGGTAAACTGATTGGTTTCGAAGGGGTGCGTTGTGTTCGGTTTACGAAACAATCGCATAGGTGGCGCTAGTCACTGCAAAAAAGTGATGAAAACGAGCTGAGATTTGAATACATAGGAGAAATTCGAGCCTTACCTAAATACCAATTCTGGTGTAAGGGTGGGCACGCGACCCGGAGTGTCGAGATTCCGGGTTTGATTCCCGGGGTTGGTATTTTTTCTGGTTTTTCTGTGTATTCATGTTTCGGTGAGTTTATTAAAAATATAATTGACTTTCAAAGAAGCAACGACTGAGATATTGCTAAGTTTTAACTTTGTTTTTCATATTGAGACTTTGAGGGTAAATACTTATGGCAGATATTTCCTTAATCTTTGTATCCTTGTCCAGTTAATGCGTAGATATAGATAGTTAGATTGTGTTTATTGCCGATTGTAGCACTACCGCAATTTTATTATGAGTCTCATTTACTAAACTGAGGGTAGGTAATGTTTATAATGACTACAAATCGTTACGTTTCGTGTCGATCTCTTAGTGCAAATCTTCACGTCGTAATATTATCCAATATGTTAAGTTCTCGATTTTTATATTATAGTTCGATTAACAACTTTCTTGAAAACAATTATTGTTCTCTGGGAACAAGAACAATCTGTACAGAAAATAGCACGAGATAATTATGTAATGGGCATAACGGTAAGATATATTCATATAATATATATATATATATATATATATATATATATATATATTCATTGTTGCAATATTTCTTACAAATTGCACTATTCATATATTACTATTCATGCTATTATTTTCTTATTTACAGAGAAAAACAGTTCGTAGATGGATACAATAAGTTATCAAGCGACGGGTGATATGTAATGTGATCACCAAAAGGCCCTTGTCCCTCGCTATGGCTTACACCGATGAAGTAGAGCTCACACCGTAATACAGTGCAAGTTCACTCAGTGGAAGTGCAAGTCCCTTCAAATCTATACGCTCAAGCGCTGAAACTTTTGGGGTGCCTCTTAGCACAATTCGACGGCATCTACACGCGGCGAACATCCATACTTAATTATAAACTCCCAGAAAAAATTCGTTATTTAAATTTCGACGGGAGAAACGAAATAGTTATATAATTACTAATTTTTAATCAATAATAGACAAACCTTTATTAATATTATCAATCAGGCTACCCTTGTTTACGAGTATTCATGTGTTAATGATGAACCATGTGCACATAGGTAGGTATTGTTTTTAATGTTGTGTTAGAAGTGTTGTGAAATTGTGATAAAAGAGAAAGATATAAATTTCTATACTATAATAGTTTAGTTTAGCATGTTGGTTCTTTCTCAGTGATTCACAGGCACAATTAGCTAATGTTAGCAGCTTAAATAAATGTTGTAACTATGTTTCTAGAAATACCTATAAGCGAAACGTGACTCATGTATCCATTTGTTTTGTTAGTAAATTTAGTTCGGTTCAAAACCTAAGTAAATGGCCATATTTTAATACATATAGAAAACTGTATACTGAACCAGTAATCTATGGATTAAAGTCCTACAAATGTAAATAAATAAACAAACATTGTGTTTGTAACATGCCTATCTTTTCTTGTATTGTATACCTCATACCTACTTCAGCAAAGAGCTCTTAAATAATAGTCAATGATTAAATAATAAAAACAGAAATAAAAGCAAAAAGTTACCTGTCGTAGATTCGAACCCTAGACCACAGTACAGCGAGGCTGATCGACTAACGACTGGACTAACTTGCTTACTGCGTTAGCGGACAAAAAACTTGAACGCTTTCATGTCATTACCATAGGGGGGTCGTTTTCTCTGACGCTGTCTGTACAATAGTTGAATGTTTTTAATAATGTATATCACTATCCGTTGTCTAGTACTCATAGGCTTTGCCTAGTTTGGAAATAGGTCAATTGGTGTCAATTGTCGCGTGATATTTATTTATTTATTTATTTTTATGTCGAGAACCACAGTTACCACAATTATCACAGTTATGCGCCTGTTACGCTACAATTTGGTCATCGTTTTTTACTACGGTACCGTCATTATACCGTCTCGGTCTGGGGAACAAAACGTTAACCTTGAGTTCTTAGTAAATTGTTGTCAATTGTATTGGGTTCGTAGAGAGCTTAAAATGCGTCAGCTTAATGTAGTGGTGGTGATAGCTGGTTCAATGTGACATGTCTTGATTCGTGTGGAGGTACTGTACGAAAACAATTGTACATTTTGTATTTACAATTGTGTATTTATCACGTAAACAACCGACGACCGACTAGCCTAGTATAGTCGCACAACCTGACTATGAAGCTTGAGGTCCCAGGTTCGATCCCCGGTCGGAGCAGATGTTTGTATGATGAATACGATGTCTGTTCTTAGGTAGTAGGTATGTATTTATCTACAGTCATTCTATGGAACTTACTAACTATGTAAACAAACCGTCATATTGAAATTGTCTCTGAATGATGAATTCCCTATGGCGGTTTGTTTACATAGTCAGCAAGTTCCATAAAATTACACTTAGTCTTACAAATATGTTTATCCGTTGTCTAGTTTCTATAGTACATGCTTCGCCTAGTCTGGGACTAGGTCAATTGGTGTAAATTTGTCCCATTATAAAAAAAAAACCTTTAACTTTTGCAGGTGACAATTTCCTTGAAGATAATTTTGTACCGTAGTACCACAAACGGCCCACGGTTCATTTGTTTTAAGGGTCAAACTTTACCGTACTCTTAAGGAGATGGAACCAAATTCCAAGAAAAATCTACTCTGTGGTTTTTCCAAAGTGATTCTGATTAAAACAAACAGGATTATAATACAGTCTGTTTTTGCTCATATTTTTGTTCTACAAAAGGTGGAGTAGAAACAATTTTGACATTAAGTATGTTGCTTAGTTATTGATGCCTAATAAAAATTCATCATTCAAATTATTCTGAGAAGAAGGCTTGTGCCCAGCTGTGGGACATAAAAAAAGGCTGGTGAAACAGAGGAATCGATCGAAAACTAAAGTAGGTACATTGACGATTTCTGTTTTTCTTTTTGCGAATGCTTTTCACAGCGCATCAGAAAACAGCAATAGCACAGCACATAAAAGGGCAACATTGCCAGTCAGAAGTCGTCAATGGGAAGACGTGCATTTTCGTTGTTTTGGGAAATTTAGTTTATTTCGTATTATCTCTCAAAGTTCTCACATTTTGTTTGGATATTTTCTGTTAACTTAACATTCAGCTGTTGTTATTTTGTGCTGCCATCAATCATCTTGGCACTCGGTCTTCGTCAGAAGTGTGGTAATGCAGACAGATCACATTATGTCTGAGGAGCCGACTAACTATTTAGGGCTGAGTAGTCTTTACAACCTGTATAAAAAGCCGCGATAAAAAGCCCTGTAAGTATCTATAAAAAACTCTTCCGTTACTGAGTGACTGACAGACAACGCACAGCCGAAACCCTTAGTCCTAGAAGGCTGAAATTTTGCATAGAGATTGGCTCTATGATAGACAAGCACTAAGTACAGACTTTTTGAAATTCTCACGGGATGGAGAATAATGTTTATGCACGTACGATGCAGGGGCAAAGGTTACTCTTCTGAAAAATATATTCATTAAGTTTCATAATCCTGCAATCCAGAGATTCGAATATTTTGTTGAGGTATTTTTTTTTGTTATAAAGAAAGAAAGACAGTAAAGATTTATTTGGTGCGTAGGTACAGAAAAAAAAAACATTGCAAATAAATAACGTTTTAGCAAAATACACCAAAAAGGTTTTTCCTTTTAATGTTTAGTTTAATCGTGACAACCCTAGGGCACAGTAATTGTGAATGTAGTACCAACACAGTTATGTTTCAATAATGGGCTTCTAGACGTCTATCAATAATATTTACTTCAGAGTTAAAATAATTCAGTTGGCTTAAATATTTCAACGAAGATAGTCTAACAAAAACATTATGAAACTTATGAATTACCTATTGGTATTTATTCAATGGTGCGTGTGAAGTTCCCAATCTGCACTGGGCCCGCGTGGGAACTATAGCCCAAGCCCTCTCATTCTGAGAGGTCGGTGCCCAGCAGTAGGACGTAAATAGGCTAATGGTGATGATGATGATTTTATGAGTTAACTAGTACATGGCATAAGCTTTACTTATCGTAGTCTGAAGCTGGGAAAATGGGGGTTATTTCACTTGTCCCATTGTATTTATTTGTTTCTAAAACTATCTTTGTGTTCAACATACAATGACAATGCAAAGAAAAATTCGTTAAGCAGCTGGTTGGAGAGATCTTCCAAATAAAAATATGACACAAGGCATTGAAAAATTCGTTAGGTACACCATCGTTAAGTATAGCTTAATTGGTGGAGCGTGGTACGGATTACCGAGGTTGCTGGTTCATGTCCAGCTGCTTAACGAATTTTTCTTTGCATGTCATTGTATGTTGAATTTCATTCTATGAATGTTTCATAAAAATAAAAAACAAAAATAATCAATAAATCGATTATTTTCATTTTATCTTTGTGTACATATACATAATACACTATTTTTAAACCCCGAACCAATAAGTGGGGTGCTATAAGTTTTGAGGTGTGAATCTGTATGGCTGTCTGTGGCACATTAACTTCTATCGGATGGGCCGATTTGGACCTGTGTTTTTTTTATCGAAAGCTAGTTGATCAAAATCGTTTCAGCAGTTTATAAGATATTCAACTTTAAAATGAAAATGTTGGAGTTTTATAACTTTTCTAAGTTGGTTAAGTTATGTCTTCTAAAACCAAACATATAAATGGCAAATGCGATCTAAACATTGTAACCTCCGATTCAAACGAACAGGTATTTTTACAACTCTTTTGATAGCCCGTAATAAACGCCAGCGCAGAAGTGTCGACGTCACCATTTTTCACAAAGTTCCATTGCTAATTTTCAGACAGTCGAAATTAAACTCTTTGCTTTTACAGTTCAGGTTTAAAGTTGGGTGCACCTGAAACGTTACATGTAACCTTGTAGCAAGTGATTTCTCTGGGTAAACCTACCCCAGGGAACGCCTCTGTCTTATTTATGAAGCTGTAAAACTAGATAGATAGATAGTAGATCTACTCAGGTCTTTCAATGATAGCATTATCTAGTAACGTTCATAGAAAAAAAAAATAGTTCCATACTATTGATACTTGAGGTAAATACAAAAAAAGTGCAGCAATAAAAGCGGCTAAAACTCTACCATTTTCGGACACTTGTTTTTCTATACAATTTACGTTAAACCTCAAAATATTAAACCCTAGTTTCAATAACTGACATCCTCCACCTTTATTATTATAAAATGAGATTGAAAGGTGTCAACTATACTCAAGATCAATAAAAACGGGTCAGTTTGTATGAACAATTCCATACAAAGTGAGTGTATAAAGTGTAAAGTCGGACACGGCGACCACCGTGTAGCACTTTTGCAATCACCCCGGTAATGTATTAGTCAGTGATAACAATTGCACGCTGCAACCCGTCTGCACTTTTTATGAAACAGTATAGTTTAAGGAATAATTTTATCTCCTTGCAATATTTCGCATACTGAAAACAAACTATAATAAATATTGATTTCATTAAATAATTACACCCTACGATCGGTAACAAAAGAACTCTACGAACTTTCAATTGCCCAATCCTTGTACAATTGTACAGATTGTATACATTGTAGATGACGTAACAAATCTTAGCTTTGTTAATAAATGGGTCAGTAATTACTATTCTAATAGCACATGATAATAATGGAGTTATTAAGACGATTACCATGTCTTTGTATGTTGTAATTAATGTTTGGTAACATCAGTCGACCTTAAGTAAATTAATCTGTGGTGTTGTCAGTGGTGGTGTGTTGTTTTTAATACCGTAACGTATTAAAATAACGGTCTGGGGGGTTGCATTGTTTTTGTAAAGCTTCTCTAGTGTGGTCGCAGAGGTGAGCAAATGAATTGTTTAAGGTAGAATATAATTAATACACATAACAAAAGCAATATACAATGACAATAAATCCAAGATAAAACGAAATAAACTAAAATAAATCTAAATAAGGCCCCTGTGGCATGGTGACCAAAAGGCTGGCAGCGTTTCTTCGCTGAATAGCGACGCTGATTCTTTTAGAGAGAAAACTACCGGCCCTTTGGTCACAAGTTACATCGACCAAGCGCTATTGCAACTCTGAAATAAGCTTGTTTTTTAACCGACTTCAAAAAAAGGAGGAGGTTCTATGTTCCACTGTATGTATTTTTTTTATGTATGTTCATCGATTACTCCGTCAATTGTAGACCGATTTTCAATTTTTTTTTTATTTGAAAGGGTATACTCCTGAGGTGGTCCCATTGTCACCGAGTCATGATCTGATGATGGGATCCCAGGGAAATCGAGGGCAACCCTCAAATTTTACAGGCACGTACTATGTGTTTCATATATTTTCTAAGGTTATTCAAGTATTTGCGTCTGGTAGTCATCATCTCTTGATGATGAGCTGATGATGGAAGGTACAACTCCTTAGCGATTAGGAGTTGGAGGATAATTCTGAAAATGTTAAACCATTATTCGAAAGGGTATACTCCTGAGGTGGTCCCACTGTCACCAAGTCATGATCTGATGATGGGATCTCAGGGAAATCGAGGGCAACCCTCAAATTTTATAGGCACGTATCATGTGTATCATATATTTTCTAAGGCTATTCAAGTATTTGCGTCTGGTAGTCATCATCTTATGTTGATGAGCTGATGATGGAAGGTACAACTCCTTATCGGTTAGGAGTTGGAGGATAATTCTGAAAATGTTAAATCATTATTCGAAAGGGTATACTCCTGAGGTGGTCCCACTGTCACCAAGTCATGATCTGATGATGGGATCTCAGGGAAATCGAGGGCAACCCTCAAATTTTATAGGCACGTATCATGTGTATCATATATTTTCTAAGGCTATTCAAGTATTTGCGTCTGGTAGTCATCATCTTATGTTGATGAGCTGATGATGGAAGGTACAACTCCTTATCGGTTAGGAGTTGGAGGATAATTCTGAAAATGTTAAATCAACGTAAGATTGTGAAATAAAAATCTTTTAACAAAAAAGTAATTAGTTCAGGAATTTCTATTTTTCCGCTTGTCGCTCAATATGACTGTGTTAAAACCATGAAATTATGCGACTGGCGAAAGTCGCCCTTCATATTTACCCCGATATTAGACAAAGATGTGTCTAAACAGTCTGACTACCCTCGTATTTTCGTAATCTCCCAACTCAATCCTAAGTTTAGTTTCTAACCAGAACATTATGAAACTCGATATATGGCTGAAGTTTCAAGTAACATCAGCGCTGTCACACGAGCCAAGGCAGTCGATTTGCCAGCAATTCCTTTGGGATTACAGCCTCTTTGAGTAAGCAAGCATTATAAATTCTGTCACTTCGAAAATAAAACGAGAGTAGTTTCTTTTAGGTTTGAAAGTATACTCAAAAACCCATGTAAAGGTACCATTTCATAGGATAATTAGATAAAAACTATAATCGACAACCGACGAATATGACAAATACAGAGAAACGGATTCTTACAAACTGTACATTTGATAACCTAGATTAACTACTTATGCGATTCGGATCGGCTTTAGCAAACGAAGCTTCGACAGGGAACGGAGTAGTTTACTCTGTCTTTCATCTAAGTATGTGGTTTAAAATAAAAACATGCAGTGGAACGTAGAACCTCCTCCTTTTTCGAAGTCGGTTAAAAACAGTTTTACGTCTAGCTATCGTGGGCCACAGAGTGGACTCCCACAAAATGTAAATGGAGACCAGGCAGACCTAGACTTATGGACCTAGACCTAGAACTGGACTGTTTCTTCTAAAAAAACTAGCCACACTTTCCAATGGATCGGGAGCAAGGACAGTTGTAAAGTACCTAACTTTTCTGTTATAGGTACCTAAGAAACATTTTTAATAGGTACAAGCCTGTTTGCCGACTGTATCATACCAAAAGTTGATGCCATTAACTGTTGAAGAGTTGCCTCCGGCGGAAACCAGAATTTAAGTACCATTATTAATTGACACCGGACTTACATAATTTAAATTTTGAAGTTACATAGTTAGGTATTAATACATAGTCAAAACGAACAGTGCAAGCTTGAAAGCTGTTAAAAACAGTTTTTCCGGTGAGATTGCATCCTTTTCCTCATTTTACAAGCTACCGTCAAGGCACCAAGTAAGTGGCAATAAGAAGGATTGCTTATTAAATCCGTGAATTAATCAAGTGGTAATTTCGGTGGTGACCATAAATCAGGGAATTACAGGCCGGCCGGTGGGCGGCGACAATTTGCATATTTTACGGGACGTGATCACGCGCATGTTTAGAAAACAAACAACTTAAGTCAAGACACCAAACGGTGATAAAGACGACTTTAAATTAAAGGTTTAAGGTTTGAAAGACAGTGAAGATGAAGCGGAGTTAGAGTGTTTAGTATTTAAGTGAGCACCGTTCAGAAAACCTTCTGCAGCTCGGTTTGAATGAAGTTTTTATGCAGATCATGACACAAACTAGACTGCTAAAAGGTTGGAACAATAGTTACTTTGTAGAGAACCTTCGTGCAAGTTACTTTAATAAAGCACCTGTAGTCGAATCAGTTCGAAAATAATTATAAGCTGTCCGTTTAGAGAAGGAAGACGCGGGGTACGCAAACTCTTCGGGGTTGCGGGACTGCGGGTGTCAATGGCCAGTGGTGATCATTTACCATCAGGTGACCCACTTGCTTGTTTTACTCTCTCGTCGTATAAAAAAAATTCTCTCGAATAAGGTGGACTGACCAGACCGACAGGCAAGAGAAATTTGAAGGCCCCTTGAGTTAGTAAAAAAAAAGGCATCGAAATATCAAATCAAATCAAAATATTTATTGCATGGTCATGTGTTTCACATCATAGGTGTTAATTATTGTTTAGCATAGCCCGTACATCATGTCCTGCCGAGAGGAGTACAATTTTTTTTTTAATCTATCTCTATGGTATAATCTATGTTAATCTTAGTTGTTAAAAGTTTTATTACATGAAATGTTCAAATACAAAATTTTGTAAAGTGATAATAATATAGTTAATTTTATAGTCATTTGTAATAAATTTTAATATCATATTATAGGCAATTTCATTCACATGTCCAGGTAATCACTTATGGTATAGAGACATTTGTTAACTAACCAACTAAAAAGTTTCATTTTAAAAACTAGAGGAGTCAATTGTTTCAGTTCAATCGGTAACTTATTATAAATTTTTGCACTCATGAACTATCTGAATTCTACATAATTTCGGGGCCTCTACAATGCTATAGGAGCTTGGGCCCGTGCTCCTCGTGTCCTTATGGTAAAAACAAAAATGGGACCGACGGCGTCAACAACTGTGTCTCTTCAAGGCTAGATTAAAAAGGATGTTACTGAATCAGTGAGTTACACCTTAACACTTTCCATCAGGTGAGATCCTTATAGCAAAAAAATTAAGGTCGCCGAGTACCGGTGAATGCAGAATGCGTACAACTGCTGGTCGTGGAAGAGTATGGCCTATAATCGGCATTTGATATTTCCGTGCAAAAATAAACAAACCCATAAAATATGAATAATTTCACTAGTTTTATAAGAAATTATCGCTAATTCAAGCTTAGCGTGTACCTCAGTTCTTAAATAGCTGAAGCATCTTAAGACGCAAATTACGGTGAACCTCAATTTAAAATTAATATATTCTGACTGTGGGAAAGTTAATTTCTCAGGTGCGTTATATAGGCTGAAACCGCAGTCGCACCCTTCGTCCAATATTAAGCTAGAGCACAGTAGAAGTAGACCAATAAGTGCATATCATTTGCTAAATCTTCATCATCAACTTATTTAAGAGTGCTACTCTTGTCGATGCAGTTGTCTCCAGTCCGTTCTTTCCAATGCAAGTTTCACCTCCCGATACGACACAGCGTCTATCTTCTTTTTTATTTGATCTAAATACTCTATCCTCGGCCTTCCCCTTCCTCTCCTTCCTTCTAACTTTCCTTCTATAACTTTCACTATCAGATCGTCGTGTCGTATCAAATGGCCCACCATTTTTCCTCTCCCAGTCTCTACCACATACAAAATACTTCTTCCCTCCCCAACTCTTTCCAAGACCCTCTCATTGGTAACTCTCTCGGTCCAACTAATCCCCTCCATCCTTCGCCAGCACCACATTTTGAACGCCTCCAGTCTCTCCCTATCTCTTTGCGTCATGGTCCACAATCTATCGTGCTAAATCTTATCGGGTAGAAAATAGCCTGGTCTAGTGACACTAGTGTAGCATTTTGTAGTGCAAAGTCTTAACATGACATTGTGGTTGTATACAATTGTGGCTACATATTCAACTGAAAAGGAGCGTCAGCAAACTCAGTCAGTATATTAATTTAAACAGTGATGGGCACCCTGCCGAGAGGTCCAGGTTTGGTAGTTACGTATTTAAATGAAAATAATCGATTTATTGAATCATATTGATTTATTGATTTGTCATTGTATGTTGAATTTCATTCTATGAATGTTTCATAAAAATAAAAACAAAAATAATCAATAAATCGATTATTTTCATTGATTCAGAAAATAGCTCCATCTCTTGCCACTAATGCGTAACTGTAGAAGTTCCGTAGTGGGTGAGCTGCTTGATTAAGCTACTCATAGATGGCGCTGAGGAGAGATCTTCCAAATAAAATATGACACAAGGCATTGAAAAATTCGTTAGGTACACCAACGTTAAGTATAGCTTAATTGGTGGAGCGTGGTACGGATTACCGAGGTTGCTGGTTCAAGTCCAGCTGCTTAACGAATTCTTTGCATTGTCATTGTATGTTTAGTTACGTATTTAATTTTTTAACTTAGTTTTAGTTTTATTATTTTTATTTACTTTGTAGTTTTAGTCCATTGTACATTTGTTTTAAATAATTATAAGTACCTAAGTATACCTAAGTTTACGCAACTGTCATTTAAACAGTTCATAACTATGAAATGTAATTTATTACTACAAAACAAAAAGAGTTAAGTAAAAATACATCTGGCTTATTCTTAGTCAGTTCATTCAACAAAATGCTCGCAGGTGTATTGAGCTCACCTTAAGAGTTCTTACCGTACTTAATTTACTGCGATGTGAAGGCTGTCTTAGTCCACCGCTAATCGCTCCCAAACCACCTTTAGGAATGTTAACTTTGGCCCTTAGGAAAAACGTCGCATTTTTTGAATTAATTTCGGGCACGCAAATGGAGTATGGTGTTTATTTATTACCTACTATGCTATATTTTTCTTGCAACTGCGTACGTAGTGCTAATCTTTGCAGTATTAATCAGTTTATCAGTTATTAAAAAAAAACCGGTCAAGTGCGCATCTGAAACGCCGAGGATGGGTTTTTTGCATATCTAATTTTAATAGGTGGTTTCTTACTATGTACTTAATTATTTTTTATGAGTTGATCAAATGATCGTTAATCTGTGAAGCCTACTTAGCTGTAATAGTTTTCCTTTTAAATTCACTATTATGCATTCTGCTAGCGTGTGCTCCCAGAGGAACTACTACGGATTAGTCCGAAACACGTCGGGCTATACTCTACTGATCACGTGAGTGATCCGTTCATTTCACTGCCATCGAATCTCACGGCAGTTTCATGTTATAAGTAAAAACCGTATTTAGTTAAACATCATTAACACCAGTTAACACAACATCATTAACATCAGCTATTCCTCTCCACCATTCTAAGGTTGGCTGGTAAAGGGATAAGCCCGCCTTTGTACTTGAATTAGTTTTTTTGTAAATTGTGTTTGTATCATGTTTCTTTTTTAGTACAATGAAGTGTTTACTTACTTACATCAAGATTTGTTTTCATTTTCAGGGTTTCGCAGTCGTCTGAGAAATTTAATAGGAGCATGCAGGGTTATAAGTTTGAGAGACCCTGGACCAGAATACATTGCGGAACAGAAGGCGCGAACGGTCAAACAACCGCGTCAATACACATTGTTATGAATAACACTTTCCGTCCATTGTGCCTCTCAAACGGGCGTCGAAAGTAAATTTCTCCTATTGGGTCAGCCTGAATACATGAGCAAGTGTGAACGCATTTGTATGGAGAGGAGACGCTTGGCACAGAGCAACGCAGAGAAGGCACTTTAACAGAAAAACGCATCGGTATTAGTACAACACGTATTAAATTTTTAACCGACTTCAAAAAAGTCCTCCTTTTTAACCCCCGACGAAATAGAGGGGTGTTATAAGTTTGACATGTGTATCTGTGTTTGTATATCTGTCTGTGGCATCATAGCTCCCAAACTAATGTAATCTTGTAATCTGTTCACCCGTTTTTTAAATATTGAACTTTTCAACTTTTCTAAGTTGGCTAGGTTATTTGAAGTCGGTCAAAAACCTATTACATGTAATCTAAAATCTCAATTCGACTGTACTTTTTTTTGTGTGTTGTTTGTTACGCGATTACTCCGTCAATTATCGACCGATTTTTAAAATTCTTTTTTATTAGAATGTCCGATGGTCCCATTGTCACCAAGTCAGGATCTGATTACGAGATCCCAGGGAAGTCGAGGGCAAACGTTTATTGAGACAATGTTCATAATTGAGTCCGGTAGTCATCATCTCAAAAATATTCCGACCGCACCGTACCGACTTGTGCTAGGCCATAAAAGTGATGGCTTTAGAGGATTATTCCATGTTTTTTTAAGACGGTTTCACTTTTTTATATTTAAGCAATGGCAAGCTGGCAAAGCGGTCTCATTATTTTACCGTCATTCCCAAAAAATCGTAAACACCAAAAGCCCGAACTGTAAACCTCTTGTCTACTCGTAACTTCGCTCGAGCGGTTTCGCGCCCAGTGAACTCGCTGTGCGGATCGTTGCTCTTGCGCACTTGACCTACGGTACTCGACCGAACCATTATTTTCTTGTTAATAGCTGTTAGCGAGCGATCGCGTGCTAGTACAGTCAGCAGCAGAAGTAGCTAAGCAACCGAAGCGGTCACAATGATCTGAACACGGCTCTATTGTTATAGTCATAAAAACTTGTGTAGATCATTTCATTGTAACCGCTTTGGTTGCTTAGCTACTTCTACTGCTGACTGTACAGCGTGCGAGTTGAGTGTGCTAGTGCATCTTGAGAGTTTACTTGGTATTGGGTTCCTAGAATGTGTATTCGTTATTGTAAGCAATAAGCTACTTTATTAAATATTGAGTATTTGCTGTGAAATAGATCAATATCCTGGGTCCCAATGATCAACACGTTAATTATAGTTATTATTTACAACCTTTATTGCTAACGTGTTACCCCGGACCGGCCGTCTGTACCACGAATAATATTTTATTGTTATTATTTTAGCAGACATGATAGTAGCCATGATCTTCTTTCTAACGCTAAGATAAACGTTATAGGCTAGCATGGCAACCATTTATGTCGTCAATATTTTAGGTACCTACGTCCCTTCATCATCATCATCATCACCAGCCTTTTTTACGTCCCACTGCTGGGCACAGGCCTCCTCTCAGAATGAGAGGGCTTGGGCTATAGTTCCCACGCGGGCCCGGTGCGGATCGGGAACTTCACACACATCATTGAATTGCTTAGAGCCGTGATAGCCTAGTGGTCTGACCTATGGCCTCTCAAGCAGAGTGTCGTGGGTTCATACCCCGGCCCGCACCTCTTAGTTTTTCGGTATTTATGTGCGGAATTACATTTGTCATTTATCATGAACTTTTCGGTGAAGGAAAACATCGTGAGGAAACATGCACACTCCGGCGAAGCAATTCAATGATGTGTGTGAAGTTCCCAATCCGCACTGGGCCCGCGTGGGAACTATAGCCCAAGCCCTCTCATTCTGAGAGGAGGCCTGTGCCCAGCAGTGGGACGTAAAAAAAAGGCTAAATATACATATTCGGAGACCTGAATAAAACAGAAATCAATACATAGCTCAAAGCAATTTCTGGATTTTTTTATGCTTGAAAAAAAAACATCGAATTTTTTTTACACGTACAGAGGTCAGCGGTAGAGATTGAAAAAAAAAATGTCTGGTTGTTAGGATTTCAGATCTTTAGATTTTCGGATGTTTGTTACTTAATCACACGGAAAACGGCAGAACGGATTTGAATATAATTCGGAAAGCAAAAGCTATTTTTATCCTGGGGACTTGCGTAATAGTACATTATCATGATACTCGGGACTTAATCGCGTAAAAAACATATATTGCATAATAGTTCCTGCGGGATAGCTATAACCGAATTCTACGCAAAGTCACGGGCAACAGCTAGTAAAAGCGTTTAAAAAAATAATCAGCATATTTTCTTCTATTCTTTTTTTTTCCTGGTCTAAAGCCTGTCCTTAATTCGTCAAAAAATAAAAGTGAAGAAATCTAGTCTGCAGCATAAGACGAATAAAAGATAAACATAGAAAGAGTGGTGTCAGGGAGGTCGAGTTCATATTGTTCTTCCGTCGCACGGCGGAAATCAGTACATACCTAATTAGTCCGATTTCTGGCGTAGACTAATTAACAAAGGCTAATTATCAAAACAACGGTGATTTTTTTTAACCCCTACATAAAAAAAGGGGTGTTATAAGTCTGACGTGCATATATGTGTGGCTATATCTCCTAAACGGGTAAACCGAATCGGATGCGATTTTTTTAATCGAAAGCCGTTTAATCGGGTCGGTTCTTTAGATAAGTTTCATCACAATCGGTTTAACCGTTTTGGAAATTTGAACTTTGAAATAAAACTGTATGGGGTTTTTCAATTATTTTGAGTTGTCGTGATTATTTTAAATTGTAGTTACCCTCTGACCCACTTGCTCGCTTGCCTTCCTCGTTGTATAGAAAAAAACTTTTTTGTATTAAGTAATTAATTTTCTAAATTCAGTCCGGTAGTAAAATTGCAGTGGGGTTTCAGTCGGTCGTAAATGTAGTGACATAAGCATAACTGAGTTATTACTAATTAAGCCGCATTGCGCTTTTGGATGAGCGAACTATTTTGATTTAATTGTATTTGGATTTCCAATATGATACGCTCAGTATAGTTTAAAAGTTACAATTTTGCAGTGATTTTTTTGTTGTAATTTTCACTGTAATTATTTTCGTTTACTTTTAAAATACGTTACTACGTAATGCCATTCCATGCTCTCGCCAACACAACACTTTTTTATCTGTGGCCTGGAATTAAATAACTACCTACAGCTTTTTTTTAAATTAGAAATGGACTACAGAATTAGTTTCCAAGACGTCAAAGAGATTGTTTCCGGTCAGTATCATGAAACCCTTGACGGATTAAAACAAAGTGTCAAACCTTCCCGGGTTCGGGGTTAGTGCCGGTGATAAATCGGTTGCACTCGAGGGAGAGGACCGAAAGTGGAGTGACACTCGGAGGGGGCACCGACGCAGCTCACCGCTCTCGCAGTGTAGTGCCGCCTTTACTCGAAGAAGCCCGCGTCGCGTCTGAAGCAACATACAAAAAAAGTTACGATTTCGAACGTGGAACGAACAACGGATTACTCGTGACGTTTTCGATTTTAAATTTGGAGTTTGAAATGTTATTGTAATCGACGTTTGCCTGCCAGTTTGCTGTTTTTTTGGTAAGTAAGTTTATACCTGATTCAACCAGTGTTTTTTTAAATCCTTTTGGTGTTTTGTGTAATAAGGGGAAGAAAACCTCGCTCGCTCGGCGTAGTTTATACGCGCGTTACCCGCAAATTCATATTCATACAAGCTTTTTACGCGAATTCTGAGCTTCGTGCGTTGACTCTTTGCGGAATAAAAAATGAAGTTACTACTGCAAGGACTTTTAACACGTTTTGTTTTAGCATTTGTGCTCACAAAGGGAGAATGTATTTTGCAAATGTTGAAGTTTGAACAGAATACTCATAGGAGATTACGAGCATGAATGATTTAATAAATATCGGATGGTTCCATAAATACGGGCTCTCTTGTTTTGAAATTAATGTAAATTTTTTTTTACTAATAAGGACATTTTTTAAATACACATACTAATGTTTATTTATAAATTGCGTACCTACTATAATAATATATTTTGTTACGCAACTGGATGTCATAAACATTAAATATACAGTTATTTCATAAACATAAAAAGATTTTTATTCGTCTGATTGCCTCCTAAATAATATTTTAATGCAATAAAAAACTCGTTCTACTTAACATATTTGTTTAAAAATACCTGATTAATGTACGGGCAGCGCCGATCATAAGAAATGATCGGATTCGCAACCTGTTTATATAGTTCAATAACCTCAAGCATGAATGAAAACATAAATAAAAAAAAATGTTTTAAGGCATAAGCTTAATGACTTGCGGATAAGCTTAGGCCGGCGGCCGAAAGCTGGCTGAAAAGTTTTTGCGGCCAAAATAGGTTAAAGTTTTTAAGAAGAGATTTTTTTTTTATAAAATAGGGGACGAAAGAGGATCGAATAATTTTCTAATGATATAGTGAGCTTTCTTTATATAGGAGTATAATTAATTTTTAGAGCTATTGTTGTAATTTTTTTTTACAATTTAATAGTATATTTATTGTAATAACAAAAGCAATTTATAATGCCCTTAAATTTTTAATTTGTAAACTAAAAATTTGTAATCGGTTTTTAGAAAAAAAAATTCGAGCAAAGTTTCTTAGCAATTATTGTATTTCTGAAAGAGCTGGATAGACTAAAAAAAAAATGTCAACCTACCTTCTTTATTGTATGTATATCATATGATACATGCAAGCCATAAATGAAAGCAAGCAAGTTAGTTTTGAGTTAGTGGTGATACGGACCTGCGCAAAGTACCTAACGCCTGATGCAATCAATTGTCTTGGGATGGATCAAAGCGCGCAAAAACACTTAAGTGGCATTTTGTCGTTGAAGTAATCTTTAATTCATAAATTTCAACTAAGTAGTAAATATTTGCTACATTGTATACAATGGGATTCCATAAAAAGCTCTACAAAGCTCCCATAAAGTCAGCTTTTAAGGATCACAAAACCTACTCTGTGAGGCAATAGGACTTAATTGGCAATTAAAAGTTTTACATCAACTATTTTTTCGTTAGCTATCGTCCTCAACGCTTTAAGTCGACCTTCCTGAAAATGAATGAACGTGACTATAGTACTCGTATACTTACTTGTACACTTTTACGAAATTCTCCATTCTAAAACGTCAACTTATTGTGATAAGGTGAGAACCTTATCACAATAAGTTGAGGTTTACTTTTTAATTTCTGAAATTTAACAGACTATATTATAGTTTGCCGGCAAATCAACCTAAGACTCAGAATTTGGATTCTGCATTGCTACATTTGGCCTGTGGTTATGTACGGTAGCGAATCGTGGACCATAAAGGAAGTTACCAGGCGGCGCTTAGAAGCGTTTGAGATGTGGTGCTACCGTCGCATGCTCCGTATAAGCTGGACCCAGAAAGTCAGCAACGAAAAGGTGCTTCAGCGTGCTGGTATGACCCGAAAATTATTGCACACCTTCAAAAAGCGCAAAATAGAATATCTGGGTCACGTGTTGCGCCATGACAGATATCAGCTGCTGCAAATAATACTGATGGGCAAAATACAGGGGAAACGGCGCACTGGAAGGCGGAAGAAATCATGGCTGAGGAATATTAGGGAGTGGACCGGGATCAGCAGTGCGCAGCAACTGTTCCGGATGGCTCGAGACACGGGGAAATTTTCGGAGCTAACGGCCAACCTCCAGTAATGGAGTGGCACTTTAAGAAGAAGAATTATAGTTAGGTGTGTGGCCTATGGTAGGTACCTGTCGGTAACATTTGGTACGGTCAAGTGCAAAATATGTATCGAATTAATTCACCACAACAATAATTACCACGACATCGCCGACTTAAGAGCCATGGGACATATTTTTGAGTAAGTTGTATGCACCCATATTTTTGCACTTGACTGTACTTAATGTCTTTACCTGTAAAATTAGCACCAAATTTAAACAAAACAGAAATTTCGTAAGCAAATAAAGACCCTACACCTACGTCTCAGCTGGTATTGTGTCGATTTTCTGGCGTCTGAAGATATTTTCATTTACATATCGTATAGTCACCTGCAATAATATCTGATTGAACAACGCGTCAAAAAATATCTAACGTAAATGTACTATTGAATTGAAATATTTCATTTTTATTCAAGCTCTATTTGCCGACTGTTCTTTTTTAAGCCCCCGACGAAAAGAGGGGTGTTATAAGTTTGACCTGCGTATCAGTGTGCCTGTGTATCTGCTGCGGCATCATATCTCCCAAACGGATATACAGATTTCGATGCGGTTTCCGTTAATCGAGATGGTTCTTAGCTAAGTTTCATCAAAATCGATTCACCAGTTTTTGAAATATTGAACTTTGAAATGACAATGTCGGAGGTTTTTCAACTTTTCTAAGTTGCTTAGGTTACTGTTGACTGTAATTGCATTGCAATCTAACTTACGTAATATCCACGACAAATTTCAAGTCAATCCGACCACTGGAAGTGGGTGAAATTTAACTTGCAAATTTTGTCCTACAGTTAAATACTTACTAACATGTCAAGTTAAATAAAAGCTTTTAATAACCTAACCAACTTAGAAAAGTCGGAAAACTCCCGACATTGTTATTTCAGAGTTCAATATTTCAAAAACGGTTGAACCGATTTTAATTAAACTTAGCAATTTCAGAACAATCTCGATTAATCTAGCTTTTAATAAAAAAAAAAACACATCGAAATCGGTCCATCCGCTTGGGAGCTATGATGCCACAGACAGATACACAGGCCAAACTTATAACACCCCTCTTTTTCGGGGGTTATTAGAATAACATTTGACTGTTTTTCTATTTATTAAAGACAAACATACCGAGCACGTTTCGTGTCGAATGTTTTTTTTTTATTGCAAATTATTTTGGTTTTTGACGATGACTCAAATTTGAAACTCTTAACGACATCGAAAACTCATTATGACATCGAATTCTATGTCGTAATGACTTTTCAATACTGGCTGTCAAAATGCTGGTCATTTTCTACGGTTTCTTAACACATTATAGAGGACTTATGATATGTGTGTATATAAAAGCTTTTATTGCCTGCTGAAATAATTTGTAACACCACAATCGTAGAGTAATTTTAATTGCTCATATAATAACAGCGGTATGCCATTTTGAAATTCCCACTTCACACTGTTGACACATTGTCGACATCATAATTAAAATGTAATAGGTCAGTGTTACATGACATGTTATAATCGGCTAAGGTCAATGCCTGGCATTAAAAAATAGTAGTAGTTAGTTATGTGTTGAGCTATTGAGTAAGTCATTTTTAACACCCGACCCTAAAAAAGGGGGGTTATAAGATTAACGTGTGTGTCTGTGCAAGGCATCGTAGCTCCTATATGCATAGACCGATTAGGATGTGTTTTTTCAATCGAAAGCTAGTTTAATCAAGATGGTTCTAAGTTTCGTCAAAGTAAATTTTGCCGTTTTTGAGATATTCCCTCATTCCGAAGGGTTGCCAATGCATCCTTTTCTAAAATTGAGAATGTTGCTCCTGATGACCTACTTACCTAATAATTATTAATAAATTTTGGAACGAAGAGCACACAATAATAATTACACCTAGCTAAATTTAGAGTAAGATGATGTCAAAAAAAATTATAATAATTACCTATGATGAGATTAATTTTACATTTTTTTTTATTTTTACTATTGAATTTCAAGATTAAAATGTCGGAGGTTTTGAACTTTTCTAAGTAGGCTAAGCTATTAGCTATTAAGTCAAAAAATGAACAAATTTTACGACTCGCTCTTCTCGACAGTTGGTTAAGTTCAGAGTAACTGTAACACGAAGTTACAGTTAACGGGAAACGTAGAGTCACGAATTCTAGTAACCGAATAACCAAGGTTTGCTTCATCGCATTGTTTTGTGAGACAATTTTCTTTCTCACATTAAAATTGAAAGGCTCCGCCGTTGAGGAGCGGAGCGATTTCGAAAACATTTGTTTGTTACAATTTATAATTCAAACATTCAAACATCTGGACAGTCTAATCAAAATCTAATCAGATAATCATAATCTAATGTGACCTGAATTATTTAGAAAGAGTCGATAAATTTATTCGCTTAATTAAATTAAATAGGAACTACACTAAATGTACAGCACTTTTTTACGTAAGTATGCACATTTCTCTATTTAGGGTAATTCATTATAATAAGAACCAAAAATAAAATAAACGGTTCATAAACAACGATAATGTCTATGGAACTAAAATGAACTAAAATATGAATAGCAACTTTGTAGAGAAGAAATGCAATGTACGTTCAAAATGAGCATTAGTCGCTTTGTAAGCTAGGCCTCGCGACTTAATTTTGAAGCATTTTCCGTTTTCTTTTTAATTTCCTAAAAATAAATCGACCAAAAAATCCTATATTAAACCAGAACAAAATTTATACGCGTTTGACGTGCATATCTGTGGTTCTGTCTGTGACATCATAGCTCCAAAACGGATGTGAATGGTTTTTTTTATCGAAAGATATTTTGTAGGTAAGAATATGTTTTTGAGACATTGGGCTTTGTATTATGTTCTCAATCCACACTAAACTTGACTCGAATGGGAATTGCAGCTCAAACCTTCTTACTCTGAGGGTAAGCCTGTGCCCAGCCGTGGGACTTACATAGATACACCGGCTGAAGATGAGATGAAAAAATCTGCCTGTATAATTACATGTCATTCCAAAATAAATAATGTCACACAACAACAAGAAAGTCAAAATTAGTCAAATAACCCGCCCCGCGTCATTCCAGGCGCAAAGGTGCCCGGCACGCTCGCCGCGTTACCCCTTTGAACTGTGATGGACAATCTTTGCACCAGGAACGACCCGGAGCGAGGATCAAGACCCCTCTCACCTGTATAATGAATGAAGAAAGATTTTCTTTAATAAAACACACACTCTCATACATGCTTTCATAATCACCACGCCTAAGTCTCCTTTTTCCTTTTAATGTACTGTGACACAAATACGGCTTTTGCTGGCAACACAGCGTGAACTATTTCCGTCGGGGTTGCCCTGCTCCTTTCACTATGCGTTTTTAATAGCCTTTTTTATTTACAACCTAGTTTCTATGCCGTAAAAAAAGTTACACTGGTAGTTAAATTAATTTGCGTTTTTCATTAATTTGTTTTTCGCTGCCGTTTTCAAAGCAATAAGAGCTTAAGAAACAAAAGCAAAACGCATCCGGAACTAGATATGTAATGCTTAAAAATACTGTGGTTTAAAACACTAAAATCAGAACCGGTAAAAAAATCGCTTTGACACCTAGTGACATTTTGTTGTTTGTATGAAGTTGTATTTGCTTTAACGTTTCTCGGCAGATTGGTCTTTACGTAGGAAGATACGTAGAGCCTTGGTATACTCAATGCAACGTTACGATCAGTTTTGAACGTCGGATCGTAGCGATAAATCGTGTCGTACTCGAGGCCCTTAAGACTAGATGTTCAAGAGATCCTATCCCGATATTGCTGAGGAAGCGAGACGTGTCAGGCCAGACGGTGCGCAGGGAGCTAGAATAATTACTACCCTCGTTTGCATATTACTTAGAACGCCTCGATTAGTTACAGCAAGTTGTGCAAATGAGACGAGAGCGATGCTGCTGAATATTGTCGTGTTCAAACAATAATTATAAGTTAATTCTGCAGCCGTACCTATTGTTTCAAAAATGCTTATACACTCGTGTCCTTTGAGAAATTTTTAAAACATATAACACAAAATTTGAATGAAACCACTCTCAGTGGTTAAAAAAACAAAAAAGTGAATTACTCGTATCTCAATTTAAAGTCGACGTAAAAGTAATTCCATATACTGAGCACTTCTAAACTTTTTTGAAATGATAATGAAACAGCAAAATCAATTCACGAAAGCTCCGACTAATGGTGTAAAATACAAAAAAACACAAGAAAGTTTAGGCTCCTTCCTCCCTAAGTTTATTGAAACTGAAACCAGTAAAGCAGGGGTTCCCAAACGGTGCGCCGCGGCGCCCTGGGGCGCCGTGAAGAGTCCCAGAGACGCCGTGATACATTTCTGTTTTCTCTTTTCTTAGGTACCGTATTAATATCATTGTATCTACTGTATACACACACCGCTAGAAACTTGGCACAGGGCGCCGGGACGAAATACAAAAATGTAAGGTGCGCCGCAAAGTGAAAAAGTTTGGGAACCCCTGCAGTAAAGTATACTTATCCGGCATCCAAAAATACGGTATTTAACACCTACCTCTATTGCTTAGTATGTGTATGAATTATTTTTAGTTTTAAATTAAGAATCATCTGGGTCTACTTTGTTTATTTTAGTATTAAAAAAAAGGAAACAATCTTGACATGTCATTTTATTGAAAAAAATCTTTTAAAAGTAAGTAACAGCAAGTAACAATTAAAAAAAAAAAAGATTTAATTATTTACATTGTTGTGGCTTTACACGCAACGGTTACTTATTTTTTTAAAGCGTTTTGCAATAAAAAGACCATGTCAATATTCTACACCTTATTTTTAATGCTTAAATAAACGAAGCATAGCTTGCAATAATAAATGATGTGTTTAAGGGTATTTTACAATGCTTTTGAAAGAGTATTTTAGTAGTTTAAAATTATATGATTTATGACATCAGTCAAATACTTACTCATTTTATCGACTGATTCACTGCTGTATCTACCTAATGTTTGAATATTGATACATGCAATGCAAAAGCCCAGCTTCTGTTTAATTACTGCCCACAAACGCATAACTATTAAAAGTTTTATAACTAAATTAAAGCACAGTGGATTATTTTTATGTTTGTTTGTTTAACTGGGATAGTTTAACGGTGCAAGTTAAATTGCGTTGAGTTATAAAAGTGGTTTGGCGGGTTCACACAGTCAGTATAAGACATATCATGTAATATCGGAGAAAATATGGAAACGTTAATACGTTAGTGTATAATCATATATTTTAAAAAACACATTAGATCTCCGATAAATTTGATGACATATGGTAATTTACAGACTAATTGCATACCAATACCGTTAGTGGTTTAAACAACATTAAGCTTTAATATTCCCGACTAATTCAAACTAAATATCGCTAGAAACGTAACGTGACACTGTAGCCTCATGTCGTTTTACGCACGTATTTGAATTGTACTTAGAGGTATTTTAATAAGAAGCATGTTTTTAACGTAAAAACTAATCCTATTATTCATAAACCTATTTTAACAAAAATGCTAAACTTCGTTTGTCCTTTTTGTCACATTGACATTTCCGTTAGTAAGAAGAAGACAAAACTTAATTTAACTGATTGAGGCTTGAGTGACGTTTATGAATAATGGCATCAGTGCATTACTTATTCACCCACTCAAATAGTGCACGTCGATTGCGCTGCAAATGCATAAAACAACTGAGCACTCTACCTATGCTCTACCTACTATCTACAAAATGAATGATAGGTACCTACATATCATTCATTTTTGGTTATTGTTACTACATACCCAGAAAATATTCTACAACCTTTACAGTGGCTCTCTATCGTTATGTAGACGAGAATCCGTGTTTAAGTTTTATAAATTAGTACAAACATCAAATAGTTTATTCCAAACTATACCCAAGAAATCTACTATTAGTGACGTAGGCAGTGATTTCGTTCTAAAGACTTGGTTGATTGGGTCATGGTATATCAAGATCGACTAAAAATGTATCGGCCATCAAGTGCCGGCGCCGGCCGTAATCGAGGTAATCGAATCACGAATTCGCTTTTTTCTCCTTTTTTAGTTTCTTACTTATCATGAGATAAAAATAGTCTGCGGTCATTCACTCCGGACGAGACTTTTTGCTCTGCATTTGTTCAAATATGGGAAATGGAATCGGCTTTTTGTAAGTCCCGTTGCCTTGGTTTAGGGTTACTTGAGACGGCGGTGAGGTCTGGCGATGACTGGCATTTGTTTCTGAGTTTTCACTTTGTTTTGTTCGAATTAAGTTTTACTTTAAAATTTGTTCTTTTACGTAAGTTATTTAATCGACTGCAATCAAAAATATATATAATCAACGCAGAGTTTCGAGGCCTTGCAAGAAACTGTGGTATGTGGTAGGCCTCTTTACACTACTTCCTGTAGACAAGTATTTTTATTTTGCAAAGTTACAAAGTATGTCACAAGCAAAGCAAAGTTACGAGGTACAATGTAATAAGTGAGGCAAAGTTAAAGCAAACAAAATTTTCTGACGGAACCTTCTCAAAGTAACCTACATTTAAATGCTAAAAAAGTGTACGGACATAATGACTTTCCCTCACGTAGAGGAGACGCGGCGAAATGGAGTAAGTTCATTATTACTATGGTAAGCAGGACATGGCGGGCTTGCGTGAGTTACCTACTGCTCCCCGGGGATAGATCTGACAAATAGGATAGCTTACTTGATGGGTGTAAAAATAAAATATATGACTTTAGAACGGAAGTCCGAACGAACCAAGTCTTTACAGCGAAATGACTGCCTACGTCACTAACTAGTAGATCTGAGGACACGAGTTGTCGAATCCTGCCACGAGTTATCGTGATCGAGAAACCTCATACTAAATTTTTGTTCCAAATACGCTCACGGACGGGCGCTGTTCCAAACGTCATACAAACTCGATAACGTTTACTATTCGATTTTACGTGACGCAGGTTTCGAATATTCATACTCGACATCTAAATAGGTACACAGAAATAGTTGTAATTATATGAAAATATATGATAGCTTACCTTTTGAATGTGTATTAATCAAACACTGCTGCTCTGCCAAAACTCGATTTAATTAAAAAAGTACAATGGTTACATACACCTTAGTGAAACAAACGTTAGCAAGTTTGTCGTCCGTACAGCGACATCTAGCGAGAAACAAAGTAAACTTTGACTTGCGTCTTGATAAGATTGCAGTAGACAAACGTTACCCCGTTTATTTCGGGTATAGCGACATCTAGTGGTTATTGATTACAACAGTATGAAATAAAATACAGGTATTAAGTTATATTGAGGAAAGACTGAAAGCCGGTTTTAACTGGATTATTAAATTAGCAAATGGGTCGCCTGATGGTACTTACAGCATTAAAATATATTAGCACTTATAACATGAAACTACCGTGAGATTCAATCATAGTGAAATGAACAATAAAATATTAGCAATCCAGTCGCGCACATCCTTGACACGTGCCAAGGAAATTTGTAGTCGTACCTCAGGAATGGCACATAATTTATTATGTCGGATATTTGCCCTGATGTGTTCTACTTATTATTGAACGAGTAACATTTTGTTTACATTAATAGCTAAGACATAAGAGGATATTGACCGCGATTACCTTGTAAAATCAAAATCAAAATTTTATTCAGCAAATAGGCAGTTGAATGCTCTTTTACACGTCATTTTTTTGAGTCTACCAGCGCTTTCGGAAAGACCATGATTGCCAAGAAGAATGCGCCGCAAGAAACTTGGCACAAAGTAATTTTTTCTAAAAACAAGTTACATTAGCTCTTACAAAAGTAACCACAGACAAATTACACAAAGAAACCTCACTCTGTCATTAAAAGATTACGAGAAAAAAAAAACCGCATTTTAGAAACAAGTGTAAAAAGTAATTATTAGAACAGCAAAACCAGAACACTACTTTACTGGCACGTTTTAATTGAGCAGGAGATGTATAGGGTCTCCAGGTCAAATATCTGTGAAAATTTAAATTACAAAGGGATGTATAGGGTCCCAGAAGGTGCCAGGGTAGGTTTGACTAGCTCCCGATCGAGTGATCGAGGTCGGCAGTTTACCCGTGATCATGATGCATGTAACTGCATCGAAAGAAGGCTAGTTGCGACTCAAAAATCCGCTAGAATCGCTAGTGTCTCTCTGCCAATTTCCGCCAATCATAGGCCAGTAGCTTGTTTATCATTGGTGGAAAATGACAGATAGACTTCACTCTTCACTAGCGATCCTAGCGGATTTTTGACCGGCGATAGCCCTCATATCGGGAGCTTGTCAAACCTATAAGGTAATCGCGGTAAAAATCCCGTTCTCATTATGTCTTATGTAATTAACCGCGAATCATTTAAAACTGTTAAGTATATACATATTAGGCTGTGGTTCAAGTGCAATATTAACAAGTATTTTAAGCCATAATGATTGGAAAAGGGAATAAGAACTTATAATTATGACGAGCCGATAGTCTAGCACTTAGTCATAGAACTTGACTATGAAGCTTGATGGTTCGATCTCCGGTCTTGGCAGATATTTGTATGATGGGATCTCGGGTCTTGGATGTTCAATATAAATAAATAAATAAGTAAATAAATAAATATCACGGGACAATTGACACCAATTGACCTAGTCCCAAACTAGGCAAAGCCTGTACTATGGGTACCAGACAACGGATAAACATACTTGTATAGATAAATACATACTTATGTACATATTAAACATCCAAGACCCGAGAACAAACATTCGTATTCACCATACAAACATCTGCCCCGACCGGGGATCGAACTTGGGACCTCAAGCTTCATAGTCAGGGTCTCTAACCACTGGGCCATCCGGTAGTCAAAAATGTGTATGAGTATGTATATTTTCAATGTAAGTATGTTTAACCGTTGTCGAGTATTCATATTCGGCTTTGCCTAGTTTAGGACTAGTTCATTTGGTGTCAAATAATATTTTGGTTAGCATTAACGTGCGCATACTGTTTTACACATACATTACTATTCAGTAAATTTGACTGACTGGAACTTTTCCATAGTAAACGTCATTACGATACGCAAAACCCGCCAAGGGATTGCATGCGACATTTATTACGGAAAAGCTCCGTGTCGATTCAAATTCTTCGACCGTAAGTACCTTGGCAAAGTCGTCTTATTCATCGCAGTCTGCAAAACGCTAGCAATTTTCCTGATAAATTGATTCTTCGGAGGAAATAAAGCGATTTTCCCGACGCTTTATCACTGGTGGGAACCAATCGGTGCGGTGCTAAGGACATCGCCGGATTGATTGAGGAATTGCCCGCGTTCCGGTCGGATTCGCACCAATCGCCCCTATCAACGTACCCCGAGCACGAATATTCGAATCCTACGTCGAGTAGTACGTTACCGTATCGCCATCGAGAAAATTCACTGTCAATAACGTTATGTAGGATTCAGATATTCGTGCAAGCAGCTGGACCAGCTGCTTAACGAATTTTTCTTTGCATTGTCATTGTATGTTGAATTTCATTCTATGAATGTTTCATAAAAATAAAAAACAAAAATAATCAATAAATCGATTATTTTCATTGATTCAGAAAATAGCTCCATCTCTTGCCACTAATGCGTAACTGTAGAAGTTCCGTAGTGGGTGAGCTGCTTGATTAAGCTACTCATAGATGGCGCTGAGGAGAGATCTTCCAAATAAAATATGCCTTGTGCATTGAAAAATTCGTTAGGTACACCATCGTTAAGTATAGCTTAATTGGTGGAGCGTGGTACGGATTACCGAGGTTGCTGGTTCAGGTCCAGCTGCTTAACGAATTTTTCTTTGCATTGTCATTGTATGTTCCCTTATAAATGTTCCTCTAATTTTGACCGTGAGTGTCTGTTATTCCACGTGTGAAAAATATCACATAGGGCCGATTTTTCAAACCCCAGATAAGCTCTTATCTCGGGTTCGGCCCTTAAGAGGTAACATTAGCTGAGCCCTCTTTCAGATTTATAAATCCCGATCAATATTTCTGTCGCACCGACGAAGGCGGGACTAGAATCAGTGCGATAAGGACAACTGCGGCTTCGACTAAAAATCCAAAGTAAAACACTCAAAAATCTAAGTTTCGTTTTCGACTGTTTCCTCTTTCAAAACTTGTCACACCAATGCTGAAAATTTACTTTAACAGCATAACAAGGAGTATGAGTAAGGTTAGTGAGTGCCCGAATAATAGGGTGGTAAGTTCAGATGAGAGTTAAGATTTACCTCACAAGTTTAGCGACAGGCTTTTTAATAGGGTGGTAAGTTCAGATGAGAGTTAAGATTTACCTCACAAGTTTAGCGACAGGCTTTTTAATAGGGTGGTAAGTAATAATAGGGTGGTAAGTTCAGATGAGAGTTAAGATTTACCTCACAAGTTTAGCGACAGACTTTTTAATAGGGTGGTAAGTTCAGATGAGAGTTAAGATTTACCTCACAAGTTTAGCGACAGACTTTTTAATAGGGTGGTAAGTTCAGATGAGAGTTAAGATATACCTCACAAGTTTAGTGACAGGCTTTTTAATAGGGTGGTAAGTAATAATAGGGTGGTAAGTTCAGATGAGAGTTAAGATTTACCTCACAAGTTTAGCGACAGACTTTTTAATAGGGTGGTAAGTTCAGATGAGAGTTAAGATATACCTCACAAGTTTAGTGACAGACTTTTTAATAGGGTGGTAAGTTCAGATGAGAGTTAAGATATACCTCACAAGTTTAGTGACAGGCTTTTTAATAGGGTGGTAAGTAATAATAGGGTGGTAAGTTCAGATGAGAGTTAAGATTTACCTCACAAGTTTAGCGACAGACTTTTTAATAGGGTGGTAAGTTCAGATGAGAGTTAAGATATACCTCACAAGTTTAGTGACAGGCTTTTTAATAGGGTGGTAAGTAATAATAGGGTGGTAAGTTCAGATGAGAGTTAAGATTTACCTCACAAGTTTAGCGACAGACTTTTTTGCCCTAGCCTGCTCCACAGCTGAGCAAAAAAGCAGTGATAGCTTAGTAGCTTGACCTATGGCCTATCAGGCAGAGGGTCGTGGGTTCGAGCTCTGGCTCGCACCTCTGTGTTTTTCGGAAATTATGTGCGAAATTACATGTTATTTGTATGTAGCTAATCTTTTTTCTGATGTCCTGTCAATCGCGCGAAGGTTGACTGGTAGAGATCCCTTTAAGGGATAAGTTCGCCATTGTACATTTGCCCTTGTTCTGTTATCTGTTATTCTTTGTTTTATGTGCAATAAAGAGATATACATACATACATTTACAGATGACGGAAAACATCGCAAGGAAATCTGCTCAGTTCTGCGAAGCAATTAAATGGTGTGCGTGAAGTTCCTAATCCACACTGGGCCCGCGTGGGAATTATAGCTCAAGGCCTCTCATTCTGAGAGTAGGCCTGTGTCCAGCAGTGAGGCGTAAAAAGGCTAGTGATGATGATGATGATGATGATGATGATGATGATGATGACTGCTGAGCAAAGGGCTCCTCTCCCTCCACCACTAGGCTTTCTTTTTTATGAACGTAAAGTTATTGTGTTGAACTTTCTGTGCCCTAAGCACGACTTGTCGAATCCTGCGTTACGTTACGGTTATCGTATCGAGATCGAGAAATCTCATACTAAATTTTAGTTCCAAATACGCTCACGGGCGGGCGCTGTTCCAAACGTCATACAAACTCGTTATAGTTTACTATTCGAATTTTACGTGACGCAGGATTCGACAAGTCGTGCTTAGGGCACTGGTTAAGGAATCTCCTCTAGCTTCTTCTAGACCCACTATGTGTTAGTAGTTTTCAAATACCTAATCTATCCAAGTGCTCAAGTCATTAAGTAATACTTGTAGATTAATTCATTTTACACCTTAGTAATAAATTCATTTACTACCTATTCATCAACTTTACACCTCATTTACATATTATTTAACTGGCATTTTTATTTCAACATAAACTTATGTTCGGCGCCCCATTTGTCGAGCTTGTTTTTCTTAAGCTCGATTTATTTTCTCAAAAAATTTCAGTTACGAGCAAAATAAGTACTTGCCTACGTAAAATATTTTATTTTTTATCTAGAAGGAAAACTCAAGAGCGCGGATTGATTGAAAAATTGCCTTCGTCGGGAATGGGGTGCGAATTGATTGAATCCTCGTACAGTCAGTATCTTAGCATGTCTATTTAAAATATTTATGGAAGAAATGAGAGCTTAATACCTATAGAATTGAATAAGTACAGCAAAAAGAGATCTAAATATCTGTGAAATATAGACACAACTAACTTTAATGCTGCTCATGAACCAAAATCAATTAATTTGCTCACCCGCGACCACTTCAATATGGTCCTCCGCAAATAACGCCTGATTCAATAAATTATTAGATGATCAAACGAACTTACCTGAAGTGAAGTTCGATCTTAATTATCTTGTCTTCGCCGAAGAGATTTATCATTTACAAGGTAGTAGTCTCGCTATGCAGCAACCTAACGCACAAGTATTCAGAGTAAAAAAAGAGCAGCAAGCCTGCCTGCTATCTCTTTCTCACTCCGATGGTCCCTGTCACATTGCTCTCAGGAGCAGCCTCATTATCTTTAGAGAGGAATAAGATGAATAAGCAACATTGATCTTCTGGGAAAGCACCAAAAAATAAAAGAAGGGATGGGAGGGTCCTTAAATCTCTTCGGCGAAGACAAGATAATTAAGATCGAACTTCACTTCAGGTAAGTTCGTTTGATCATCTAATTATCTTGTCTTCTTCTCCGAGATTTATCATTTACAAGGTAGATGTTCAGATTTTCAATGTTGCGGTGAAAAAAAGGAAAAAAAAAATAACGAAGTAAGACACTCAGTACTATAAACAAAAGTTTATTCTTCTTACAAGAATTACAGACAATCTAATTATTATCAACGAATCAATTAACTTATTTACAGGCATTACCGATTATTGTTGAATTAGATTTGTGTTTGAATCAACAATTGGCCTGTTGTAAAAATTCGCAAATACGGCTGACTGACCAGTCCAGCCAGCGGCTCCTCTAATGACGTCGACACTCAAACCGTCTCGGGCAGCTGCAGAGGTTGAAGCGTGCCGTGTGCTGTGAGCTCCGAATACGGATGTGTCGATGCCACTAGCCTGCAGGGACTGCTTGATCCAACGACCTATAGTCTGGGATGAAGCAGGTCTGTGTGGCTTTTTATATGTTAAAAATAAATGATCTTCATTATTCAATGTAAGAGATGACGTAATTGACAGGTACATCTTCAAAACCGTCGCTGGACAGATATTTAAATTTTGATTAAAAAAGGGCAGATCAAAAACAGGTTGGGCACGGCCGATACCAGAGGTCTTAATCAAATCTGATACGGTAATTATTATCCGTCGATCATACACTTTTATATTTGTTAATCGAATCAATGAAAGCGTTTGAGTCCGAGTCCAGACGCTAAAGCTAGTAACATAACTAACTTTTTTGTCAGCTGTTCTAAATCAGTTGTATCATTTGAAATGGTTCCTAAGTAATTCAAGACCTCACATGAATCCCAAGTGACATTGTAACGAGGGAACACAGGTTTCAATTTAAATATGCCTTTAAAAAACCTTTTAACCTTCTCGTTCTGACCGATATTATTATGGGAAATCAAAGATATCGCTGACCTGTGATTATTAAGGGTTCCATAAGACGCCCCAAGCTGAAAACATTCTGTTAAGAAGTTTAATAGGGAACTCACACTTATATTATAAGGATCATAATCACGAGCCGCGCAATAAGACCACCATTGTCGTAAACTCGAAGAATATTGAGATTTTGTACTTCGGGCCAAGGAAGCGAGCATGATATTTGCCGATTCTAAAGAGATGCATTGCCTGACGAAGGCCTCCCGTATAACACACTCACAGTCAGGGAAAGCTGACGATGAAGCGGGTGAGCTAATCTGAAAGACGAAGAAAGAAGATTCTTATTGGGAGGTAATATCAATATATTACTTACTGAGAGAGCCTTAAATAAGGGGTACCATGGCTGGGATGGCCACTGCGGTACAATTACAATGCCAGTCGCTTGGTCGGTTACAACTTTATTTAGGACCTTTAATATTAAGGCAAATGGCGGGAACGCATAAAAGAAATATGGACTCCACTCCAACGTAAAAGCATCAATATTATGAGCAAAAGGATCTCTTTTCCAAGATACATATACAGGACACTTTGCATTAATTCTCGATGCAAATAAATCAATTTCAGGCTCACCGAAGGTTTCTACGACCTTTGTAAATGCATATGCTCCTAATTCCCACTCCGTATCAATATTAAGTTTCCTAGATTCACTGTCGGCTTCTATGTTTAATGAAGATTTTATGTATGAAGCGAATACGAAAATTTTCCTTTCTTCACACCACTTCCAAATCATATTTGCTACAGAATTTAAATGAGGGTATTGGATACCACCCATTCTATTTACGTATGATATAGCCGTGGTATTATCTACACGTAAAAGAATTTCGCAAGAACTTAAATCTGCAGCAAAAGACTTTAACCCAAAAAACACTGCTAATAGTTCTAAGTAGTTAATATGCTTAGAACGCTCTGATTGAGTCCAAAGGCCTCTTGTTTTCTCACTATTACACGCAGAACCCCAGCCAGTTGTTGACGCGTCACTAAAGATTTCAATTTTGTATTTATATTGCTTTATACAATTTACTGACGACAAAATGTTAACTTTCCACCAATTTAGATCATTCAATAAACTATTTGGGATTGACATAAATGCATCGTAGTTGTCATTGTTGTTCAAAAGAGCCAAATATTTACTTCGTTCTAGAGATTTAGTGTACAGCCAGCCGTAAGCGATGGCGGGACAAGCAGCAGTAAGTGAACCGAGGAAACGCGCAAAATCGCGAATCCGTATGCTTTTTGTAATTACCATACTCTTGACACGTTGCAACAAACTTTGACGTTTACAATCGGGTAATTCCAAAGTCATTGTATTTGAGTTTAGGACAAAACCTAGAAATTTACATGAAGTCGTAGGTATAAGTCTACTTTTAGTGTAGTTAATTACGAATCCAAGTCTAATTAAGCAATCAATTGTGTATTTGACATTTTTTGTACACATCTCTTCTGTATCTCCAAATAAACATAGATCATCCAAGTACTTTACAGACTTATAACCACGTGACCTTAAATGAGTTATCACGGGCTGCAAAATTTTTGTAAAAATGTAGGGAGCCGAACATAACCCGAAAGGCAGTGCATTAAATTAGTATAACTCATCAAAATAAAAACGTAAATACTTTCTATGAGATTCATGAACTGGTACTAATAGATACGCTTCCTTAAGGTCAATTGTTGCCATAAAACATCCTTTTGAAACAAGTCTGGTCGCCGTCCGGATGTCCTCCATCTTAAAGTGATCGTTATAAACAAATTTATAAAAAATTTTGAGATTTAAAATAAAACGCATGCTTCCATCACTTTTCGGTACTAAGAAGACATCCGACACAAACTGACCATCAGTAGGATGACATTTTCTAATAGCTTCAATTTCAATCAAATGGTTTAACTCCTTTCTAACTGCAATACGCTCCGATTTAGAAAAAAGTCTTTTCGGGTACTTGGAGCTTGCTTTGGTTTCGTAATAAATGGAATCCAATAACCTGACACGGCATTTAATATGAAGCGATCATCAGTAAACCTGAGCTTGTAAATTTAGGTGCGGTTTCGATAGGTTGAACGTTGCGCTTGCGTCGCAAAGCGGCGAGCCTGCGGGGGTGGTGGCGGCGGCGGGGGCGGGGGCGGGTAGCACCGGCCGGGCGGCGGCATCGGCGGTCCGCGCCTGCGGCTCGTGTGCGGATGCGGGTAGGTCGTTGGCGGCCCACCGACACGACGCGGGTAGAATTGCCCGGCTCGTTGTTGCCGCGGTCGATACGACGATGGGCCTCTCGAGTTTAACCCTGCGTTTGCAGACGGCGACGCTTGAATAATTTGGCTAGTTTTCTTTATGCCCTTTGAATTATGTACTAAGTCACCCAGCTTGTCACCGAACAAGAAGCTATCCCTTTTTCTGTCTTTGAAACATTCAATAAATGACTTGTCAATTAGGGGAGTGATGACTGATCGGCGAGTATCGGTCTCTGCAAAGTGTGAGTCCGCGAGGAGTTTGCCTGCGTCGTTTAAAGTCGCAACGACTTGTGGTACATCCGGATTTTTCTTCAGCAAAGCCGTCATGGCCTTCCCGAGGGCCGCAAGAGCCCTGCCGAGCTGGTCTTGTTTGCCAAGCAAACGTTTGTCACGTAACCGGCAGGTCTCAACCAGCATGGCGCTCACCTCCGGGTTCAGAGTAGGGGCTTTCGCCATAGGAACATTTTTGGGGAACAAATATTTCTTGCTTAGCTCTTCTCGCGATTCTTTGCTTAAGTCATTGACTAAAACCTGTTGGAAACGTTTAGCAATGTCGTTTTGTAAATCATCCCCATACTCAACAACTTCTTTTTCCACCTCACCAAGAGCTTTTAATAGCTCTGGGTCAAAGCTATCCGTGCCGAGGGGCTCATCATTGTTGGGAGAAACGTCATTAGCCGTGTTCTCTGACGTCTCATTGCCAGTGGTCGTAGTTTCTAGATGTTCTGTAACAATTATTTTATTTTGTTTTTGTAAAAACAGAACAAAAAATGCACCGAAACATTCAACGTGTTAACGAATTATTTATTAGGGAAATCGAGGGTAGCTTCAAATACCAACGCAAATAGTCTTGCAAATGAATAACTTTCCTCTATAGTTATAGCAAAATATACCCCGAAGAATACAACGGGATTCAAAATAAAGAAAATATAGTTCAATAATTTATCTACCGAAGAATTCAACGGATAGATAATGGCGACCCGCATACTGCATCTTGATAATTAGGCACATATTAAGCTTGAACCTTATTCAAAATATATCCCGAAGAATACAACGGGAATTAAATATTTTTACCGAAGAATTCAACGGTAAAAAATTACGATGCAGTGAGGAAATATAATAACCTTCGGATGTAACATCATCATCTTCACCACTGGAGCTGGAGTATATAATACGACGGCGACGTTTTGGTTTTGGGTCCTCTTGAAATCTCCGTTCGTAGTCTTCCATCAATCGGGTCCATTTTTCTTTACTGGTTTCCTTATGACGACGTTTGGACATCTTTTTTTATTTTAAGAATAACGAATTTATTTTACTTGTGCAGTCGGTGCGCACGCACAGACAAGAATGAGGCTGCTCCTGAGAGCAATGTGACAGGGACCATCGGAGTGAGAAAGAGATAGCAGGCAGGCTTGCTGCTCTTTTTTTACTCTGAATACTTGTGCGTTAGGTTGCTGCATAGCGAGACTACTACCTTGTAAATGATAAATCTCGGAGAAGAAGACAAGATAATTTAAGTAATGCTGTTGTTATTCTCGATCGCATCAATAAATTAATTACGAGTAAGTACTAACTCCAAACGTTATTTGAAAAATTACATTTGTGTTTGGAATACCTTTTCAAAAGTCGTAATTTTAGCTGCCAAACATTAAATTTCCTGTCAATAATCGATTTGATTGTTGTTGTTTGGTTGGTTGTAAGTTTACATTTACATATTTTGCGTTCCACGGCAGGATAAATACATCTTCATGTTCTCTTAATGATCAGAAATCTTAGGAAAGTGTATTTTTTCTCAATATTAGAATACTAAATCTAGGTTCTTTAGCTAAACTAACTTTGTTTAACGCGCTCGGTTTCGCTTTGGTATTCGCCATCTTTTTCTGTCAAATGATTCTAGATCGTGCGAGAAAGAGATTGCCAATGCCAAAGCGAAGCCTAGCGCATTAGACAATAAGGCCTCCGATGTTTATATCATTGCGACCAAAGAAGAGTTTCAACTCTCGAGGCTAACACCCTCTAAAAATTCGTTCTAGGTCGAATATAAGTTTTTCTTTTCTTGATGCTGACTGTACGGCACAAAGTAAATTGCGAACATAATTTCACGCTGTACTGGTACGTCAATATGTGGGTCGATATCTATTAGTTTTTATTCCAAGCTTTTCCTGGAATAACTTTGTTATTTCCCTTAGGAATCTTCGCAATCGAAATAAATATAGCGACGACATGCTCACTTCATGATACATTTTATGTAAATCGACACAGTGGTTTAAGTTTAATATCTTTTTTGAACAAGTCAGGTAAACTTCCCAATACTTGACACTATAATGCTAATAATTGACACCCTGTTTGTCAAATTGATTGCTGTGAGTTAAGGTTGAAGTATTGGAGCAGTGTTGGACACTGAGACATTTTCCTTTAATTTTTTTTATTCAAAGTAAGCGTGTATGTGACCGCACAACCTGGAAGAAAATGGAAGGTATTCAGCATTGGGTCGTAATAGGTTGAAGAAGAAGAGGAGAAGAGGTGTGTATGTGTGGTTAGTTGACTTTAAGGTTCCGTTACAAAAACTGTTACGGTTATGCCAGTTTAAACACCTAGTGAATCAATTTAAAGACTGTTGTAAATTGAGGATCTTTCAAATTGCTTCTCCTAGGTATTTTTAAATACGCATCTCAGTTATCGGACGAGTCGAATGGTGAAATGTCAAAAAAAACTGTTATTCCGTACAAGCATCGTTTCCCTTACGTAATAAATAATATAGCATCCCGTGACTTTGATATACAGCGCTAGTGCGACATCGAAATATGAATCCTCCCCCGCGACGCAATCTTACACTAACTTCATTTCATTGCACTATGAAGACGATAAGCCTTTTGTTTCGTTTGTCTTATTTTTACTATGTTTATCTTACGAGTATGGTCTATAACAATAGAGCCGTTCTCAGATCATTGTGACCGCTTCGGTTGCTTAGGCACCATTGCTGCTAACCGTACTTCAACACCTCTCACGTTAAAATTTACTCTGAAAATCATAACCATTATAAAATTATGACATTTTATGAAAACCCTTTTAAAGGACTCGGGCTAATCCAGTACGCTTTATTCGATCCATTAAATTATTGTGTTCTTAGGACCGTTTGTTTACGATTTGCGAAACCGTGACTTACCTATTCGAGTGTTGTATCGGTTGTTTATAGTTGTAGTTACAAATTTATGACCGGGAAAGCGGCAAGATTTTGGGTAAGATCCTAGGGGAAGTTATTGTGTTAATATGTACGTTGTAAATTAAGGGGCTTCTCCGTATCTAGGTAAGGATGGGCCACAACGCGGTGTTAAAAAAAGACCTATCTAACGATACCCCACAATATTAGATATACGAAAAAAAAATCATCGCCACTTTACGTGTAGGGGAGGTAACCCAAAAAAATTTTTTTCATCATTTTGTTCCAGCACTCATCATTTTACATATTGTATATCTATGCAAAATGACAACTTTCTAGTACCAATAGTCTTTGAGCTAAGCCACTGTTAGACGGACATACGGACATGACGAAACTATAAGGATTCCGTTTTTGCCATTTTGGGTCGGAACCCTAAAATCGTTACAGTTCGTGTTTACGAGCCGGGGCTAGCAAACACTCCGATATTACTGCCGGAGCGTCATTAATATTGGGTATTCCTCGTAAACTCTTGTACCGGTTTTGGAATATTCTGGAATGTTCTCGAAGCTTCTAGAGGTGCCGATTGTGGACGTGGTTACAATAAAATCATCACGGACGGGTGTAATGTTATTGTTTTGAGATGCGAGGGACCGTAATAAATACGAACGCGATAGTGCGAATTAGGTTTTAACACGCTTAGATCTGTTAGATTTGAAGACACTGCTGACAGATCAGTATAAACTGACTGTTCATTTTGTGGAAAACTGTGAAATTAAAAACTAAAATAAAAACCAATTTAATAGTTTCTTCGATCTCTGACTATTTGTTTTGACTCAACCGTGATACCACTAAAATACTTAATAGTCTTTTTTTTTTCGGCTTCTTATTTCCAACTCGGGGACGTCCATCCCTGCGCAAGCTCTCCCCCATATGTTTTCTGAACACATTTACTTACGTATATACCTACTAAGAAAGATCTGATCAGACTACATTTAAAATTTTCATTCAATTTCTATGAAACAATCAAGCAAAACTAAACAAAATACGACGTTGCCAGCTCAGCGCAGGGATAAACGATCTTAATAATAAAGTGGTCATTCATAAACTCTGTCTCTAAGCTTGGAACTTCACATAGGTATATCTCGGTAGCCGCGATCCGATGTGTATCTCACCTGACCGCACGTATCTTTCACAGGTTTACATCCAAAAACATAACCACCGTTCAACCACATGCGGCCCTTAACATGCCTAAACCGTTGTTTCGCATTAGAATCTGTTTCGGGCCATTTCTCCCATTTCGGCCCATTCCATTGCCGTGGGAAATGGGAACAATGGCTGTTACCTATAACACATTAATTAACGTTACTTGGTGCTAATTGTCTAGTCTGCGGAACTAGCGGTAACACGGCTTGTAAGGTGAGAAGAAAATACATAGTTTTATGTCGACTTTGAAATCGTGTGGTCGTAAAAAACACTTACTGTTAAAGATATGGAATTGCATCGTTTTTATGAAGATAGAACGTCTTATTTTTAAAACAAATGTTGCACAAGAGACTAAAGCTACTAAGTAAATAAAACGACTAAAACTATACCTAACTTAAAAAATTAAATCAAGCCTTCCAGTCTAATTAGCAATTTCTTTGCGTGAGAAAGCTGCCTGCGCGAGGGTCGCCTGTTGCCTCTTTCAGCCGTCAAACCAAAACCAAATAAAATAAACGCCAAATAAACCAATTAAAACCAAATAAACGGGTCACTCTACATAATTATTAATCGAGTAACTAACCCTAACTCTTATGGTAGTTTTCATCATCATCGTGTCAGCCGAAAGACGGCCACTGCTGGACATAGGCCTCTCTTCCAAGGCTCTACACTGCGAGCAATGTGCCCCGCCCACTGCCAATTAAGTTGGCGGTAGCTATATGTTAATAATAAATTATCCAGAATTATCAGATATAGGGAAATCCGTAGAAGTTACCTATATAGGTCAGCAAATTGTACACCTAAATGGCAGTGGGCGGGGAACATTGCCCGTAAAACTGATGGCCGTTAGGGCCGTAAGGTTCTAGAGTGGTGACCGTGTACCGGAAGGCGAAGTGTTAGTAGGCCTCCCGCAAAGCGGACGGACGATCTGGTAAAGATCGCGGGAAGCCGTTGGCAGCGGGTAGCACAAAACTGATCGTCTTGGAGAGCCTTGAGGAAGGCCCAAGTCCAGCGGTGGACGTCTTCCGGCTAATATAAAGATGATGATGATGAAATAATCCAATCTATTTATGTCCCACTGCTGGGCTTATGCCTATTATCTAAAAATGAGAGTCCAAGCTGTAGTTTCTACGCAGGCCCAGAGCGGATTGAACATTGCACACACACGATTAAAGCGTTCAAGCCAGTTGTTAAAAAACAAAAGAATTTAGCCCAGCAGCAAACAAAACTCTCTGCCAAGAAGAATCAACAATCGCTCATCTGAATTCAAAGTCACAGCCTTAGTAATATCTACTCAACATTCACACTAATATGCATTGAATGCGACAAGTTCAATTACACCAGTAATTAGTGGTACTGTTACTTTTTTACTTTTAATTCCTATCCAGCAGCTGTGTAAAAAGTTGTTATTGTTAGTATGTACACAGGGAGTTACAGTAGTGCAGTGGGAATCTTTTAATTGCGTATTCTTGATTGTAGCTTACCGTGTAGGGTGTATGGTAATTTTGTACACCGCATTGTGCTCGTTATGCACCTAGCTGTGTAGTAGCTGGTGTTTTAGTTTCAATTTACGCATGCAATTGTTTTTGTACACCGCATTTTGTACACCGCATTGTGCTCGTTATGCACCTAGCTGTGTAGTTGCTGGTGTTTTAGTTTCAATTTACGCATGCAATTGTTTTTGTACACCGCATTTTGTACACCGCATTGTGCTCGTTATGCACCTAGCTGTGTAGTTGCTGGTGTTTTAGTTTCAATTTACGCATGCAATTGTTTTTGTACACCGCATTTTGTACACCGCATTGTGCTCGTTATGCACCTAGCTGTGTAGTTGCTGGTGTTTTAGTTTCAATTTACGCATGCAATTGTTTTTGCAAATGGCATCACATTGCGGCCACGATTGATTAATAATTCTTAAGCTCCACTGCCCATGGACAGGACAATGGGCATGTGACTTTACGAGAAGGATGATCATAATAAACTTTTACGTACACCTTTGGGGAGGACTCCAATAGAGAGATCTCTCTCCAGGCAGATGTTATGCCTGGGGACCGAAGTCCAAAGGAAGAGAGTTGGCGCTAGGGTCGCTACACCAGCCCCCCTTTTTAGACCGGAGGTCGGTGTGGGAGCGCAGTCTGTGCGTCGTGAGGGCGCTTGCAAGGGCCAATTGCAAGGTTTGCTCAGCCTCGTTGGCTGAGCGATGAGTTGCTCCGCTGTGCTGGCGGAAGCGATGAGTTGTTCCGCTGTGCTGGCGTGAGCGATGAATTGCTCCGCTGTGCTGGCGTGAGCGATGAGTTGTTCCGCTGTGCTGGCGGGAGCGATGAGTTGCTGCTAGTCTGGATCCTCGTCGGAGTGCGTAGCAGTGTAGGAGAGGGTTGCACACTGTAGATACCAGGCATGGAGATATAGCAACATGCTAGTGGTGCACAGTGTGGTAGTCTGGCGTTGCTGTGAGACTGCGTCATTGTCGTAGGTCTTGGAAGGTTGCGTTTTTTAACCAATGTCGAGGGTCACCAGTTTGGGGAGGACTCCAATAGAGAGATCTCTCTCCAGGCAGATGTTATGCCTGAGGACCGAAGTCCAAAGGAAGAGAGTTGGAAGTTGTATTTATGCAACCGACTTGAGAAACTTCGTTAGCGCGATATAGAACAGTGACGTAGAACTGTGACGTCACTCGCGTGTGGCGCTAGGGTCGCTACACACCCATGACCAATAGGGGTGAAATTTTATTCATGATACAAATTATTTTAATGTGATTCAGTATCGTTAAGACCAGGTTTCCCATTGTTTGTTTTTTTTTTTAAATTTGAGTTTTCCTCAGACTCAAGACTTGATAAACTTCATACAAGATCACAACATTTAAAGAGGAAAAAATAAATGAAAAATACGTAGTCATTACAATAACTTGTATCATCAATAAAATTCCACCCAGCATAATTTACAACAATAAAAAACATGAAAAATAAGAATTCTCGAAAGAAATCCCTGATCAATATTGCCATCAGTAAGATGAAGCTTGTTAAAAATACGTCCTATTTTTACCGCGAAAATCTTCTCATAAAGGGTTTTCAGCAATACGTTTCCAAGGAGTCTTAATCGCCCCATAATGCCCGAGATCCAATTGTCCTGGGTTTTGTCTCGCGGTACTAATTCTCTTTTTTGTCGAGCGCGATAAAAAGGTAGTGGGTAGTTAGCCGCGATTCAGTTATCGGCCGAGACGCTCCGCCACCTGGTTCACGAGATTTTATGAGGAAGTGCTCCAAGACAAAGGCGACAGCAGATTTTCGAAAGCGACTTTTATTAATTTGTCTACGGTTTTTGAACGCATTATAAAGGACTTATGATATGTGTGTAGATAAATTGATATTTGAAACCGATGACCAGTGTCAATATAGTTAATCACTGGCTCACGAAGTTTTGTAAGCGAGTGGTTTAAGACAGGTGTGACGGTGTGACAAATGGATTTTGACAGCGACTTTTATTTGCATAGTTTTAATAACCAGATTGCCTGCAGTGATTACCTTATCAGAACTCTGTGTAGGTAGTTACATTGTCAGATCTCCCTGAACTATAGGGAAACTTTAAAAATTAAAAACATTAAGAATTGAAGACCTAGCTTTTCAAGGGTTTAGTAGGACTAAAATATTATGGACCCCATGATTCTAGCTGTTTTAAGCTTGTAACTTGCGCCGCCTCCTTGCTTTGCTTTCCTTTTTACGCGTTCATTTCCTCCCGCGCCCCCGGCTGAAGCGTTATAAGCCCTCAGGTAAATGTATGGAATATTTCTCGGATATAATTTACGATGGGATGTTGCCATGCAATTTTTATTTATTGCGGAGGCAACCAAAAGCCACTGTCGTTCAGAGATGGCCCATATTGTTGACAGCAGAGTTTACCAGCTTTTATTACATTTTTTACGGTTTTAAAACACAGGACGTTTGGTATTTATTTTATTGATGGTTCTCTGGCTGGATCAGTAAAACGGGCAGTGGGCAAAGTCAGTGGTAGAATGGAGCCAAGCGAAAATTATTTCGCTGGAGTATTAAATTGTCATGAAATTTTGGAATACTGTGTGACTGATTTTTTGACTCAAAGAAGTAGTCTTTATCCAACACCTATTATAAATTGTCTTTTAACTTTGATACATAAAAAGCATCGGAATAACATGTCTCGAATCCAAAAAAGCGTATCTCATCGAAACACGACCAAGTTGCAATTACGGTGGAAACAAACTAATTTCTGAGAAAGTTCTCGAAGCTCTAGTCGGGTATTACTCAGACGTCACGAGACTTAATATCAAACTTCTGCTGCCGACTTATAAATGACTTTAACTTGTTCTGCGTTGCCATAACACTGCCATTTATATGAAGACCACGCTCCGGACGACGGCTCCCAACCTTTAAATCTGCCGGGAAACGGAGGGATAAAGATTTTGTTTTTGTTTTTTCTATCTGCGTCGTTGGATTTTTGGGGATTTTAGACTTTACTTTATTGAAGGTTTAGAGAAATTATATGTACCTATGTACAATGTGCAAGCCCGTTGACAACTACTTAGTTGTCCTAGGTGGCCTATACCTATAGGCCAAGCGATTGTGAAAAAATGTAACGCCATACACTAAAAATACTTTGATCAACATTTGAAATGTAAAGCAATTTTATAGCAAATCACAGACTTCTCAGCCAAAAAATCCTTTTTAGGGTTCCGTTCCTCAAAAGGAAAAAACGGAACCCTTATAGGATTACTTTGTTGTCCGTCTATCTGTCTGTCTGTCTGTCTGTCTGTCTGTCAAGACCCTTTTTCTCTGGAACGTGTAGAGGTAGCATGCTAAAATTAATATCAATTACTCAAGCCTGCGGTCTCTTGAAACTGTGAAAAAATCAACCTTCTAAGTCAACGCAATCAAAAGATACAGTAATTAAAAAGGCTATTTCCATACAAATTGCCGATTTCCAAAAACCTAAAGGGTACTTCCAGATGTCTTAGAAACTTGAAATTTGGTATGAAGGTAGCTCTTATAGCACAACCATTCCAAAAAGTCTCAAAATCTTAAATTTTTATGTCTATCTGTAGATTTCGCAGACCAATATAAGTTGACCCCACACTGCGTACATTTTGCTTAAGAGCAGGGCTCTGCTAACACTGGAAAAGCGTTAAAATCATTCTACGGAACCCTCGTGCTCGAGTCCGACTCGCACTTGGCCGGTTTTTTATTTTATTATCCGCGCGGGAAAGGAATGTAACAAATTTGGCATTTGTTAAAATAAGTGACTTCACTTCTCTTGTTTCTAGCTAGTTCTTGACCGCTAAAGTTTTAGCGGTTAGTTACCATAATAGTTATCATGTTCACTATTTTACTTTTCTAGGGTATTACATAGTGAACCGAAAATGATTAATACCTTCAGTTTGGAAGCCACTGCTTCAAGGAGACTTTGGCTATGAGTTAAATGGCTTGAAAACAAACAAATTATACCTGTTGGATGTAATTAAGTCAGAAGTTATGGTGCTTGAAATTGAGAGGTTTCTGGCTTGATTATCTGTACGTATACATACAGAAGCAGAGCGAAGACCAGATGCTTCATCTCAGTCTTACGGGTAAGATTAATAGTGAATTAGAAAAAGATACAGCATGTTGCTTAAGGTTAGGTTTATGTCCGCTAGGATGGTGCCAAGAATTTAGTGTAAAAATTAGAATAGGTACTCGTAAAGCAGGCCGAAAATGAAGCGCAGAAAAAGCTACAAATTGTAGCCTCTTTGGCCACAACCTCTCTCAAATAAGGTCTAAACTTGCGCGCAAATGTCAAAATGTTCAGAACATGTTTTTCGATTGTCTTGTGAGGAGCATATGACGTATCTTTACTTATAATATCTTTGCCACTATCGATAGTATCGATATGCGCTATTGTGTCACCGTTAGCGTATTTTGAGCAAACGCAGCTGCTTTGTCTTTATGCATTTTAAATTGTATTTGTTGTTGCTCTTTTAAGTAAATCTGTTTTAGTCATATGCAGAGAAAACGATAGGTAGTCAAGCCACTCGTCCCAATATTTGACAACTTGATTCCAATAATTGACACGCTACTAACACTCACCTTTATTTATATGCTCAGATTGAAGGTGCTAACTATTAGGGCAGTGTTGGGCACTGGGACAATATCTTAAGTTAATTATCTGGTCTGTTTTGATTATATTTCAATGTATTGGAATAAATCTAATCTCGTATTTAACTCATCGCTAAGACAGACGCGTGGATGAATTTTCAATACCATTACCTATTTCTTTGTCTTAAACTTGAGCTATCTTTTAAACGGCTCATAAGTATTAAATGAAAATTGGTCTTTAGGGGTTTTAGAGGGCTACAAATAGATATAGCTAGGTCTCATCTTCGAGCAACGCGTTTTCCCCAGCTTTGCACACACCGTCTCTTTCTTTTTTTAACCCTTGACGAAAGAGAGGTGTGTCTGTGTATCTGTCTGTGGCATCATAGCTCTCACAAGGATGGACCGATTTCGATGCGGTTTTTTTTTTATAGAAAGCTAGTTTAATCGATATGGTCCTTAGCTAAGTTTCATTAAAATTGGTTTACCTGTTATTGAAATATTAAACTTCGAAATGACAATGTCGGGGGTTTTTTAACTTTTCCAAGTTGGTTAGGTTATCATTAAAGCAACCAATCTACAGTCAACGCCGCCATTATCATAAACTTAAGCAAACGAACCCGATAAAGTTCGTGGTAAGCAGTTTAGTGTTACTTGCACGAGTGAGTTCCGATTCCCTGCGGCTCACTTCGGTTTACTTCAACTAAGTTCGGTTAAGTTCGCCAACACCAGCTGCCGAGGTCAACATATCCTAAAATTATTTGTTACTCGGAGCCCCATAGTTCCCAATTGTGATAACTTTTGGTATCTAGGTCAAATTAAAAATACTGTAATAGAGTAGGTAGCTGGGTAGGAAGTATACGCCCCACCGTTGGAAGTGGATAACTTTTAAGCATCGATATATAAAACATTAAAGATAGGCCACTGGTTCCTTACTTGTCATTAGATTGACAATGCCAAACACCATGGGATATTAAGTCACCGAATCACCTATTCACCTATAACCGAGGGTCGAGCACGACTTTACGAATGCTGCGTAACGTAAAGTCGAATAGTAAACGTTGTCGAGTTTGTATGACGTTTGGAACAGCGCCCGCCCGAGAACGTATTTGGAACTAAAATTTAGTATGAGGTTTCTCGATCTCGATACGATAACCGTAACGTTACGCAGCTTTCGTAAAGTCGTGCTCGACCCTCTGCTCGTCCGCGCGCGGTGGAGCAGTGGCGTATCTCTCTATATCAATGCTTTTAAGCTTACCTGAATAAATAATCAAATAAACACTACTCTGTAATGCAGCCTCAATAGGAGCCTTGAGAGCTAGTGTCATTTCTCAGTTCTTAATGACAACCGAATCTGACACTTCAACGCCATCCACGCTTCCATGAATAACCTAGAAAACTGAATACGCGGGAACGCGGGCCATACTCGTACTTACTTCAAATTGAACGTGACACATGCAGTTTTTTATATTACAATAATCTATTTTCTTGTTACAGGTAAGTTTCCGACATGGCTGATATTCAAAAGGATACCTGTTGAAGGTAACGCTGTTTTTACGTTTTGCCGTACACGGGCACAGGACGTCACGGCTCAAGAAAAGAGCAAAACTTATGAGTTTGTGTAGATATGACTCTCGCATTAAAGTCTATGGTCTACTTACGGCGAAATTTCAAAGCGCTCAATAAGTAAGTATCACTAGCAATCACTTCTAGCTTTTGTTCCTTACAAAATTACCCCTTTTCTTGGTCAAATTATACAATACAATACAATACAAACCTACCTATACCTTATACCTTGAGATGCCCTGGTAAAACTCGTAGGAATTACGAAAAAGTGGCCCAACATCCGTATCTTTTCATTCTCAACCTCGATATAAAAAATGCCGCTATAAGTGTTACATTATTTTCTATTATACCTAATAATTTATAGGTGAAGGTCACGCCTTATTTTATGGCCGCCGCAGGCTCTCCGTTACATTCCGATAAATAATCCATTCAAATGTGTTTGTGAAAGTGAAATCTAATTTATTTGTGTATTTTTGTGGTTTGGGCCATTTAGGGAAATTTCTCTACGAGGATTAGGATATGAGTAATGAGATGAAATGAATTCGGAATATTTTTGTTACCAAGCTTTAAATAAAAAATGATTTTTCTTTTTCTTTTAGTTTTCTTCTTCAGATCTGTTACTGCTAAATGATCTCAAGCGAAGTTTTTGTTGATATAAAAGCTTTGAATGATATGACGAGTGATAACGAGCAAATGATTAAACACTTCTGCTATGGTTCAAAACTGGATTTATTTACATTATTTTGTACACTAATCTAATAACACCATCCTTGCCAGCTGACAGTGCAACTGAACAAAACCAAGGCATTACATTGTCAGGAGCAGGGTTTAAATTTAGAACCGAGCCATAGACGAAGCTCCAGCCAGTCTCCAACAATGAGTCATCGCTATATTAGATTAATATTTTTTTTTTTTTTACATTTCTTCTATCCAATTCCAAGGCCGTGCCAAGGTCGATGTCGTAACAACGATCACTTACAATTGCAATAGTCATCACAAAGGATCATGTCAAATATATGATAAGGGTCATTCTACTTGACGGGCCGTAATTATAAAAATAACCTATCAAATGTGGCAACAGCAACACTATTGCTTCACGAATTGCATGTATCATAAAGATTCATGAGTCAAATTGCACTGACATTTCTCTATTGACTTTCATTGTTGTTGTACACAATGGGCGGATTGATAAAATTGTAACAATGAGATAGGTCAGGCTTTTGGGGCATGTTGTGTAAGCACTGCGAATATGAAGATGTTTTTGCATAGTGTGGTCAGTTGAACTATGTAAACTTACTTACACTGTATACAGCAGAGATGCACAGACTTATGGGGAACAGGGGGTACTAGTGAAGCTTACGAGCTAAGTACTGGCCACTGCAATGAAAATCAACACTAAATTTTTTTTTTAAATTTATACAATTGACTATAAAATTATCAAACATTGTTGTAATGTTTGATGTTTCATTATTTAGACGCATGACATTGCATTCATCATCATTATCAATTTTTTTGGGTCGGGGATTAAAGAGAACTAGATATTCTATCGCTGGTTGACTAGTCGAGTTGTTTTTCTATCCAAAAAACTTCATGATGGTTTTCATCAAGACTGACTCAATAATTTTCTGAAATATTGACAGTGAATTATCTGACAGCACGTACATTTGTGTTACATTATTCAAAACAAAATATTTATGTACCCACTACTATCCAAGTTTCGATGCAGATGAAAACCAGATTTAACGGGAGAGCACTGAATATTTGATTTCGCCAACAGCGTTCATTTAGAAATAGCCTGGCCAACTATCGATTTTACTGAAATTAACAACTAACATCTGGGAAAGGAGGGTTGAACGGTAACTTGCATACATTGTGAGGAACTCGAAAATACATAAGAGGTAATTTTCTAGCTGTTCATACAGGCATCGAGAGTCTTAAAATTAGTTAGGAGAATACCTATGAATAAATAAAAATCGAAAGAGGTTGATTGCTTATGTTATGGTCCATAGCAACCGCAAGTGCATTGTTATTTGAAGAAATCACGAACAGTGCTTGTTACATTTTCATTTTCATTATGTTATAACTGGGCTGTGTTTTATAAAGCTACGAGTTACAATTTACGAGCGGAAGTCTCTTTCTAACAAAAGGTGATAGAACAAGACTTCCGCTTGTAAATTATAACTTGTAGCTTTATAAAACACGGCCCAGGTAAGTTTTTCAAACGTTTCCTTTCCTATGCACACAAGTAATGCCATTAATATTAAAATGCCATGAATATCTTAGTTCCTCTGGCAACTTCATTGAACTCTTCTAGGAATAATATGGCTAAGTGTTACAACCAGTAAAGCTCAAGACTCGGGTTCGGAGAATTCATTATGGAGCTTGGAAATACAATCCAAGTAGCTGAAGATATATGAGGGAACATATCGTAATAGTGTCTCCGAGATAAGCTATAAAAGCTGTATAAAAGCAATAGGGCCCGTCGCGATTCGGGCGTCGGCGGGATCGCACTCGAGCTGTCAAATGGGACCTTAAACAACAATGACGTGTTTTGCGATGGTTTCTATCGTTTTGCGGAATGACCCGATTGTTGTTGGCATCTAGTTATATTTGCAAAACAAAACTGTTTTGAACTGTTTGGTTAAATAGTGGTTTTAAAAATTCAGCCATGGTTTTTGCAGTTGTAAAAAATCGTGGCTGAAATATATCAAATATATTCCTAGCGGGTTTTAATGTTTTCAAAACTTACTCTCGGAGTCAGTTCGTCAGCTCGTTTTTTTATTTCAAATATTTGTTATTGTTTTAATTTATCTAGCCAGTCTTATTGAAACAGTCTCTTTAAAGTTCCTAAAAAATACAATGGCATCCTTTAGAACTGGTCAGCTATTTTTGAACCAGTATTTTTTTTCTTCTGTAGACGCTTCGAGATACTTGGCGCGTCGGGACTATTTGTTTGCATAATTTAAAAGCATAAACGTTCGATGTTTGAATTTAAAATGCATTCTCCACCTAACGACCTTTTGCAGAGAGCATTGTATAACATTTTTGCTTAGCACGTCTAACGACTTACTAAATGCACCTTGTTTAATTTACTCGGAAAATGAATTTTACCATGTAAAAAAACTGAAGCTTCGAGCTTGATATGTTGAAGCCTGTACGATAAATGTTATACAATGTTAAAGCAATATTTCGTTAAGAGCTCTTGAGAAATGGGCCATCCAAAACTATTAAAACTGTTTACTTCGATTTTTAAGTCAAATTATTGTCATTGAAATAACGCAACATTCTGTCAGAAAATAAAGGCTTCCAATTTTAAAATAACTACTAATGTTTCTTTGAGCTTCTGAAGCGCCAAGTACACAAGCCTGTTCGACCACCGATCAATGGACATAAATTTAATAATAATTATTATAATGTTGTAGCACTGGAAAGCCCATGCAATTTATATATTTTTTACCCTACTTTGCGAGTTAGGGTGTGATATAAACTCGGCTTGTGAGCTGCTAAACCACTTCAACTGAACATAAATAGACAATGTCATCTACATAATGTAAAAAGAAAAGTCCTGACTGACTGATTCATCAACTCCCAGCACCGACTTTTATACATGAAGACTGGCCACGCACCTCTTTAGCGCTGACAAAATGCGGCCTTCACTCATTAGCTGTCATTACAGTGACATGTCAAACTTCAAGGGAATATACCACAGACAAATATACCATCTGGATAATGTACGACTACCGTACCGACCCGCTAATTCATGTCCACAAAATAACAAGTAGTCGCATGATAACAATGACCTGCTAATTTACGAACATAAAATAACAGGTCGTTCTTTATTGACCGAGCGAGCGAAGCATGAACGTTTCAATTGGGACAAAAATGCTTTCTTAATGTCTGTCCAGCTGTTCTCCTCTGCAGTGTAAAATTTTGTAAGCATGCTCGATAATTATAGTTTTTTGGAAAAAAAAATAGCTCACGAGGTCTACAGCTCTCAGAGTAACTATTTTAGGAAATATTTTGGGTATAAAACATGAAAAAGCTCACAGAGTGGCAAGTGGAATGGAAGGCAAGTCTTTCGTAACTGTTTCAAAGGTAAAAATATAAAATAATGGAAAAATTACAAAAAAGGTACCTATTTCAGTGTCGTCATTGGACAGATAATGGAGAGTCTAAATCAGTAGATCTAAAAACTGGAAAAACAATAAAAATAGATAAAATAGTCAGTTTCTGTAATAGTTTTATTTCGTTTACTAGGAATTACAAAATGGCCATACTATTAGAGGTTGGGATTTATCAGGCGGGGAAATAATTTTTCGGCCCTGCATTATTTGGCTATAATATTATAATTTTAAGCGCTTGGTTTTCTTTACAAATAATGAGTATATTATTTACTTACGTATGGAATGTGATTCCATGTTCTTTGATTTTCTTTTTTGTGTTATTTGTACAGTTCATAAATGTGCACGACGTCATTTTGAGCGGTTGAACTGGGCGAATCAACGAGATGTCACCTGCGCGGCGGCTGTTGGCGACTAAGTCACCGAGTAACCTAATCACCTATATTGCTTGTCCACGCGCGGTGAAGGGGTGGCGAATCTGTCACTATTTGGTACATCAATGACTCCCAGCCCAAACCTTTGGGCCTAGAAAGCTGAAATTTTGCATACAGGTTCACTTTATGAAGTAGACCAAGAATGGGGAAGGAGTTTGAGAAATTCTACCCCTAAGGGGGTGAAAAGGGATGTGGGAGTTTGTACATACGAGAAACTTTATTTTTAAAGTAAAGATTATAAAACACTAAACAAGTTTTATAATATTCAAGAGAAAAAAAAATACTTACACAAATGTTTTACAAGTTTTGGAATTTTTTGGAAAAGGGTGGGGTTGAAGTTTGTACGTAAGAACGTTATTTTGAAAGATACGATCATAAAACTTAGACAAGGGAGAAGAGGAGGGATTTTGGGAAATACTCACGGGATAGGAAGTTCAGCATCGAGAACGACGCCGCGGGCGAAAGCTAGTATAATAATATTATAACCGTTTCCGATATAGGTACGCGTTATAGCTTACAGCACGCCGTTAAAGTTACGTGAATCGATTGACCAAGATTGGTTTGCGGCTCGCCCCGTACAATTTCCTTGTAGCCGGCCGCACGTAATGAAACGCTCTACATTGTACGCTGGCAAAAGTTTCGTTCATGAGTTTCCGTACGTATAAATAGATTCAACGCTGGGCTCTAAATGTGAATAAAAACTTTAAATGTGTATTTTTTGAAGAATAGTTTACGTAACTAAGTATAGTTTGTTTATGATGTCTGAAAAGATAATCATCAGTGACAGCTATTTTTAAATGTTTAAACAAAAAATTGTAAAAATTTTCTTAAGCATTTTTTTTTATACAACGAGGAAGGCAAGCGAGCAAGTGGGTCACCTGATGGTAAGTGATCACCACTGCCCATAGACACCCGCAACTCCGGAGGATTTGCAGATGCGTTGCCAACCTAGAGGGCTAAGATGAAATTCCTCTTGTTCCCGTAATTATACCGGCTGTCTTAATCTCCACACCGGAACACAACAGTGCAAGCACTGCTGCTTAGCGGCAGGAAACGAGTAAGATGGTGGTAGCGATCCAGCGGACCTCGCACAAGGTCCTACCACCCGCAAACAGCATTGCTCCACTTGGATTTATTTCGCTCTACAGTTGTAAAATATTTAAACATAATTTCATAATTTACTTGTGGTTAATTACTCGTTTGTGTACACAGAAGCTCTAAAGTTAATACTGTACTCGAGGCTTGCAGCAAAAGTCACCAAATACCGCAGCCACCCAGAATATTCAGATACGAACAATATGAAACCTAACTCCCTCCAACTAGACTGGGGGGTAATTTTGTTTCGGCAATTTCCCCGCAGAAGTTTTAAAATCAGACTGAAATTTAAGACCCGTGGTTAGTGATTAAATATTGTAGGTAGTTTACCTGGCTATGGCCTACGCTTAGAGTACTTCTATTTATTTCCAGTTTTAAACTAATTAAGTTGATTTAGAATGAAGATATCTCAACTGTTTCTTCTATCGCATATACCTAGTACTACTTTTTTTTACCTGCCGAAGGAAGGACTAACCTAGAAAACTGAATACGCGGGAACGCGGGCCATACTCGTACTTACTTCAAATTGAACGTGACACATGCAGTTTTTTATATTACAATAATCTATTTTCTTGTTACAGGTAAGTTTCCGACATGGCTGATATTCAAAAGGATACCTGTTGAAGGTAACGCTGTTTTTACGTTTTGCCGTACACGGGCACAGGACGTCACGGCTCAAGAAAAGAGCAAAACTTATGAGTTTGTGTAGATATGACTCTCGCATTAAAGTCTATGGTCTACTTACGGCGAAATTTCAAAGCGCTCAATAAGTAAGTATCACTAGCAATCACTTCTAGCTTTTGTTCCTTACAAAATTACCCCTTTTCTTGGTCAAATTATACAATACAATACAATACAAACCTACCTATACCTTATACCTTGAGATGCCCTGGTAAAACTCGTAGGAATTACGAAAAAGTGGCCCAACATCCGTATCTTTTCATTCTCAACCTCGATATAAAAAATGCCGCTATAAGTGTTACATTATTTTCTATTATACCTAATAATTTATAGGTGAAGGTCACGCCTTATTTTATGGCCGCCGCAGGCTCTCCGTTACATTCCGATAAATAATCCATTCAAATGTGTTTGTGAAAGTGAAATCTAATTTATTTGTGTATTTTTGTGGTTTGGGCCATTTAGGGAAATTTCTCTACGAGGATTAGGATATGAGTAATGAGATGAAATGAATTCGGAATATTTTTGTTACCAAGCTTTAAATAAAAAATGATTTTTCTTTTTCTTTTAGTTTTCTTCTTCAGATCTGTTACTGCTAAATGATCTCAAGCGAAGTTTTTGTTGATATAAAAGCTTTGAATGATATGACGAGTGATAACGAGCAAATGATTAAACACTTCTGCTATGGTTCAAAACTGGATTTATTTACATTATTTTGTACACTAATCTAATAACACCATCCTTGCCAGCTGACAGTGCAACTGAACAAAACCAAGGCATTACATTGTCAGGAGCAGGGTTTAAATTTAGAACCGAGCCATAGACGAAGCTCCAGCCAGTCTCCAACAATGAGTCATCGCTATATTAGATTAATATTTTTTTTTTTTTTACATTTCTTCTATCCAATTCCAAGGCCGTGCCAAGGTCGATGTCGTAACAACGATCACTTACAATTGCAATAGTCATCACAAAGGATCATGTCAAATATATGATAAGGGTCATTCTACTTGACGGGCCGTAATTATAAAAATAACCTATCAAATGTGGCAACAGCAACACTATTGCTTCACGAATTGCATGTATCATAAAGATTCATGAGTCAAATTGCACTGACATTTCTCTATTGACTTTCATTGTTGTTGTACACAATGGGCGGATTGATAAAATTGTAACAATGAGATAGGTCAGGCTTTTGGGGCATGTTGTGTAAGCACTGCGAATATGAAGATGTTTTTGCATAGTGTGGTCAGTTGAACTATGTAAACTTACTTACACTGTATACAGCAGAGATGCACAGACTTATGGGGAACAGGGGGTACTAGTGAAGCTTACGAGCTAAGTACTGGCCACTGCAATGAAAATCAACACTAAATTTTTTTTTTAAATTTATACAATTGACTATAAAATTATCAAACATTGTTGTAATGTTTGATGTTTCATTATTTAGACGCATGACATTGCATTCATCATCATTATCAATTTTTTTGGGTCGGGGATTAAAGAGAACTAGATATTCTATCGCTGGTTGACTAGTCGAGTTGTTTTTCTATCCAAAAAACTTCATGATGGTTTTCATCAAGACTGACTCAATAATTTTCTGAAATATTGACAGTGAATTATCTGACAGCACGTACATTTGTGTTACATTATTCAAAACAAAATATTTATGTACCCACTACTATCCAAGTTTCGATGCAGATGAAAACCAGATTTAACGGGAGAGCACTGAATATTTGATTTCGCCAACAGCGTTCATTTAGAAATAGCCTGGCCAACTATCGATTTTACTGAAATTAACAACTAACATCTGGGAAAGGAGGGTTGAACGGTAACTTGCATACATTGTGAGGAACTCGAAAATACATAAGAGGTAATTTTCTAGCTGTTCATACAGGCATCGAGAGTCTTAAAATTAGTTAGGAGAATACCTATGAATAAATAAAAATCGAAAGAGGTTGATTGCTTATGTTATGGTCCATAGCAACCGCAAGTGCATTGTTATTTGAAGAAATCACGAACAGTGCTTGTTACATTTTCATTTTCATTATGTTATAACTGGGCTGTGTTTTATAAAGCTACGAGTTACAATTTACGAGCGGAAGTCTCTTTCTAACAAAAGGTGATAGAACAAGACTTCCGCTTGTAAATTATAACTTGTAGCTTTATAAAACACGGCCCAGGTAAGTTTTTCAAACGTTTCCTTTCCTATGCACACAAGTAATGCCATTAATATTAAAATGCCATGAATATCTTAGTTCCTCTGGCAACTTCATTGAACTCTTCTAGGAATAATATGGCTAAGTGTTACAACCAGTAAAGCTCAAGACTCGGGTTCGGAGAATTCATTATGGAGCTTGGAAATACAATCCAAGTAGCTGAAGATATATGAGGGAACATATCGTAATAGTGTCTCCGAGATAAGCTATAAAAGCTGTATAAAAGCAATAGGGCCCGTCGCGATTCGGGCGTCGGCGGGATCGCACTCGAGCTGTCAAATGGGACCTTAAACAACAATGACGTGTTTTGCGATGGTTTCTATCGTTTTGCGGAATGACCCGATTGTTGTTGGCATCTAGTTATATTTGCAAAACAAAACTGTTTTGAACTGTTTGGTTAAATAGTGGTTTTAAAAATTCAGCCATGGTTTTTGCAGTTGTAAAAAATCGTGGCTGAAATATATCAAATATATTCCTAGCGGGTTTTAATGTTTTCAAAACTTACTCTCGGAGTCAGTTCGTCAGCTCGTTTTTTTATTTCAAATATTTGTTATTGTTTTAATTTATCTAGCCAGTCTTATTGAAACAGTCTCTTTAAAGTTCCTAAAAAATACAATGGCATCCTTTAGAACTGGTCAGCTATTTTTGAACCAGTATTTTTTTTCTTCTGTAGACGCTTCGAGATACTTGGCGCGTCGGGACTATTTGTTTGCATAATTTAAAAGCATAAACGTTCGATGTTTGAATTTAAAATGCATTCTCCACCTAACGACCTTTTGCAGAGAGCATTGTATAACATTTTTGCTTAGCACGTCTAACGACTTACTAAATGCACCTTGTTTAATTTACTCGGAAAATGAATTTTACCATGTAAAAAAACTGAAGCTTCGAGCTTGATATGTTGAAGCCTGTACGATAAATGTTATACAATGTTAAAGCAATATTTCGTTAAGAGCTCTTGAGAAATGGGCCATCCAAAACTATTAAAACTGTTTACTTCGATTTTTAAGTCAAATTATTGTCATTGAAATAACGCAACATTCTGTCAGAAAATAAAGGCTTCCAATTTTAAAATAACTACTAATGTTTCTTTGAGCTTCTGAAGCGCCAAGTACACAAGCCTGTTCGACCACCGATCAATGGACATAAATTTAATAATAATTATTATAATGTTGTAGCACTGGAAAGCCCATGCAATTTATATATTTTTTACCCTACTTTGCGAGTTAGGGTGTGATATAAACTCGGCTTGTGAGCTGCTAAACCACTTCAACTGAACATAAATAGACAATGTCATCTACATAATGTAAAAAGAAAAGTCCTGACTGACTGATTCATCAACTCCCAGCACCGACTTTTATACATGAAGACTGGCCACGCACCTCTTTAGCGCTGACAAAATGCGGCCTTCACTCATTAGCTGTCATTACAGTGACATGTCAAACTTCAAGGGAATATACCACAGACAAATATACCATCTGGATAATGTACGACTACCGTACCGACCCGCTAATTCATGTCCACAAAATAACAAGTAGTCGCATGATAACAATGACCTGCTAATTTACGAACATAAAATAACAGGTCGTTCTTTATTGACCGAGCGAGCGAAGCATGAACGTTTCAATTGGGACAAAAATGCTTTCTTAATGTCTGTCCAGCTGTTCTCCTCTGCAGTGTAAAATTTTGTAAGCATGCTCGATAATTATAGTTTTTTGGAAAAAAAAATAGCTCACGAGGTCTACAGCTCTCAGAGTAACTATTTTAGGAAATATTTTGGGTATAAAACATGAAAAAGCTCACAGAGTGGCAAGTGGAATGGAAGGCAAGTCTTTCGTAACTGTTTCAAAGGTAAAAATATAAAATAATGGAAAAATTACAAAAAAGGTACCTATTTCAGTGTCGTCATTGGACAGATAATGGAGAGTCTAAATCAGTAGATCTAAAAACTGGAAAAACAATAAAAATAGATAAAATAGTCAGTTTCTGTAATAGTTTTATTTCGTTTACTAGGAATTACAAAATGGCCATACTATTAGAGGTTGGGATTTATCAGGCGGGGAAATAATTTTTCGGCCCTGCATTATTTGGCTATAATATTATAATTTTAAGCGCTTGGTTTTCTTTACAAATAATGAGTATATTATTTACTTACGTATGGAATGTGATTCCATGTTCTTTGATTTTCTTTTTTGTGTTATTTGTACAGTTCATAAATGTGCACGACGTCATTTTGAGCGGTTGAACTGGGCGAATCAACGAGATGTCACCTGCGCGGCGGCTGTTGGCGACTAAGTCACCGAGTAACCTAATCACCTATATTGCTTGTCCACGCGCGGTGAAGGGGTGGCGAATCTGTCACTATTTGGTACATCAATGACTCCCAGCCCAAACCTTTGGGCCTAGAAAGCTGAAATTTTGCATACAGGTTCACTTTATGAAGTAGACCAAGAATGGGGAAGGAGTTTGAGAAATTCTACCCCTAAGGGGGTGAAAAGGGATGTGGGAGTTTGTACATACGAGAAACTTTATTTTTAAAGTAAAGATTATAAAACACTAAACAAGTTTTATAATATTCAAGAGAAAAAAAAATACTTACACAAATGTTTTACAAGTTTTGGAATTTTTTGGAAAAGGGTGGGGTTGAAGTTTGTACGTAAGAACGTTATTTTGAAAGATACGATCATAAAACTTAGACAAGGGAGAAGAGGAGGGATTTTGGGAAATACTCACGGGATAGGAAGTTCAGCATCGAGAACGACGCCGCGGGCGAAAGCTAGTATAATAATATTATAACCGTTTCCGATATAGGTACGCGTTATAGCTTACAGCACGCCGTTAAAGTTACGTGAATCGATTGACCAAGATTGGTTTGCGGCTCGCCCCGTACAATTTCCTTGTAGCCGGCCGCACGTAATGAAACGCTCTACATTGTACGCTGGCAAAAGTTTCGTTCATGAGTTTCCGTACGTATAAATAGATTCAACGCTGGGCTCTAAATGTGAATAAAAACTTTAAATGTGTATTTTTTGAAGAATAGTTTACGTAACTAAGTATAGTTTGTTTATGATGTCTGAAAAGATAATCATCAGTGACAGCTATTTTTAAATGTTTAAACAAAAAATTGTAAAAATTTTCTTAAGCATTTTTTTTTATACAACGAGGAAGGCAAGCGAGCAAGTGGGTCACCTGATGGTAAGTGATCACCACTGCCCATAGACACCCGCAACTCCGGAGGATTTGCAGATGCGTTGCCAACCTAGAGGGCTAAGATGAAATTCCTCTTGTTCCCGTAATTATACCGGCTGTCTTAATCTCCACACCGGAACACAACAGTGCAAGCACTGCTGCTTAGCGGCAGGAAACGAGTAAGATGGTGGTAGCGATCCAGCGGACCTCGCACAAGGTCCTACCACCCGCAAACAGCATTGCTCCACTTGGATTTATTTCGCTCTACAGTTGTAAAATATTTAAACATAATTTCATAATTTACTTGTGGTTAATTACTCGTTTGTGTACACAGAAGCTCTAAAGTTAATACTGTACTCGAGGCTTGCAGCAAAAGTCACCAAATACCGCAGCCACCCAGAATATTCAGATACGAACAATATGAAACCTAACTCCCTCCAACTAGACTGGGGGGTAATTTTGTTTCGGCAATTTCCCCGCAGAAGTTTTAAAATCAGACTGAAATTTAAGACCCGTGGTTAGTGATTAAATATTGTAGGTAGTTTACCTGGCTATGGCCTACGCTTAGAGTACTTCTATTTATTTCCAGTTTTAAACTAATTAAGTTGATTTAGAATGAAGATATCTCAACTGTTTCTTCTATCGCATATACCTAGTACTACTTTTTTTTACCTGCCGAAGGAAGGTTATGTTTTTCGAGCGTGTGTATGTATGTATGTCTAGTTCTTTGGCACGCTCTACAGCCTTAACCGTTCGACGGATTTCAACGTATGAGGTGTTTTTAGATTCGTCTTAGTTGTAGGAGTGACATAGGGTATATTGAATTCAAGTGCATTCAATATGCAGTCGGGTTTTCTGTTTTTAATTTTTGCTGGTTAGGTTTAGTTGCTATTACCGATTACGGGCAGATTAAACTAAGAAATGTATTCGACTTTTCTGCAGAAGTAACGACATGGTAAAAGAGAAATTATTATGGAAAAGAAAACTCGGATAAAAGTAGGTGTAGGTTCTACTGTTTGAATAATGGTTTACAACTGGTATTGCCATAATATCAAAACGTTAGTAAAACAACAGTTTGCACTTGATATTTCTAAAAGTTACCTAGGTACATATTTAGGTACTTGACGGTAATTGTCTGAAAAAATCGATCTTAACTGAACAGCCGGAATATAAAACCCTCAAAGACCCTAAATCCATCCATTGTCGAAAAGTAAAAGTTATAAATAACAAACCAATCACAAGCTATAACTGAATACATCCCCGATTTGTATGCCTCCCGTGGAATTCATCCACGCTGCGCTCGCGTCGAGAATACCTGATCAGGATCAGCTTTAGTGATGCGCCGACCATCGACTGGTAATCTATCGATAGTCTATCGATGGTACATTCGATCAAATTCTGTCCCAGCAAAGAATGTTTTCACGGTAACCATCACAATGGTTTTCCTTGTGAAACAATGCAATTTGATTATAACGTTTACTGTGAAAAGGTTCCACGGTGGGTCAGGAACACACTTGCTGTCTGTTGTGCATGAACAATCGTGAAAGGTTTTGTCACGCGACATGTACGAGAATCGCGTGCGAGTAAACGTTTTGGTATTATTACGAACATCGCTATCGAGAAAAAAAAAAAAGATTAATGCAATATTTTTATTATTAGGTATTTATTAACTAGCAGGAATATTATCGGAAACTCTTCAACCAAGCGGGATCTTTTGTGCATTTATTTAGGAAGGGTTTGAATTTTGGATTCTCCTCTGCCGTAGAGTACTTTTACATTGAACTTAATGTACAAAATTCTACTAACGAGAGTGAACAAAAATTCGATATTGATAATAATTTTGATTTTAATGAGAACTACCGATAGCGTTATAATCGACAATTTGGCGTCACTAGTAAACTTACGTAAGCCGAGCAAGTATTTACGCCTGTTATTGAATATTTTCGTAGATGGCAAGATTAATATCCTGTTTCTTACATCATTAACATTCTAGTAAAGGAAGGATATTATCTAGATTGTGTGGGCTTTCGTTCGACCTTTCCGCGTGTAGAATAATTGTTTGTTGGGAAAATTAATTTGAAATATTGGAAGAAGGATAAAGTTCGCAGGTGTTTTGTTTTGTATATGCGATTATTGGAAGGTACTTTTGGGGCGAAGCTAAACTAGTGTAATTTTTTAAGTTGAGAGCCGCGTAATTTCAGCTACATTCGGTTTCATACATAACGCCTGTTTCGGTCACACAGCGACACAAGATGCGTTGACGCGGCTCACAACTCAAAAAATTAGGCTCGTTTTTTAGACATGCTGGCAGCGTGAATTATTACGTTGATTATTTATTGATACTTGTGGGATTTATGTAAGTCTAATCAGGGGGTCGATTTTTGAATCTCACCCTGTGACAGAATACACTGATTTCTAAAAAGTTCGTATATTTTTGAACACGGTGACTAAAATACTCATGCCTATGATATCAATTACGAATGCTATAATACCCACTCGTAAACGAGATCACCGAGTGACTTCTTGACCACTGGCAGTTACAGCTAACATCAATCTACTATGTTGACATGATTGTCTATGACAGAAATGCAAATTAGCTGTATGTTAGTAGACGGGTATCACATTCAAAAATAAAGGCTTTTGGCAAATAGTGATATCAATTATTATAGATTTTAAGAAATTAAATGTTGTACGCCTGAAAGGTAAATTATAGCGGTTCTTCTCTACTTTACGTTATCCAGCTTTATATATACCTATAATTAGCAATAAATTATTCTGAATTTTGAATTTGAATTTGAATGTCATTATATGAGTGTGAGATGTTAAAGTCACGGGGTGAGATTAAAAAATTTACTCCCGGAGTTAAGAGAAAATATTAATGACTACCTACAGTAAATGTTGAGATTATATTTCTATTATTTCAATTGTGATACTTAGGTGAAATAATTGGTTGTAATTTCTGTCGTAATAATTATAATACGAAAATCTCTGTTCATAAGCGCTGCTTCAGCTTTTAATTTGAAAATCTGGGTTCCCGTCAGGCAGAGAATCGCTTCCAGTGTTTTTCTTTGAATTAGTCTGAAATTATTTCTTGGAAAATCTGCATTTATAAATATTTAGTCCATCCCACAACTTTCGCGAAGCAATCTCAAGATGAACTTAATTAAATCATCCTGCTTAAGTCTTTCTTCAAAGTTATTCTTAGGTGCTTAAATGAGACTATTATAGAAATAATTTAAATTTTTGGCTAGGAGCCGCGCGGCTAAAGTATTTGCTTTTAGGAGAAAAGATATAAATAAGGTTAACTCCATTTAAATGTGAAGTGCCCATCTGTAAACAAGTAACAAATTAACTGTTTGCACGCTATCTTTTTTTCGAAGTTTCCTTTTTAAATTGTAAATGTCTTTGCGATGCCCGTCTTTTTCTAACATACTAAAAATCTGTGCTCAGTAGTGGGATGTTAGTAGGCTAGAAATGATGATGATGACTAAAAAACAGTTGATTTTTAACCAACTTCAAAAAAGGAGGAGGTTCTACGTTTCACTGCATGTATTTTTTTTTGTAAGTATGTAAGGATGTTCATCGATTACTCCGTCAATTGTAGATTGATTTTGAAATTTTTTTTTTATTGAAAATGCGTTTATTTCGGACAACAGAAACTAAAGCCTAAAGTTTTATGGCCTAGCACTAAGCAGCAGAAATATGAAGTCGGTGCTTCATTCAAAGAATATTCCGCTCGCACCGCACCGACTTCATATTTCTGCTGCTTAGTGCTAGGCCATAAAACTTTAGGCTTTAGTTTCTGTTGTCCGAAATAAACACATTTTATTTTATTTTATTTATTTATTTTACGTTTTTTTTCTAAGGTTTCTTTTTACTAGCTTCACTTGTCATTGTCCGTAATAAAATCTTGCAAGTCAAATTTAACTCACTTCCAGTAGTCGGATTGACTTGAAATTTCGCATAGGTGTGTAGATTGGATCACAATGCAAGTACAATCAATAAAAAAATCATCAGCAAAAAGCTCGTAATATGACTATGGCTATGCCCAATCCCATTCCCAAAATGACAAAATATTTGATCGTCGATTGAAAGTCCTTTTGTTGAATAATCCATTCTACTCTATTAATGAATATTTGGACATGACATTTTAATTAATTTATTTGTGGTTTTAATTTTATTGAATATTTTAATTTTTCTATTTCGACATGTATTAATATTAACCTCATTTTATTTCATTGTTACGCTTATAACCATGACGATCCTTACAGGAGAACCAATTGAATTGTTAATTTATTTTTACTGTTTTATTCTTAATTTTGACATAGTGCAATATACAATTTATTTTTAATAATTTAGTTTAGTTTAGTTTAATGTTGTTCTTAAACTTTTGACGATATCAATATAAATTACCTTAACTTGACATTGTACAAATTATGATGTAATTATATATTGAAGGAATAAATAATCTAATCTAATCTAATCATTCATAACGCTTTTTGTTATTGCAAAATTAAAATGATTCTGAGAGTAGGCCTGTGCCCTGCCAGTGAGACGCAAAACAAGGCTGATGACGGATTAGAATGATTAGAAAAATCTATACCTATAAAACAGTACCGTGACTGACTGACTGACAGACAACACACAGCCTAAACCACTGGACCTAGAGACTTGAAATTTGGCATACGTATACCTTGAGTATCCTAGAGGCGCACTAAGAAGGGATTTTTCGAAATTCCCAAGGGATAGGGAACTAGCCCATTTTTACATATTTCACGGGGGCAAAGCCGCGGGGCATAAGCTAGTACTGCATAAAGCACGGTTGTCTATGACACTGCGTGCTAACGTCTCATTCTTTTTATTGTCTATTGCGTGTGTAATCTATTCACGCCATTGACGGTAAAGACCACGTCGCCAGTAACAATTGCGTTCAATTCTAATACATCTAATTTTACGGGTGGCAGGACCTTGTGCGAGGTCCGTCCGGATCGCTACCACCATCTTATTCGCTAATCCTGCCGCTAAGTAGCAGTGCTTGCAATGTTGTGTTCCGGTGTGGAGAGTAAGACAGTCGGTATAGGTAATTACGGGCACAAGAGGCATTTCATCTTGGCGCTCTAGGTTGGCAACGTATCTGCAAACCCCTCCGGGCATGCGGGTGTCTATGGGCACTGGTGATCACTTACCACATCAGTGCCCTTAGTGTAATCAAAAAGCATAAATTACGTCTCGATCGCGTTTGCGTTAAAGTGTCAAAAATAGTATGAGACTGTTAAACGCGTACGCGATCGAGACGTATTTCTTGGCCTGGTCGGCGATTACACTAGGCGCTCAGGTAGCCCACTTGCTCGTTTGCATTCCTCGTCGCATAAAAAAGACATGTACGTTCTTACGTCACCTTGTTTAAAAAAAGGAAAATTAAAACAAGCTATCAATTTTATTTGACATTAAAAGTATAGCTGTAGTTAGTATTAGGTCAGAATGACATTTGGTATCTAGACATAATGCCAATCGAATATAATCGTGGCCTTTGACTTTACGACATACTACAGGTCCTTTCCTCTGATTGTTTTTTTCATCTGTATATACCTACTAATGGCGAACTTACATTGAAAGATGTTTGTGTTTGACTGACACCATTTTGACGTAAAGTTTTCTACTGTTTATTACCATACACCTACTCCACTCCGTCTTTTGACATTGCGTGAGTAATAAGTTGTATGAACTAAAAACAATTACTTTGCTCACCCGTGACCACTAATGACAAATAGTTATATCTGTGCGGCAAATGTATGCTTCCATGTAACACCTCCGCCTCCACTGCTACACGAATCAACACATGCCACACAGACCCAACTATCACCACCACCACTAACTAACTACTGACAAGTAGTGGAAGTGGTGGCATGTTGAGCGGTTGTTGTTGTGCTTCGTAAATGGCCTCGTGGAGAGTGCCGAAGCGCGTCAGCGTTTAGTTTAGTGGTGGTGGTGATAGTTGGGTCTGTGTGGCATGTGTTGATTCGTGTAGCAGTGGAGGCGGAGGTGTTGCATGGAAACATACATTTGCCGCACAGATATAACTATTTGTCATTAGTGGTCGCGGGTGAGCAAAGTAATTGTTTTTAGTTCATAAATATGGACCTCCGCAAAGTAACGCCTGATTCAATAAATTATTTAATAAGTTGTAGTACGAACATAATTGCTTCACCGTAACTAAAATCTAGTGCAGCCTCACTCGCTGTTTTATTATTAAGCTCATCTGCTTTTACAAGTCTGATAGAAGCAAAGTTTTGTGCGTTAGATTTGGGGGCAATTGAAAAAGATTGGGAGAAGAAGGAAAATAATCTGAAGAGACTGATAAAAAGGCTGATTATAAAGTTTGTCTTCGAATAAAGCAGAAATATCTCAATATATCTTAAATAGGCAGGCCTCCAACAAGATAGAGCGACGACCTGGTGAGGATCGCGGGATCGCAGTGGATGCGGAAAGCACAAGACCGGTCTGAGTGGAGAGCCTTGGGGGAGACCTATGTCCAACAGTGGACGTCTTTCGGCTGACATGATGATGTGGATGATCTCGAATAAAGTAATCAGTAATGAGGAAGACAAGACCAAGATACCAAAGTTGTCTTTGCTGTGTGTAAAACTTAAAACGAACACAAGCATTAGGAAATACTGTTTAGCCAAAGAGTCTGTTCACAACAAACGTCATCTCGGATCTACGGTTAATATAAGTTATAATTTAAGCCCGTAGAGTTCGTATCAAACTAAAGACGCCTGGAGTGAAGTCAGTCACTTGTAGGGGAAGCGAGACGCACAGGGACTAACGGGAATGTGGGAGCGGGACCGCGATACACCATCCCAAGACCTAAACAACTATAGGCGCATTTAAGTTTGAAGCATACTGTACAGGCGCTTCGGTTCGTCGATGCGATCAATAACGGTTATTATTATTAAGCAGCCATTTTGCACGACGTGGTTGAGATAAACTTGTGACTTGAACTCTGGTTGTAAATATGGCTGCCTTACAGCCGTTCCCGATATTCAATCTAAAGATCTCTTGTTTTGATCTACTGATGAATTTAATATGTATATAATCCAACAATTTTCTACCTGATCTACAGTTAGCAAATTGTTGGATTGTATACAGGGCGTTACAAAAATACCCGTAAAGCCGAATGGGGGTTAAACGGCCCATTATAAAGAGTCCATTTGCAGTATTTGAATTACTGTATGAAATAAAAATAAAAGATTTTTTTTCATACAATATGCAAACCCCAAACCTATATTTTTTACGGGTTATTTTGTAACACGTCGTATATTTTCCCACCCCACCATCCTCCCACCGACTGATGCAGGTATTGTATTAGGCACCTACCGACAGTACGTTTATTAAGATAAAATTATATTATCCAGCGGTCACTTTTTTTTTGCACCTTACAAGTTTCTGATGGTAAGTGACCGCTGCTGCCTATTTATAGACATCCTCAACATCAGAGGGCAATCCCAGATGGAATCCAGATGCGTTCCCAACCTAGAGGGGTAAGATGATAACCTAACCAACTCAGAAAAGTTGAAAAACCCCCGACATTGTCATTTCAAAGTTTAATATTTCAAAAGCGGGTCAACCGATTTTAATGAAACTTAGCTAAGAACCATCTCGATTAAAATAGCTTTCGACTGAAAAAACTGCATCGAAATCGGTCCACCCGTTTGGGAGCTATGATGCCACTGACAGATACACAGACACACAGATACACATGTCAAACTTATAACCCCTCTTTTTTGTCGGGGGTTAAAAATTGAATGCGTCTTGTGCCCGTAATTTTTCCGATATTTACGTCGCCGATGTTTATTCCTGTGACGCTAAATAGCAACATTTACCTACTCAGTTCCCATTCAGTAAGTCTGCTACTCCGATTTGTTGTCTAGGTCCGCAAATGGAAGCCTAGTGCCCCACATACGAACAAAGGCCGCTTTCATGGCCCTCGTCGCGACCAATTTAGCTCTTGCGAGATATTTCTCACTCTTTGAAGCTTTTTGTGAGATCCGAACGAGTTTGATGCTGTATGTGTTTTGTTTACCCGACTGTTCCTCGAAAAGAGAGTTGTGCTTTCAAGTTGGTAGGCGTCGTAGAGGTCACATCGTCACGCCACGTGGTCTGACCAGATAAGGACGATACTGGACAGCAAACTTAACACGATGGCAACATCAGGAAAAGGTAGTAATAAAATAAGGAAAGTAAAGATCGCGGGACCGCGGTGGATGCGGAAAGCACAAGACCGTTCAGAGTGGAGAGCCTTGGGGAGGCCTATGTTCAGCAGTGGACGTCTTTCGGCTGACATGATGATGATGATGAAAATAAGGAAAAACACCTAGTACCCATAAAATTAAAACGTACATGTACCCTTCTCTAGTGTAATAACAAAGCCTAAAAAAAACCCTCAGCTATAGAAAATTATGTAGGTATTCTTGTAAAGTGCTGGAATCTGATTTGCCTTGAAAACGAGCAATACTGTTTTATAAATACTTACTGAAAGAAGGATACGTACGGGTAATCAGAGTATGTATAATATAGCATAGTCCGGAAATCGAACCTATACGCTTTATTACCCATGGCAACCTTTTAAACACATATAATTTTTCCTACGCAGCCGTAGAAATTAAAAATAATATTCCGACGAATTGAGAACCTCCTTCTTTTTTGTAGCCTTAAAACATTGGAAAACTGTTATTGGACACAGGGTACAAGAAAGATTCTTCTAATGTTGAATTGATGATTTAAGCAAAACAAAGTCTTTAGATAACTTATTGATGATGAGATTATGGTATAGCTTTTTAAATTAAACAGCCTATTTCATCACTCACGTATGTCAGTTGAAACATGTCGGGCTATACTCGACTGACATACGGGAGTGATCTGTTTATTTCACTATGATTGAATCTCACGGTTAAACGCTCTATTTTTTTGTAACGACATGGTAAAGTCTCTAGCCAAATAAACCGAAAGTTTTCCAGAACGCAATGATTGTAAACAAGTCGCCAGTGTGAAACTTCCTTTGTTTACAAATTAGGTAACTTGTTTCAACTCAATATTGAACTTTAGGTTCAGAACTTAACAATACACACATCTTTAACAGTAAGTCAACATTTTATTGCCGCTTTAATTGAAAAGTTGTAATTAATATAATACATAATATCCTTTGTTCTACATTGTTTATTCAGTCAATATAAACTTAAGTCATAAATTGCAGATGTCAAGATAAAAGAATTTATGTTAAAATCGACATAAGGTAGAAAGTAAATTCATGATATTTTAAAAATGAATTAAATCTCACATATTGTCAAAATAGGTTAAAAATGCTTTCCCATTGCCATTAGGTTGGTCTATTTTCTTCTTATTATCTACACAATATGAAAAACCCGCAAAATCCGTAATTATCTCTCTGTTAAAATATTAAAAATTGCAAGCTCACATAATACCCACAAAACATCGAACGTACTGGGAACAACGAAAGGTTTTCACAACTAATGAACATTGATGGCTCCAAGCTCCCATAAGCTTTTATAATGTTCAAAATTCCCGCTTGCCTAGACTTTCATTCTGTAATAAAGATGGACGTTGTGTGCTCGTTTTCCCCACTTTTTCTTTCAGCGTTACTGAGACTCAAAAATAGGGATTTAAGGCGGTACAGTCTATGCTCGTTTTAGATTCTAAATATCCCGTTCATCTATACCTATAAAACAGTACCGTGACTGATTGACTGACAGACAACGCACAGCTTAAACCACTGGACCTAGAGACTTGAAATTTAGCAAACATATATACCTTGAGTATCTTAGAGGTGCACTAAGAAAGGATTTTACGAAAATCCCACGGGATAGGAAAATAGCCCATTTTGAAATATTTCACGGGGGCAAAGCCGCGGGGCACAAGCTAGTTTGAAATAAAGGTGTATTTCAACCCATTTAAAGACTATAATAATTACGTGCTAAGTACCCAAAAATGACAACATGATTGTAAGCGGAATGACAAGGAATATTGTAACTGCGATTGAATGAAAACAAAAGTAATTATTATATTTTTATATTTTTTTATATACTGGGTATACTGGTACTGGTATAATATACTGGTACTGGGTACTCAAAATGTAATTAGGTAAAAATCATCTCACATTTTAAAATCACCTATACCTACTAATCACCACTTTACTAACACAGCAAGGTAATTAAATTATAAAATAGCTAACTTTGTATTCGAAATTGCCATATCCATGTATAAACTTTGTTTACGCATCTGCGATGCAAACTTGTGCAAAACATGTTATTTACCTTGCTTAAATTCAATGTACCCACTTTTATTATATTTATTAAGTCAACATCTGTTACTGCACGCTCGTTTCTTAATTATTTTCTATGATAATTGATGTTCTCATGTAAGTGAATTCGTTTGTGATTCTTTATGAGTAATAAAGTTCTGAAACCATTATTGGTTCTTCTTTTTGGTTAGACAAAAATTTAATCAGTACTTTAGTTTCTTACCCAGTGCAATTTTAAACGCTTTGGCGCTTACGCCGTGCGTTTTCAGCGCATTTTGACTAGCCCTCTTTCTAATGACACACGCGTTACAGTAGGCCGAGCACGAAGTTTTCGAATCCTGCGTAACGTAACGTTATCGTATCGAAATCGAGAAACCTCATACCAAATTTAAATTTCATATACGCTCACGGGCGGGCGCTGTTCCAGACGTCATACAAATTTTATGAAACCATGATGAAATTAAAACGGATCACTCACGTATATAAGTCGAGTTTAGCCCGACATGTTTCGGACTAATTCGTAGTCCTTCCTCTGAGAGCGCACGACCCAGCGGCGGCGAGACGCACACTGCGCGCCGCGGCCCTGCTCGCGCGACTACCAGACGCAGCTGACAGCGGCACACAACTACCCTCGTTTTCATCGTCATTTTTTATTATTGTTAAATGCAGGGTAACACACTACACTGATCACATCTCTCTGTAAAGGCTCGTTCACACTCACCGTTGACTCAGTATTTAGCAGAGTCTTCCAACTTGGGGGCACCGAACATCCACTATTACGATTGAAATTGGGATGACGACTAATTTCAATGGCTCACGTACTTTCCGCGGAATAAAAAACTTTTCTCTCGTCAGTACCAGTTCAGTTTCACGTTAAAACTGTCGTACAAATTTCTCGATAACGTTACGTAGGATTTGAGAACTCGTGCTCGACCCTCTGGATAGCGTTGTCCCGCTTGAGTAAATAAACCCCGCCCCCAAAAGTATTGGCCCTATAATTTTAGGAAGTTAGACCGAATGTTTGTTGTCCAAACTTTATTCGTGAGTTGTTAATGGGTGCATACATTTTATTTTTACAAGCTTCTATGTAGCTTTAAGGCATATGGGTGTGTTTGGTTCTTATATCGACGCATGCATCTCTAGTGCAACTTGCACGTTATCCTACTTAAAACAAGACGTCTCTATCATCAAAGAGGATTCAAGAGGATTCATCAAGGAGGAAAGAGGAAGAGAATTTGACAATCACTGAAGCTCATAACTAGTAATTTACCCGCATTAGCAAGCCATATATTTACAACTATAAGCTTACAATTTCCCGCCATTTGCTTTCATCGTTGACCTGAAATTGTACCATCGATATGCAGTAAAATGGAGATGTATTGAACAGGTAGATACGGAAATGATGTAACCATGTTAAAGATGGAGTTATAAATGAGGGCGCCCTTTTCTTTGTAAAGTCACAGCTCTCCAGACTCACCGGTCAGAAGACCACGAGTGTTGTTCTTTGTGGTTATCAGATTTTAAGAATTTCTCATGTTTTCCATAGATATACCTACTACGGAACGTCTTAAAAAAATGTTTTAGGTCCTTAAAGTTTTTTTAATTACTTTTTCTTTACTTGTGTTGTGAACCTACTTTTTTCCCAATTTCATAATTACTGTGTCAAAGAGAATAAGACTGCGCCACGGCGGATCTTATTTTTGTATACTAAATACGTCAAAATACTTATGGCACATTAAATATATAACACAGACTATGAATAATGCCGTAAGTTTATGAATCAGCAGCTGCAAAGTCAGTCTATAATTTATCGCATCAACATGAAATCTATCAGATTCTCCGCTCAACTGATAATAAGACTCTCCGAAAGTCACCTTTTGCGTCAATAGATTTCATAACGAAATTGGAAATATTATCGCTTAGTACTCTCCTTTGTCTTCAAATTTAAACTAACAAGATTAAAGTTACAAAATCATTGATTATAATGATCACTTCCAGCGACAGACTTTAAGCAGCGTTCGCTGTTTAAAGTCTGTCATTAGTTTAAATTTGATTTACTAAGCAGAGACTGTTTAAAGAGCAAAGAAAATATGGAACAATAAATAGTTTGCTATTTTGTTCTATTTAGTTTAAAAAAGTCTTGGCTCTAAGCTTATAGGTACCGTATCTATTCTGTAATAGTTCAAAACGGTCAGATATAACGACATCCGTAGGTCCGTATTACGGCGTACCGCAAGACGCTTATCTTTACGTATAATATGTGTCTAGTTATATATTTTATTGGTGTCAATTGGTGTCAATGCTTTGAAAAACTTCGCACTGTCTCTTTCTTTCAGATGGAAAATTATTGTGATATTAATTTAAGTGCTAAATATTTCAATGCAGGAGAAAATATTATGGCTAGGTACGCTGACGAAATCTGAAAATTTCCTACCTACCTATAGTTTAAGATATTATTGAACAAAGTTGTCAATTGTAACAAAACAATCAAATCAATAACAATGACGTTAGCCGCCGTGTTAGTGACAGTTCTATTAAATAATTTCTGTTTTACCGTAATAGCAGAAATTTTCATTATTTCCTTAACTTTTTAAATTAATGTAACGACAGACTTAAACGCAAGTCTATTAAATAAATGGTCTGCAACATCTAAGGTAACAATGTCGTCGATGTACGTACATAGACGGCGAGTCCATTACAAAACTGCAATGCGCTTTAACGATACTACTTTCGACCGAGAGCATGGCATTTGCAGTACACTGTAAAAGTTACAATATGGATACAGTTGAATGAAACATCTCGAACACAGCAAACACGTTAACTTTAAGTCTTATTGTCAAGCACTAGGGTCTTATTTGCATACTTTTGTTTGCGGGTATCGTATTTCTTCTTCTTTGTTGTTTCATGTTTATTCATCTGTTTATGATTCATGAAGATGTATTTTCTTGATTTTAAGTTTTAGGATTTAATTCTAGCGTTAACGTAGTTACCTACAGAAATAGCTGTGTTCATATTGAGATAGTCATTTGACTTAAGTGACAATAACTTCGTTCCTTACAGGTATTAAAGTCTTTGTTCTCAGAACATTATAATCTGGCCTTTTTCAAGTCTAGGGTGAATGTGGTAGACGGATCTGGTCGTTTTCAAGTGTTGTCTGTTCATACTACACTACCGTTTTCCATCTCAGATCACAAATTTGCTTACCATGAGTCGTGATTGTGGTCGAACGGGAGCCTATATGATTGGGAGCCTACTTGATAAAAAAATAGTGATTTTTTTTCACTTAATTTGCCATGAAAATGCGGCCTAAGAAGAAACACAGTGGTTGCTGTGTAAATGTCCTTTGACTTGAATACTGCCGAATTGTAGACTTTAGAGCAAAAAACGCTGGCAGGTTACACTCTCTAGCTGGTAGCTATTCGAAAAATATAACGCTTTTTTTTCTTCTTAAAAATAACGTATTTTCCTGCCAGTTTGTTTGAAACTTAAGGCTAAACATAAAGTCATGGTTAAGTGCCAATCGATCACATCTCGAGCCATGCCGGTTTTCACTTCCTCTCCGTCTTACTTAGAAGGAACCCACGACGTGAGGGAGGCGACCCACTTTTACCTTATTTATGGTCCCGCAGGAACTTATAATAGGGTCTTAGTTAAATTTATGTCAGGTTAAGACTAGTTCAGGTGAATTTGATATAACACATGAGCCGACGTCGCTCTATGTACTTCTGAGGCTATAAGCAAGATCACATTAGAAATTTTGTAGTTGTACGGTTTGCAAATAAAAGGGGGATAGGATTTCGCTTGCCAAGTGTAGCGTTCGTAGGCGTATTATCTGAAAGTGGATAGCACACTTAACATTAAAAGAATATTTATGTTCATCGAAGATAGTTTCACGAAAAAAACTCGAATACAAACTGCAAAATTTTTGATGAAAATCTCTACGTAATTTGAAGAAAATTTAATCTGACATAGTAACTAAGTATCTGTACCTCATCTCACATAGCCGTCCCGTTAAAGCAACTCTCTTTGTTAAAAGCGTAGCCTTAATAATTAAAACACATAACACGTTTTCAATTAAGAACTAACCAATACACTGCACATTATATCCAGGTACCTTTTTGTGCTAAGCTTTATTACGGTCCACTCTATTACGCTCCGTTCTGTTGCTCCGTTTTACGCTACAACATTTCCGCTACGCCGAGCAATCAGCTGGCGGGCGCAGCGTGGAGCACAGCTATTGTTCTTTAAATTGAAAATCGAACTGGCCAGTGTAGAAATAAGAAAAAAACAGTTGTCGATTGTGGACTCCGTTGGTTTGAAATTTAGGTGTTCTTTTTGAAAACCTTTTTGAATGTTACGCTTTGTTGAAATGAGGGCTATCGCGCGTCAAATATCGACTGAGGTCTATCTGTCAATTTCTACCAATTCATAGGCCAGTAGCTTGTCTCTCATTCAAATTCAGATTTTGAACTCACCTCACTAGGCGATCCTAACCGGTATTTGGCTCACAGTAGCCCACATTACGCATATTTTTTTAACTTACAAATAAACACACAACACCCTCACTTTTACTTACCTACGGAGAAAAATGTGCAAAATTCCCCAAAAGCGTATTTCAGTTTTTATTTCATACCATACGAGTACTCGTATATTAAAAGTTTTATACCAGTTTTATACCATTGCAGAGCACTGAGTGAATATTTTACGACCAAGATATATTGAACCGCTTGGAATAAAGGCTATAATATAACTTCATTCATCGTTCTACACTGCGTATGTGTGTGTGCTTAGACGCCATCCAAACTTTCATGTGCGAGTTTCTTAAGCTTTGTATTAACTTTTTTCTCTCAAAACTCCATTCATTACAGTTATTATTTTATTTTCAGGTCATTATTTTTGTTACTTTACCTACGCAATATCTTTTCCAACGCTGCTGCCATGTTCACTGCTCTCGTTAATCTTTACCTATAAAACAGTACCGTGACTGACTGACTGACAGACTCACAGACAACGCATAGCCTTAACCCACTGGACGTAGAGACTTGAAATTTGGCAAACATAATTACCTTGAGTATCCTAGAGGTGCACTAAGAAGGGATTTTTCCAAATTCCCATGGGATAGGGAACTAGCCCATTTTGAAATATTTCACGGGGGCAAAGTCACGGGCCATAAGCTGGTTTTAATATACGTATTGAGCGGAATTAGAATTTTACTGTAGACCTATTTATGCGGTGAGATGAAAACGTGGAAAAAACTGCGGTTAAACTCATTAAATGATTAAGCAAACAATCCGGAGTTGTTGGATTACTGCATTGCAGCATATTCGGAATTAAGGTTAACGAGATGATTATATTAAAACCAACTTAAATATAACAAGAATAAAGCTAAAAATTATAACCTAAATTTGGGCACTTGGGTAGGATGCCCATTACGCAGGCAGCATTCCCGCACTGAACTTCTATGGCAGGTCTTTGAGCGAGAAAGCTGCCTGCCCGAGGGTCACCTGTCGCTTTCCTTAGGAGTTTGCTTCTTTAGGTATATGGAACTGTAAAAAAAAAGAAAAATACATTTTGACTTTAGTTGTATCGTCTGACGTTTCGTTAACCCCGGGTTAGTGTCTAAGCCAGGTCGGTCCAAGTTGACCTAATTAGACCTAAAAATCGGTAGTATAGTCTAAAATACCTTGTTATAGCCAACATTTATATTTAATTAGATCGAACTTCGACGATTTGGCGATCAACCAGTTTATTAAAAATTATCCAATAATAACCAATATTCAGATATTTTTTAAATTAAGTATACTTAATTGTCTTTTCTTACATATTTTCAAGCTAGACCAAAATAACCAAAAATGGAAAGAATTATTGTGACCAAGAAAATAAACAAGTAATCTCAATGAAAAGTCAATTCAAAGTTCAATATTTCAAAACGGCTGAATCGATTTTAATAAAATAAATATTGGCTGAGAACCATTGGCGGTCCATCCGTTTGGGAGCTAAGATGCCACAGACAGATACACAGATCAGATACATAGGTCAAACTTATAACACCCCACTTTTTCGTCGGGGGTTAAAAACAACAAGAGTAACTGGAACAATCTGCGCCAAAACTGCTTTTATTTCGAAGTCAGTTAAAAACAAAATAAGCGATATTTAATAAAGTGAGAATCTCGTTGTTGGCTCGCCGCCAAGCCGCCATAGTATTACCAAACACGGGATCCAACTTTGTTGGATTCCTACTAATGGAATGGACGCTTTTGAGGCAGACTTTTAACTCTATTAAAATTGGGGAGTATCATTTTTAAACGAATGTGGAGTGGAAGGTTATTTATGTGAATGTACCTCTGAGTCAGCTTTAAGCTCTTTCTGTTGTGATTTTGTTTTATTTGTCGTGTTGTCTAGGAATTTCGATTTAGTCATGAAAAGTATATAACCTTTGCTGCGACTGTGGACACATCATCATCGTCATCATCATCATGTCAGCTGAAAGACGGCCACTGCTGGATATAGGCCTCTCCCTAGGCTCTTCACCCAGACTGGTCTTGAGCTTTTCGTATCCATCGCGGTCCTGCGATTTTTACCAGGTCATCGCTCCATCTTGTTGGAGGCATACCGACAGCTCGTCTCCCGGTCTGTGGACGCCATTCGAAAACCTTCTGACCCCATCGGCCATCAGTCCTGCGAGCAATGTGCCCCGCCCACTGCCACTTTAGTTTCGCAATTCTTCTGGCTGCAACACACAACTGAAAGTAATAAATTATTCTGAGGTAATTCTTTCTTTCAGTACAACAAATTCTGTGATTGTGCCACGAAGGGAGATAGTTGTGCCACCGGGGCACATTATTCCACGAGAAATTGAATTGCAGCAAAGAATTTTAAATTTTAAGATACCTGGATGATTTCATAAGAACTGGCAAGAATGGAAACAAAACTGATATTATTTGTAGGGACATGACTGAACCCTATAACTTTTACGTGTGATGTGCTTTCAAATAGGTGACACATAGATCATCATCACCATTACATCATTGCTACCATTTTAACCCTCCATTGCTGGGCACAAGCTTTCTCTCACAATGAGAGGGCTTTGGCTATAGTGATTCCCGTGATTCCCCTCATGTTGCGGGTATCCATGGGCGGCGGTGATTGCTTAACATCAGGTGACCCGCCTGCTCGTTTGCCCCCTCTTATATAAAAAAAAAGAGTTTCTACGCGGGGCTAGTACAAATTGGGAACTTGACACACATCATTGAATTGGGTCGCTGGAGTGTATCTCATATAGGTTTTATCACGGTGTTTTCCTTCACCGAAAAGCTAATAATACATAATTTCGCACATAGGTGAATTCCGAAAAACAGAGATGCAATCTGGGGCTTGAGAACCCACGGCCCTCTGCTTGAGATGCCGTAGGTCAACCACTAGGCTATCCCGGTTTTTAGGGTTCCGTACCTCAAAAGGAAAAAACGGAACCCTTATAGGATCACTTTGTTGTCCGTCTGTCTGTCTGTCTGTCTGTCTGTCTGTCTGTCTGTCTGTCAAGACCCTTTTTCTCTGGAACGCGTTGAGGTAGCAAGCTGAAGTTAATATCAAATGCGGTCCCTTGAAGCTGTGAAAAAATAAACTTTCTAAGTCAACGCAATCAAAAGATACAATCATTAAAAAGGCTATTTCCATACAAATTGCCGAAATCCAAAAACCTAAAGGGTACTTTCAGTTGTCCTAGAAACTCGAAATTTGGTATGAAGGTAGCTCTTACAGCACAACCACTCCGAAAAATCTCAAAATCTTAATTTTTTATGTCTGTCTGTAGATTTCGCAGACCAATACAAGTTGACCCCACACTGCGTCCATTTTGCTTAGGAGCAGGGCTCTACTAACACTAGACTTCTTAAAACACTGGGGAAAAGCGTTAAAATCTTTCTACGGAACCCTCGTACGCGAGTCCGACTCGTACTTGGCCGGTTTTTTAACACACATACATACTCTCATTCAATCAATTCGGGAGAGCTCGTATAAACTCACCTGATACCTGTTTAAAATTTATATTTGTTGCTGCACAAACAACGAAAGTCAACACACTGGCAGTTCATCGTTAAAACTAGCCATATACGGGTAAATATTGATTCTGTGCATCACTTAGCATCACGTAATCGCAGTAATGAGACTTGAAACAGTAGTCTAACTTATAACACAAGTAGCTACTGCCTGCGACTTGACACCGTTTTAGATGGGCTGCATTGCTATTGCGAAGGCATTGGTAACTGCCCATATGTTTTAATTGCAGCTATAGAGTCGGAATGCAGCTGGTCTATTGTAACGGCCCTTGGTCTGCGAAGGACTTACTTCTAGTTAGCAGCGTGAAGGAAGGATAAACCGAAAAAACAGTGGACGGTAGAAAAGAAAATTGTGATACTGTCTAAATATAAAATTTCTAGTTCAGTTAACTTTTTTTTGGCATCCTGTTATAGGATACAAAAGTTTACTTATAAAGTTTAAATTAAAATAACAGCAATACTTATAAAGTTTAAATTAAAACAGTAGCAATTATTTTTAACAGTTTTGCTTAAATAATGGCCTTCCTTTACTTAAATGATTTGCATACTGTTTTTTATACGCCTACTGTATCAGTGCGCTCGCGACCCGGTTATTATTCATATTTTGATCTGCGAATGCAACTGACCGTTGATTGGGATTCCAATTCGATTTTCAAATAAATAAAAAAAGGAAAAAATGTGACAAAGACGAGGCGGAATGAAGATGATTTAAATGAAAAAAAAAAGATGATTAGTGGATAACTCATCAAGGCTCCATGAGAGGGTTTATATTTATTAGAGGGAAAGATTTTTATTGAGCCGCTTTTATGCATATTATGCATAATTTCGCCTTTGTACTTGTATCTCACTGTTTATAACTTGTATTTATTTCTGCAATTTTTGTACAACAAAGCGTTTACTTACTACTTACATATTGCTGTTCATAAGCCTCGCATTGTTTTGGCGACTTTATGTACTTAAGGTTTCGCTGTGGAGACCCACATTTTTGCAATAAAAAAGCAATTTACTGAAATAAAACAGAACATCAATCCCTGAATATTCTTCAGAAAATTACTCCTGCAAAACGTGGAGAAACGTAAAAAATTAAAAACATTAAACAAATTCAGCGACGTTCGCCACTTATTCGTCGGAGTCGGTCGCCCGCAAATAAAATGCTTTGATTCTGTTTGCTTTGCGGCGGTGCAATCGAAATGGCGGCTTTTTCGCCATGTTTACGTTCCTTCGGGAAGCTAATTGAGTGAAAACTGAACTGAACATCAAAATAACTGTTTCGGTTTGAATTGACTGTGTACCGCTAACCGCTAACAAATAACACTTCGGGATTTACTTAATAAATAATAAATAAAATATCATTGGACAATTGACACCTAATGCAAAGCCTGTACTATGGGTACTAGACGACGGATAAACATACATAATGTGTTTAAAAACCAAGACCCGAAAACAAACATTCGTATTCATCATACAAACAGGTGCCCCGATCGGGGGATCGAACTCCGGACCTCAAGCTTAATAGTCAGGGTCTCTGACCACTAGGCTATTCGGTCGTCATGATCGCGACATAAAATGTCTTTATAATCTACTCTACTCGTGACCACGGCCCCAGCAGTGCCGTTCCGTGCAAAGTGATTCCAATGCGATCGATCTATATTTTAGCTTTTTCCACTTAGTCTTCTTCGCTATATAAACTCTAATATAAAGGCAATATTTGCCAAAAAGCATCCAAGTTTTCGCTTCACGCATTAATTATACCTACAGATTTATTTCGTATTATTTTGTTACCATCTTCCAACCTAAGTAGTATAATTTAAGATCTCACCTATCCGACACCAAGTCTAACGAACCTTCATAAACAACGATAAGGCCTAGTGCAGCGAAATCGTCTAGCAACACTTAATAATAACAAGAAAACCATATCGTGACTGCGCGAAATCACTCCATAAATTCAGGTCGAACTTGCAAACATTTCCACCGAATTTGTGTACAATTGAACCACTTTCTCTGAACGGTGAGTCAGCTACCCCTTTTAACTGAGGTGAGGTTAACTATGGATACTGTGACGGTGACATCAGTGTGTGGGTGTGAACTGTCCACCTATATTTCCACTTCCGTGTAGAGATTGGTGGATATCGATAGTGATATCGATACTAAGACTTCGTCCACAAGGATCTGTGGAACAGCTTCAATTGCGTCCCAATAGCCCAGTGGTTAGAGAACCTGACTACGAAGTTCGAGGTCCCAGATTCAATCCACTTGTCGGTTCAGATGGTTGTATGATGATTACGAATGTTTGCTCTCGAGTCCTGGATGTTTTTTATTCGTTACCTACAAACACAACACAAGCTCTGCTTTATTTGGGACTAGGTCAATTGCTTTGAATTGTCCTATGTACCACGAGATTTATTTATATTTTACTTAAGGCTCCTTCTATTATAAAACTTTTTAAAGACATCGGAACGTTTGGCATTCAGTCTGTATTTGTGTTTGGCTTTCCGAATTTTGATTAGATTTGACTGGGAGTATCTCTTCATATTCGATGGGTAAATGGGTAAAAACCCACTTATTAAATTATGGCTTTCCTATTATTAAACTACAGGAAATCACATGGGTAACTTTTGACATATCAGTGGTAAATAAACTAAAGTGATTGACAATAAATTTTAAGCGCCAGAAGCGTTTTTTTTAATCTTCACGTAATATCAATCGATATCGATATTCTTAAGCTAAGCTATACACATCGTCTGGAATGGTCCTGATGAATAGTGCAAGCAAGAGCAGCCGTTCCACATGTTATTGTACGTCTGTAACTGGGTTAGCGGAATACAGTCGACGCGTCTATATGTTTTATGGACTCCATCCGCGATCGCTTTACACTCTGCGACTTCTTGCAGGAATGGTTTTAATTTTATGCCAAATAGAAATCGCACGGGGGTCGAAATTCGAACATAAATAAATAAATAAGATTGCTTTTTGTACTTCTTCTCCATAATAAAGTTTAACTATGTCAAATCTCATAGAAAATGTAATTGTTAGCACACATTCCTCTAATTATACGCGATATTAATCTTAATGAAGCAAGCTATCAAACTATGTTCAACTCAATATATTGAGCGCGTTGAAGTCTCGTGTATTAGAATATTAGAATGTAGCAGTCTTTGTGGTAAAGTCAGAAGGTGTATTTACTTAAGCGATATAGGTAGTGTGCGCACAAGTGTTTAGTTTCCAGAGAGCTAAAAAATGCGTGTCTCCTGTTAAAATTCATATTGAAACTTAACATTTTAAAATATTACGATTACTTACGTGTATAAAAGACACGCGAAACAAAACTTTTGATGGGTTGCCAAATAATACCCAACTAAATATAGGTACCAATCTCAATAAAATGCACCAACTAATCAAACTTTAGCAACATGCAAGTGTGGCTTTAACTTTAATTTTCTCAACTAATACAACCTCCACACTAACCGTGTGGCTCAAGTCTAGCGCAAGCCCGAGGCAACCCCAAATTACTTGCGAAATGTGATTAATCCACCGAGGCGTGCGATTGGTTTAGACGCCAATATAGGCGAAATTGACTAAGGTATTAGAAATTCTATATTCATATTTCGAAACTTAACTAGATGTTAGAACTAAATTGTTCAGGTAAGATTGATAATAATGAAAGGAAAATTCCTGTACGTACCTATTTTACTGTTAAGATTGTAGGTGATATCAGACATTTTCTTTCTATCACAGGCCGAAGCCATGCAAGCTGTCTCTATTGTCAGACGGCTTTTTACCAAAAACATGGGCTTCCATGGTCCTTAATATTATTGAAACATGAATTATTTTTTTATTAAAAAACCTTCTAACGCGCTTCTTACACGCGTCGTAGTATGCCTTCAGCACGCGCCATATTTTTTTTTGCGAAGTTACAAAAACTTAATTATCTCGAAAACCAGGCAACTTTTACTTTACCTATAACTTAACCACGATGCCCAAATAAGATGACCGAACAACCTGTCTATACGAGAAATAAGAGTAAGAAACAACCTCATTAGTCCATTCTACCCTTAGATTAAGCTCATCAAATGATAACACACCCTTATACTAAAGTTTCTGAGCCACTCTGTAAGACGGAAGGAGCTTCGCGTGGCAGCGAGTGAAATAAGTTCGGTGATATATCCTGAGTAGCATTGCAAAGTGCAGCATCATCTATGACACTCAACTCTTGGCACTCAACGCTGAGTGACAGTGCATTTATTACTTACTTTATAACTCCGAACACGAGAAGCCCTAAGACTAAGAGTCTTTACCTTAGCATCGAATATAAAAGATGTTTTATATAGCAGAAGTTTTGTCATGCTTGTGCATATTTATATAATTAAGTACCTACATTTATCTACTTAATGTAATATATACAACTCAAAACTTAATTTTCGAACGACCAATATTAAAAGACCTCTATAATATTTATGCTCATTAGTGGCACGGCACTTATCATGAGAAGAGCCTGTCTTCAACGGTGGGACGGACTTAGCTGGTAATTATTGTGATGCTAAGGATGGCCAATATTTTATCAGCAACTTGTTACAGCACATCGCAATATAAAATAATTTACCACATATGCTGCGAGTTAGTCAGGATAATTTAAAATCCGCACGCCCCCCAAGAGGCCAAGACTTAAGCACTAAATTCTAAGCTTCATTCAGGGTTCCCCGCGGTCATTACTGCGTTTATGCAATGGCCGCCATTCCACTTGACCGTCGCGCTACGGCGACTCCAGTTGATGAAAATTAGTCTGCCGCTGTGGATTTGCTTAGTGCAATGAAGAGGGACACCAGTTAGGTAGGTAAAGTTCAATAAAGATCTCGTTCGATCGAATGGTCGTGGTCACGGGATAAATGTTGATAATGAGCATTGATAGTTTTAAGGCACATACTAATTTTATTCACTGTTGAACTAAGTATATAATACTAAACATCTCGAAATTGCGTTAAGTTATGCAGGCATGCAGTAAATTGTAGAATATTGCACAGATAATTTAGGAAATTAAATAAGACTTTCCTTAAAATGCCAATTCTTTTTAAGAAAAATCACACCTTAACTTCTTTTGGTTTTTCAATACACATAGTTTTATGCCACTAACAAAAAGCAAAGCAACCATTGCATTAAACTTGGGTACACATCCGGAGTCCGGAGGCAGCTCAGACTTGGTTTCCCTCATTCAAAAACAGACTCTAAGACTAAGAGCAAAAGAGCGTCCAACGAAACTCGAACCGACAGCCTCCGTACTTCCATACTATGCAAACACAGTGATTATCATTTTTCCTGCAAATAACGAGTACATTAGCTAGGCCGACGACCTTTGGGTACCGTTATGGTCTTGCTTTCAGTCTGGGGTTACTTCGTTTGTATAGGGCAGTGGTTGCCAACCATTTTTGGGTAAAATTTGAATCACCTAATTTCTCAGACACCGCGTCCGTGTGAAAATAAAAATGGGTTCCTTTTTCAACGAGGCCAACTTCAGCATACATATTTAGACTAGATAGGTAGACGAAAATATTTAAAATATCATAAAATTTCACAGGTTACCAATCACTGGTGTAGGATTTCAAAGTAACTGCTCTGGTGACTTTGTCTTTTTGGAGTATAGTTCAGTTACATTAGGTTAGTGTGTATTCGGGCCAAAGTAAGACCGACATCTCGAAAACAACATTGTGTAGAGTAAAATGACTCTAATTTAAATATTTACAAGTTGCATTAAATGTAGCGTAGCACGTTAACTTCGTGATTTATGGTCCACAGACGAAAATACCCTTGAGAAGTAAAGCTTGAAAGTTACTCTGAAGTAGGTAAATGATCTTAACGATCTTCCAATTTTGTAACAGACTGTATTTACATTTAAGTAACTAAATACATAATATTATACGTATGGTAAATATGAAGGATGTTTGTGAAATGGATAGGGATAGACAAGGTAATCAACAGAATATTTATTGACACTTTTATTGAACTCCACATAACAAAGGAAAACAAAGAAAAAAAAAGAAGAAAAGGTACACAGAAAATTACCGGTAACAATAGGCGGCCTCTACAAAGCGATCTCAACGGAACGGTTCAAATTAGAAAATTATAATAATATAACTGATAAAAAAAACATAACAACACATACCTATCTTAATAAAAAGCCAGTCATAGAACTAGTGCCCAAGATGACGGATATAAGATAAGGTACCTAGTGCTCCTTCAGGATAATTTCAATTATTGACACCTTGCTCCTCTTTTGCTGTGATTAAAATTGAAGTTGCGACTACGGAGACAGTGTAGTGCACTGTGAAACCACCTTATGTACAATTAATGAGCTACACTTTGTACTTTGTGAAACGACTTTAAAACTTGAAAAATAAAGCACAGAGATTGTACAGCAGGTGATTCTTTACGACCCTTCCGCATCTTGAACTGTTCCCACTAAATTTTAGTATCAAACTCATGCAGAGAATACTATCTTTTATCCCCGGGGAAATTGCGCGGATACCTGCTCTTTTGAAATAAAATGAAGAGAACTCAGCATAAAGCCCGAAGTATAAAGCATAAGTACAAATTGGATTAGATAAGATTCTACGTATACATTCCATTTCATGGTTCCAAATTATTACTGTTTTATTTTTAAGTATAACTTTAGGTATCTACAACACTCGGTATTGGAGTCGCCGGTCTCTTATCCCAAACTTTACAATTAAGTGTGTTAAATTTAAGCATTTGTCATTTTTGTGGAGTAAGGGCACGGGCTTTTCCATTCATATCCGTATAATACGCCATCGAAACCCAAGATACTATGAAATCACACGAACTGAACTCAAGTCATGCCGTGTAGCGGTCTCCGCAACAGCAAACAGCTATTGTTTCAAATTATTTAATTAGCCACATCTTATTTTGTAAACAGCTGCGTGTGGGATTATAATAATTATCAATTGAAACCTCATTAGGTACTTAATACAATGATGAACGATCTCAAGATCATGACAATGATTTATTTACTCATTGGAACGCGGGTTACATAAATATTTATGTAATACTTTGGTCCAAGATTAAACAGACTTGCCTAGTTCCCACGTCGTTCGTGCTGGCTTCAGACACGCAAACTTTGACTCGAGATGAACCCAAAAAGAACGTATTGAAACGACCTTATTACCTTATTTACACGATGCGGGGAATATATCGCGGTGATGAGACATTGCGTGGCCGCAGGGCTATGGAGGTAAAACTAGACGATCCACAATCGCAATGTAATGCAACCCGCATGATTTTCTCGCAACGTGTAGCATTTATGTTACATCGGGGGTTTTATTACAAGCGACATTTTGTTTTGTTGGCAACAATGGATGATTAATATCTGATTGGGTGTATGGTAATTACTAGTTAATTAGTATCAGATGCCGCATTGTTCTTCCGGCACGGCTGACTTCAAAAGATGTTAATTAGGATTTTTTTCTGCTTATTAATGAGATAATTGATTTACCTTAACTTTTATAATACTTGGGCTAATTTCATCACTTGTTTTTTTTTTATCACGAGTATATTTTGGTTCACAGTAAGTTTGACATGCCTTTACTAGGTACATAATTAGTATACATTTCAAGTCATAACATCCGCTGCATTGTAGCACTTTACAAATGTCAGTTTACAATGACAATTCGAACTATTTGTCTTTGCCAATACGAATCGCGCTAAAACATAAGCTCTTAAAGTTAACAACTGACACCGAATTGTCATTGAAAATTGACATTTGTAAAGTTGCTGAAATAGGGGCCAGTTGGTCAACTGTCAAAAATATATCTACCTACTCAATTATTACAATGTCAAGTACACATGCCGTGTAGCGAACGCTTTAGACATCGTTTAAGGTAAAGGTGAATGTCATTATCATGTTTTCAAATAGCCATAGGACTATAGATATCACTAATTTCTCGTTATTTGAAGCAATAAAATTTAATTTCTCAAAGCTGTAGTAACATTGTAAGGGACTTATGGTCCTATGGCCATTTCTAGACACGACTGTATCCAAAAAAATAAAATAACACACATTAAAAATTTATTGGTGCTAAACTACAGTCCAGGTCGAGTTAAGAAGCATAACTATTATTAACGTCTTAATAGAAGTATCATACCAAAATTGCAGTATATGCGAACAATGTAATCATAATCACAGACAACGTGCAAAAGTAAACGACGGCATTAAAATTACAAATGAGCGTTTTTATCGTTCGCGCGGTCGTTGACACTAATTAACAAGCACGCCAACTGATTAATAACAAAATTGCCTTTAACAGGCTTAAGAAGTAGGATTATTGAGACAGCTCAACTGCATTCAACATATGAGCATTATGTTTAAAGATTTATTGTAAGATGTTTATAGCACGATAAGACGAAAGTGAGCTATGGAGTCATATTTAGTTAATATAATATAAAATTCTGTTATATTGTAAATTTAAATAGTAAATGTCACCTTTAGGCTCATTATTATTACTACGGGATTCATATTAGATACATAATAATTATGTGATAGGTAATTTTTTTAATAAAAAAAATTACATTCCAATACTTAGAAGTTTTATCTCAGGATGATTAAACATTTTGGGGTTAAGTAAATTAATGAGTATGTGAGTAAGATATATTTTTTCATGTTAATGTCGACTTCACATCTTGAACTCCGATTCCGGTAATAATGCAGGAGTCTTCCTGGCAAAGTTTTTTTTTTTAATAATTACCAAAGAACTGTCCTTTTGCTATAATAATTATTTATCTTCTGAAAAAAGCCGCGTGATGCACTTTGCGTAATTATCGGTCGTCGCTTCAATCTAAAATAAACGTGTTGTTGTTTATGTATTATGTAATGTCATTATCCTTATTAAATAGAAATATCAAATTACGAACTTCATATTCGAAGCACCCGTCTAGTAATTTCTAACTCTAATTTTATTCCATGCACCGCCAGCTTAATACTTCATTACGTTAGGTTCTCTGTTAATAAAGTTGCCAACTTTGGGAGTTAACAAAATTTTCTCTCAGATAAAACTTCATTATTCGGCCTTTATAAGGACTTTGTTCGGGAATTTGAAACAAGAATTAGCCTTATTGCCCCGTTAAAGAATGAATATGAAATTATGAATATGTATTAAGTTTAAATTTAACTTTTCCATGCCTGCGACGTGACAAAGGAAGAACTGAGGCGTAATGGGCGGCATTTTTTAAGTAAAATATGCATTCGAGCCGTTGTAGTCTATTTAAAGTCATATGTATTTTCTTATCTACAAATATACATAACTATACATTTCAAACATCGTGTAAACAGAAAAATGCCAAGGATTTCAAATGTACTAAAACTGCCTAAATAGTAGATTTTGCAACTAGTGCATGAAATGAGTTTTCACTACAATTGCAAGGAAACTGTATTTTTTTTAAAACAAAAAATAATATCAAATCCGAGCTCATAACATCCAAATTACCCGAAATGAGGCCAAAACCCGTGGCAATTTCTGAGTCAAAAATGGCTTACTGTCACCCGCCATCTTTGATAGGTATTATATTAAATAATGTCAAATTGGAACTCACCGCAGCCAAATCAATACCTACCTACACATGAGCATGACTCATGTTTTGAGTTAAAATAATCAATTCACATCCGTCATTTTGGTTCGAAAAAAATTACCCACATAAAAGCGAAATCCCTTACCAATACTTGCATTAAGAATGTTATGCTATCTTTGAAAGAATAGCTGCTGTCTGTTGAATCTGTTGGCCTTAGGATTCTTAGAATTCCTACTAAACAAACGAAATTAAGTATCGAATTCATTCTACGTTACCGCGTGTGTGGCTGTTTAGCCTGATTGCCTTAGACGAAGATTATACTAAACTTTATATTGGTACTAGAAGACAAAAATCGATTCTATGCAGCCTATACCCAGCATAAATAAATACCAACTTTAAGAGCGTGAGAAGTGAAATACATGTATTACTATTAATACTCTACATATACCTTGATCGTCACTTTAATTGCTATGAATTAATTGTGAAGGGGTCAACTATTGGGGCACTTACCCTAAGGATCTTCCTGCGTTATTCAAACTAGTAGCTCGAGAAGTATATTGCAAGAGTCTATAAACTTAGAGGTTTTGCTGTTTCTTACACGTGATATATACGTATATAGATATACGTTCAAATAACGGAAACTGGCTTTCGTCTGCTTCGATCATAATATCTTACAGCTTTTCTAGCTATTGACGATCAATGAACAACGTATCGTATAACCGCTAAGTGAACCTTTGAAGTTTCCCTGTCGAATTAAGAAAGACTAAGGGAACATTTAATTGGTTCGGCAGTTCGACTTTTGTTTTGACTTACAAGTTTTGCAGCCGACAGCTTCATAGAAACTTGGAGAAATCAGAAATCCAACTTTATTTGTATAGCTTCAAGTACAATTCCTAACCTACCGTAGAATTTGTTTAACCCCCGATGCAAAAGCGGGTTGTTATATGTTGGCCGTGATGTGTCTGTGTTTTTCTGTGGCATCGTAGTTCCTAAACGGATGAACCGATTGGATGCAAGTTTTCTTATTTCTTGAATCGAGATTTGGGTGGCTAAATTTTATCAAAATCGGTTTAGTCTTAATTGAGATATTGGATTTTGCAATAAAAATGTCGGAGTTTTTTAATTTGTCTAAGTTATCACACTAAACGTCATGGAAATTTACATTGTTTGACCAGGAAAATCGTTATGATTTTTACTGTGAAAACGTTCTATGCTGGGTCAGTAATGAAATTGTTCGACTGTACAGTCAGCAGTAGAATTAGCTCAACAACCGAAGAGGTCACAATGGTCTAAGCACGACTCTATTGTTATAGACATAAGAGCTTGTGCAGATCATTGTGACCGCCTCGGTTGCTTAGCTACTTCTGCTGCTGACTGTACCTACTTGGCAAAATGGTCGACGTCGTCGCCTTTTGCGCCCCATTTGCTAACGTATTACGAAATTTTGGCAACCAAACAGCTCACTACGGTGTTCAGAATTGCTAACTCGATTTAGGAGAGACGTCAACTCGAATTCTGTGGAATTATTCGAAGCATTAAAAGTTAACCTGCCTTTAGAATCGTAATCATATTTAAAGTCATTCCATATGGTTTTATTTAGTTATAAACAGCGTTATTACATTAAGTACTTCAACTTTGCTTTTGAAGATATAGGAGCGTTGTCTTAAGTCGAGCGACTTTTAGTTAAATAAGTAAACACTTTATTGTAGGGTCACCGTCAAAAGTTGCTTGTCACTTTGGTACCTTTTCGCTCTACAGCCAGATACAGCGCGTCATACGTGATTGACAAGTGTGCTATTGCGACAAGGTACAAAAGTAACAAGCTACTTTTGACGCTGACTGTACTAAAAAAAAAAACAGGCGCTTGTATGTGCACGTATAAAGAGTATCGCAAACGGTGTGACCTCTTACTTTATCAGTTTACTTCCTTATTATTTTGACATGAATCAAACACCATATAGCTACATACAATACTAACAATTTGACTAGCTCAGTCAAAACACTATCATCATTTTCGACCCAGTTCTCGATTACATCACATCATGTCAGTGTCATGTCAATCACAGACGCTCCAGTGCAATTATCTCACAATTACAGCGCATCGACTCCCGCGCATAACGGCTTGCGTCAGGTGATTGTGGGGGCCCATCCGACCGTAGTATGCGGTTGCTGCCGCATACAAGTGTCAAGTTTGCCATTTGTACTTTATTTATTTATTTATCTATTTATTTAAGTATTACGGAGACGCTGTAATACGCGAACGTTAAATTTAAGTGTTATTTCACATTGTTTAAATTATAAACGAACCTAGTGTACCGTGACGCGGGTAAACGGCCTTTACCTTGCGTTATGATATTTTCTATGACACATTATCTCGGATAACTACACTCGTTACAGCTTTATTGGTACTAGACCGTCGCGTAATGTCAAAGCTCTTATGTTGACTATCTCCGGGATTAAAGTCATAAATTCGTTTCATTACGCGGTCTTTCACCTTCACGACCGCTTTATTAATGTCCTTACATAATTTACCTCACACTAAGTTGATTGACCCATTTTATCCCCGACCGGCCACGTGTCAGGTGGCCCACATATTTGTCGGCAAACAACTTGTCAAAATACAACGGAACTCGTCGCGGTTCGCAGCGTGGGGTCAAATAAATGAGTCTTCGCACTAAATACCGGTGTGTTACAAAAGGAACGCGCCGCATCGCTGCCCCGGGCGCCCGGCTCGATGCAGAGACGAAAGCAAAAGAAGCAATGTAAAGATAACAAAAATAATTGTATGTTAAATCAACAGAGCCGGCAAGAAACTAGTAGTTCTAGTTCTCGCGACAATGACCGTGCCGCGACTCGTCCGACAGGTTTATTTACACTTTTTGTTTGCGATTGGCGATTATAATTGCCATGTTTTGTGTAAAAAATATTTATATGGGCGAACTTTCTTTTCTTTTGTTATTTTAACGTGGACTGGATTGAAACGTATTGAAGTTTATAGCGTAGTTTTTTTTTGTATACGTACGATTTTGTTTGCGTGATCTGTTATTACTTAGGAATCGGATTTGTCTTACGTGACTAGCCCGCTTTAGAAGTATAACTGTTGTTTGCGTCGAGACAAATCATTGACCGTTGCGTTCAACAAAAGATCTTCTATTTTAGTGATTTCATCTCGATGCCTATCGCCTCTGGGCTTGCATAAAGGCTTGCATAACGCAAAGCTATAATGATATCTATTGTATTCGAAAGGAGGTGTTTCAGTCGTCTGACTTTCAAAAGAAGACCTTATTAGGTGCTGAATCTAATCGAAATGTCGACACTAGACCTCGTTTCTGGCTTTGCACTTAAAAGATGTCCCTACCTGTGAATAGTTTTCGTAACACATGGGTTTCAATTTGGAAACCTTGTTACTTATCGAGTATTTTTGTTACGTTGCTATTTTTACGAGAGGTCGCATAATGCATCTTGCAAGTCTCTGTCTCTTATGCCCTTATTCATAAACGTTCAAGCATCTATTAGCTAAAATAGGTTTTGTCTTCTTCTTACTAGCGGAAATGTCAATGTGACAAAAAAGAACAAACGAACTTTAACGGTATTTTAGTTAATATAGATTTATGAATAACAGGGATAGTCTTTATGCCATTAGTAGATAGATAGATAATTATAATACTAATAACGATAGATCGGTTTTGAACTAATGACACCTGACAGCTTTCTTCCTATTGTTAACGATCGTCACTAGGTCCATATAGGTTCATAATAAAGCACGTAAAAATGGTCACGACAATCTATCTTGCCCTAACATTATGGTCTATATTTTGCATTGCCGATCTATTTTATGTTTATAAATGCAAAATTGGCGGGGCACTTGGCAATACGGGGCGATGGTAGATGGTCTAAGGTGGTTACAGAGTGGTGGCCAAGATTAGGTCGAAAGTCAGTGGTCAGACGACCAGCCCGTTGGTCAGACGATATCTGACTGGCGGTTGGAAAGCTGAGGATGAGGTTGGCATAGGACCGGGGCAAAGTAAAGTGAAAATAAAGAGCTCTTTGCCCAGCAGTGGGTGAATGTGGGCTCATTACATTGATTGAAATGCAAAATCTATGATGTAGCTCTACATTTTTTTCTTAGTATTCCTGATTTTAAAAATATGTTTCTGTTATTCCAGGTGCAGAAGTGTATGGGCTGCCAAGATGCGTGCTGCTCTGTGTGTGCTGCTCGCAGCCTCCTGCGTGCTGGCTGACGAAAGCAGGTGAGACAGAGTTCAAGGAACCTCAGTTAATTAGGATTTAAGTTTGACGTTTCCATAGTATACATTACACAATGATGATTCATTACAAACTAACTTACGTATCTAGTTGTGTATCACATTGAAAATAATCGATTTATTGATTTTTTTTTTTGTTTTTTATTTCATGTCATTGTATTATGAAACATTCATAGAATGAAAAAAAAAAAAAAAATTAGTTAAGCAGCTGAACCAGCTGCTTAACGAATTTTTCTTTGCATTGTCATTGTGTGTATCACATTATCAGAAGTTCACCGTGGGTGATTAGTTTTATGTAGTAAATTAGTAAAGTAGTTACTGACCAGCAGAAATATGACGATGGGCGTTACTATACAGTGTAGGAATCTATTATTAAATCTCAAGCATTCGTCATTAGTTTCGGACAAGCAATAACAAACAACGAAAAAAGCGTCATTTTCAATACAAACTGAAAAGACTTCACTCGATTTAAATGACTTCGTCTAAGTTTTTTTTAGCTAAAACGAGCCTAATCTTAAAAATTCGTCATACACAAATTCTGTGATTATATTCTTAAGAGAGTTTATTTCATATTGCAGAGGCTCCAAGCGTCCCTACATCGCGGATGCAGTCGGGAACACCCTCCCGCCCCCCTCAGCCGGCCCCGCGACCGTCGGGAGCCCCGTGAATCTCCTAACCCCAGACCGATATGAATTCTACACCTTCGACGAATCCGGAGAACTAGTGAAAAGACTCATGACCCTGCAGGAGATACAGGCTATCGTAGCGGCAGGAGAGGAATCTGAAGGCTTGGTTACTTTTGCAAATGATAATCAACCGACCATAGCGTTCAACTTCAGTCAACCGCCGTATACTAAAGTGCATAATGTTGTCACTAATGTTCAAAATGTACTGAAGGCTCAAATGGAAGCGCATAAGAATAAACCACAGATGAACCCTACGCTAGATACTCCTGATGTGTCGGATTCGTGGAGTCTCATTTTACCATCTATTTTTGGCAATACAGGTGTTGACATAGTTCCGGATAAGACCTCATCTTTTTCAACTCCTGAAACAGAAACTTTTGAATACGATCGTATTAACTTTGATGAGAATTTAAGCAAAGAAGGCAGCAACCCCATCAGTTCAACCACAGTTGAAAAAGGGATTATAAAACCAATGGTTACCGAAAAAGTATCTCCAACTACCGAACCCATTAGAGAAGTAACGTCTACGATTAAGGCAACACCAAAAGCAACAACAACTACAACCACACCTAAGCCAACAACTAGTACAACGCCAAAACCAACAACTACCACGTCTACCACTACTAAGAAACCCACTACAACTTCTACTACAACTACAACAACAACAACTACTACTACAACCACAACAACAGCTAAGCCTACAACAACAACTACTACTACTGTCAAACCTACAACAACTACCAATAAACCTCGTACTACACCTACTACACGACGTGCTACTACAACTACTACACCTAAACCACGTACTACAGGTTCCACTTCAAGGCTCACAACCACTATAAAGCCAACCGTAAAGTACACAGCAAAACCAACAACGGTCAGACCTCACTCAACTACAAGGCGTCAAGTTTCAACTACAACACCAAAACCTACTGAAAATATTTCAACTAGTATCGAAGTTCAATCAACTTCTCGTGGGTCATCAACTACGGAAAAAACCAGTCCTATCTACGAGAAAATAAGTGCTTTAGTACCAGTATCTACAGCGGCTTATGTAACCGAAAGATCAACACAAAAACCTGCTCAGACTACAAAATTCACAACTTCTACAACTTTAACCGAAAAACTACAACCAACTATCACTACTTACAAACCTGTAACAAGCACGCCGGTACCTGTTTCGTCTACAACTATAACAGAAAATGTTGATAAAGACAATGCCACTACAATAACAACTCAATCTGTTTCACCATCCACTACAGTATCATCGACTGAGTTTATGTCTGTTGTTGTTAGTCAACCGCCAAAAAGCGTTGGCGAAAAGAATACAATTACCGAAGATAGCAACGACGTGAAAATAAATGAACCAAACATTCCTTTATTCGATGTGGCACAAAGTATAAGCCAAATAGCATCAGATCTTGGAAGTACTAACTACCAGCCTCTTCCAACAACAAGTGATTTGCTACAAGCAACAAATGCCATGGATCTGGAAAGTAAAGAAAGCCTCGAGCTTGACATCCCCTCGGACTCCAAAAATGATCATGAAAACAAAACTGCCACTGTGGTTGAGAAGGAAAACAACGATAATTTTGTCAAGATATCCACTATTACCCCACACTCGGAAACTACAGAAGAAGATAGAAAAGATCCTGCAATCATTAAACATGTTCCAAGTAAAACAAGTGAAGTTGTAGCAGAAACTACTGCGATACCAGAGATTACAACAACAGCTCCAACCGGAACGCCAATGGATCCAATTTTGTCTGGATCGATGGATGATTTGCTATCTCAGGTTGTCAATCAAGCAGCGCAGTCTATTGTTGAGTCTGATAATAATTTCAAAGACCGTGATGAAGTTACGACTACTGCCAAAATAATTGAAAGTACAAAAGCTGAAACAGTTCCAAATATCGAAGTAACCACAATTAAACCAGTTAAGGCTGCTCCTTCTTCGACCACCGAAAAAGCGGATATTATTGAAAACAACGACAACAGTTTAGAAGACATTCAAATAAAACCACACAGGAACAATGAGCCCGAAAAAAAAGAGTTCGAAAAAGAGCAGGACATTAAGAAAACGGACATTAATAACTTAGTAAAAGTTTCCGCTGCTCAAACACCTGCTCATGATAAAGAAGCGCCTGTTTCTAGTACAGAAAGTAATGGCAAACCAATCAAGCCTACTGAAAATGAAGGAAGCTCTCAAAATGTTCAAACTCTTAGTTCAAATAAGCAAAGTAATAAAATAGTCATAGTCAATGCACCTGAACAACCGGTAAAAGAAAGTAATCCACCTTCAACTGAAGCGACTACGCAGCAACCCATTTTACAAAAAACTAGCACAGAAAAGGAAACACAAGTAAACGATAAAGAAAATAATGATGATAAAGAGAACATCACTGCATCATTACCAAAAGTAGATGAGTTTAAGAAAAAAATCCAAAAAGTTAACATCGACTACAAAGAAATAGCCAACGAAAGAAATAATTCCTGGAAACTTATTTCAACTGTATCACCGCCGAAAGCTAATGAAATACCTAAAGATAAATTTAAAACGGATAACTTTAACCAAGAAGTCCCGCACAAGGATATAGTTTTAGACGTTTCGAAAGAAAATCAAGGACTAGAAGTCACCACAAAAGATCTAGGTGAAGACATTGCACAATTTACTGAGCTTTGCAACGAACTGGCTTTTCGTTATTGGAACACTGTTGTAGAAAACATTCCTAACAAGAGAAGTTTTGTCCTATCTCCATTTTCTATCACTTCTATGTTAGCTATGATGTTTATGGGAGCAAGAGGGGCGACTTCTGGCGAGATGAACGAAATACTAAAACTTGATGATATGGTTACTTTCAATCCTCATTTTACTCTTAAGAACATTTCTGATTCTATTGAAACGACTCCAGAATCAGGAGTAGCAGTCTCCGCATTTATTAGAGAACTTTACAGTGATCGGAATAAGGGAAAAATTCTTACTTTCTACAAGGAAAGGGCACAACATTTCTACAATGGACACGTGGAAGAGGTCAACTTCAAGTTGATTAGTGATATTATTAGAAGAAGAACAAACTTACTGGTCAAGAGATACACTTGGGGCAAGATTGTGGAGTACATGAAAGCTAACACGATTACAATGGAACCTCCTTTGGCGGCATTTTCCACTAATATTTTCCAGGTGCGTTGTAATCTTCGTTTTTCAATTAAATCATTCATCGTAAACTCCAAATTTCATAAACAGTTTATCAACATTGTAGGCACAGGCAAGGTCTTAATTTCAAGTGTATGTTTCATCATCATTTTTATAGAATTTCATGTCTCTAAATTGTACTGTTTCCATAATTATTAATTTTATTACGTTTAAATGCTCAAGATCAAATTATTCTCAATTTCAGACTGACTGCACGGGCTCATCTGTAGAAGGCAGAGACGGCGAAATGTACTTCGTGGTGTCCCCAAATGTGCGCCAACGTCGCCTCGTACCTGTGCCAGCCGTCCTTTACAAGAAGGGATTCCTAGCCGGCTACGATCCTGTGCTTGACGCCACAGCAGCAGCTCTAGGCAACACCAACTCGATTATAAGCACTCTGTTCCTCATGCCAGGTCAGCAGGGCAATGTCGTTCACGCAGAGGACTTAGAAGGACTTGAAAAACGATTGCTCAATTCCAATCCAAGCACGCCAGCATGGAATCGTCTTCTAAGAACACTACTGCCTCGAATTGGACTCGAACTTCAGATCCCTCGTTTCTCGCACAAATCAATCTTTAATATCTCGTCTACGCTCAAGAAAATGGGATTGAAAGACTTGTTTGACGCAGACCACGCTGACTTAGGAGGCTTGAATGGTCCATCGAAAGACCTGTACTTGTCAGACATGATTCAGTCGACAATGTTTGTGACTTGCGGCGAAGAGGTTATTGGTGAGCAGCATCATATAGAGGAGTATCCCGAGAGTCTTGAATTGACGAGAAGGCGGAGGACTTCCAGATGGACGTCTGGTTGGGACGAGCCGAGGGACTACCAGCGAGCGTTCCATGACCCACATGACGTTGGAGACGCCATGAACTTGCCGCTCCATTTGCGTCCCAGACAAGCTCGTCTGCCCGCGAGGAACGCTCAACCAGCCAGATTAAAGTTCGATAGACCATTCCTCTACTTTGTAAGACACAACCCCTCCGGCATGATACTCTACGTCGGCCGGTACAACCCGCGGCTTTTGCCCTGAAGTCGTCGAAAAGACTGTTAGCTTAGTTTAAATATTAATTCCTCAAAGGAAAGTGATATGGGGATACTGACGTGTAGGGAATACGAAAGTTATGAGCATTTACGTGACAGTATTACTTATAAGTGCATTGGTATTGGGTGGCTTGCCAATTAGTACAAGCATCGTTGTACGGCTCTGTGTACCTTTATCCTGATTTCGTAATTAAATGTGTATAAAATAGTGTTAATTGATATTGAGTTGAATACTGACGTGGATTGGTATTGAACTAAATACTTAGCAAATAGTGTGTTGAGGTGATGTGTCTCGTCAACATTTTAGTTTTGATTTTAGATTAAATGATAATGTTTTAATTATTACATGTTTTTTATTTATTCATGTCGTAACTGAAGGGTCAAAAATCAATTCGGCTGAGCTTGATCCCATTCTAGCTCATTTATTGAAACACAAACCGTTAGACTTACGACTAGACGTTAGGGTAGACTTTTTCTCTCATTGGTAGAATTCACGACATTCATCGTAAAATCTCTTCATTTCCAAACATTCTTCAGTCTGTATAACTCGAGGACAGTTCTGAAAATAAATTCACTGTTGTCACTGATGCACAAAATTGTAGTAAAATTATTTGAAATATTTCATTCATAAAATATTACTTAAAGATGTAAACAAAAACTAGGTTTAGCCCAACCAACCTCTGAAGGACGTCTGAACAAAATATACTTATTATTCAAGGTAGAGTGGCATAGTGACACGAATAACAGTTCTTACCACAACAATGTAATTCCTGATGCACGAATGAAAATGGAAAAAATCGCACACCCTTATAGGCAGTGAGGTCCTGAAGGTCTGTTTGCAATCCATTTTTGCTTTTAACATAACGTTGCCAAATTCAGGATTGAGCTCTACCCAACTGCTAAGATGCTCATAAAATTTCACGTCATCCAGTTTTGTTTCGTCTTTAGCTACGTTGAGATCATATTTCTTTAACATACAACGCCAATACATGCACTGGAAAATACATGCCTTTAGTTTATAATAAAGAAATATTTGTACGCTTGCTTCCATGCTGAATACCAGAAAAAAAATTAAGCAAAATCCGTCTCACGTTTTAACGTCATCCCAAATTTATTGAAAAATATTGGAACAAATAAAAAAGAAGATGTTACAACAGTACAAAAAATATGCGACGTTTATGTAGACGACATCTTGGCAAAACAAGATTTAGTCGTTCAAACCGTTAGCAGTCCTACGAAGTATTTAGTTCCAATTATAGCCACTTAGTCTGAACCAGAGTTTCGTGATTCCAAGTGCCGTTATGAGATGGCGTTGGTATTGTTCTCGTTTCGACTTATAACATAATAAAAGGTGTTAGCGGCTCATTGTACCATGAACTGAAAAGTAATCTGAGCGGAGTAAATGTTCCTGCTATGCCACATGAACTCCTAGCGGGTCAAAGTGTCAATGTCGATAAAATTTTTAGTATTTGCGTTTTAACATAATGAGTAGCTTTTATATGTATAGTCAAGGTACGTATAGCTGGAGCCCGAATTTACAGATTGCAACTGTGAAAATGATGTAAACCTGTGTATTTCTACAAAACCAAAACCTACTGAATTAGGCCGGTAATTTTCAATAATTCATTGTATCAGGCGTTACTTTGCGGTGGTCCATATTAAATTTATGAAATAAAAACAATTCATTTGCTCATATGCTTGCTTCAAATTCATAATATTTTTTTCAAAGTAGTATTTTCATAGGCATGATCTGTTAAATCAGGCCCCAGCGCGTTTATTGCGCGGATATTAATAAAGCATAACCCTTTTTGTGCAATAATTATGATTGTACTGTACAGTCAAGGTTAGGTCAGAAACTTGTCGCGGCAATACCTACTTATAATGTCTAGGTATATACATATTTTGTAACTCTCAGAAATAACCATATCTTTGACGTCGACTGCACAAAGAGAATGTGATATAATAATAATAAATAATAATCAGGCCACTTATTTACCCCTAATTCACTGCCCCTGCGGAACCCTGTCACATTGGCGTGGTTGTCGAACCTCAGCTCAAATCTGGCTCCGCATTCCTTTGCCACTTCTCTGTTGAAGAACGGTGGGAATAGGCAACATTGACGATCCTGAAAATTTTAACACATATGTAATTATTTTGCACGCCTTAAGTGACAGTGGGCGGGGTACATTATTCTTAGAACTGATGGCCGTTGGGTCCGGAAGGTTCTAGAGTGGCGACGGCGTACCGGAAGGCGAAGTGTTGGTAGGCCGTAAGGTGAAGCCATTGGCTGCGGGTAGCACAAAACTAATTTTCGTGGAGATCCTTGAGGAAGGCCCATGTCCAGCAGTGGACGTCTTCCGGCTAATATGATGACTATGGTTCGTCTTTAAAATATTGGTGCAATTTTGAGCATTCTCTAACCTAACACTTACTCGTATGATGTAAACGCTAATGCCTCAAAACAACAACTTTAAGTAAAATAATAATATAAGTAAAGTAGCTGTGAAGGGTAGACCCAGACACTCCAGACAGGAATACACCTTATAGATGCTGTTTTACCATTTTTGTTCAGAACCCTAAAAAATATATGGCAAAATAAGACATGCGGTTTACTTGTTTCTTTTAAATAAATTCCTATTTAGTAAAAAATATGAGATTTAGTAGGCAAACACTATTTTTGATTAAATTTATTGTTAGTTAGTATTGTTAGACTCCGAATGCTGTTGTTTGATAATTTATCGAAATGATTTCTGTGTTTATGTACAATTAAAAAAAACTTTTATTACTTAACGAATGTAATTACTATTACCATATAAAAAAACACTAACATATCAACTACACCATACCATAACATATTTTGAGAAATACTTGCCATATATGGCCTAATCCCACAATTTTCTGGTATTTGTGGGTACTCCACCAGATCGCCTTGGCCATTTATCTTAAAATACAAGAAGAAACTAAATATTATTAAGAATACAAAACGAAATTATAGTAGTTTGCGTCTTTGAATTACGCCTTTTCTTTCTACGATTGAGGCGGGCTACAAATAAACCAGATAGGTATTCATGTTCACTAGACGGACTACTTACATGAACTGGAAAAACAACCAAAGAGATCAATTTTATGCATTTAATGACACTTTCCATTTAAATTTCGTTAAATACTTCTTGGATTTTGACAGATTCTTTGCAAAACAAATTCGACCACGTTTAGCAACGCTCTATTCTGAACTAAGCCAAGTGTTTGACGAAACGAAACGCAAAATCAAACCAAGTCAGTTATTGCCAGAGACATTGTTTAGAAAATATTGCTAACTGATCGCTAATGAGGTAATGGCAATGAGTCAAAATGACGTAGTAGGTTTTGATGTATAAATATGTGTGTTTATAGTGTTTTGAAAGGAACTTTGTTAGATATAAAAAAAAATCATAAAGCCAAAACAACCCATGGGATCATCTTCAACATCTTCATCTTGCTTCTCCTTGGATTTGAAAGCAACAAGTCTATACTCATCATATTCGATTTGGTCGATTTCCTACAAAGCTAATTATCGAGTCTGATTCGGGTGGTCTCGAATGTAGATGCAAAAGTATCATGGTTTTATTGCATCTTGTGAAAATTTGTTCAAAGTCCTTAGCGGAACGAAATAGCTAAGTTGGTCGTCCATACCTACTCCTGGCCGCAAGAGTTAGTAAGCCTTAGTACAGTCAGCGGCAATAGCTGCTAAGCAACCGAAGCGGTCACAATGATCTGAGCACGGCTCTATTGTTATAAACATAAGAGCTTGTGCATATCATGGTGAGCGCTTCGGTTACTTAGCAACTATTGCTGCTGACTATACAATCCCTTATTATGTTACTAAGATGACAAAATGCCAGTTATCAGTGATATCTCGGTGTAAATCGTGCTTCATATTCACTGTCATCCGTTGCCTGTCATATTGGTGAAATAAGGGCAGATACCTTATTGCCTTCGCTTTGTTATTCGCCATGTCTTTCTCGCATGATCTCGTACCGTTTGACAGCAAAGGATGGCGGATGCCAAAGCGAAGCCGAATACTTTAGGTAATAAGGCCACGGGTCGCCATATACCAGTTCGCTGTAAAAACATAGTGGCCGGATCTATTTTCTGCAAGTATTTTATTTTACCAAATTCCAAAAAAAAAACTGACAACATCTGCTAAATAAATCATCAGGAGTTTCATAGCAACTTTCTACGAGTATGGTGATTCTACCGCTAAAACAAAGTGTGAACTCAACAGGTTCCAAATTTAAAACGGATTTTCTAGAGTTCGAATTTGGGGCCACTAAAACGAAGTAACTGTATTAATTCCCCGTAGCAGAATGAAAAACAGGATCTGAATTGTTTTATGCTTACGTATAAAATGAACTTTAAAACATTCTAAGAGCTGGGTAGGTATGTCTAAATTATTGAGAACATGCCTCGAAACTAAAAGGGAAATCCCTTTGGAGTTCACAAACTATACCGAACAATTTAACAATGTATTTCTACATAGATATGTGTACTGTATGGCGTTAATAAAAATATAATTAATTTGTGCATTATATTTTATATTTACATGTCTACATCACAACGGGCTACTTATAACGGTAATAATAATACTGATTTTGTTACTTCTTAGGATTTTATTATTTAGGGAAGAAAGCCTTGCATTCGTCCATATGTTGTTTCAATGATGTGCACCCCTCCGATTCTTGCCAGGTCGGACATTGCTGAAATTAAAAACATATTGCATTAACAGTCTTAAATGATTCGCGGTTAACTCATTAAACCTATAAGGTAATCGCGGTCCATATCCCGTTTTCATTATGTCTAATGCATAATATAATGTATTTTGCGTTTTCTGAAAGTGATTCGATTTTGATTTTGCTTAGAATTATAATTTGGAAAATACTGGGAAGAACCGAAAATAATACGTATTTTTAGTGAAATAAACGGATCGTGTTTCGGACTTATTCGTAGTCCTTCCTCGGTGAAGATTCGTCTATTTAATTATGATTCTAGTCTAAGGGTAGTTATAATGTTACAACGTATTTTTTTTTTCCAAACTAAATAAAATTTTCCATATTACTGATTCCAAAACGGGCAAAACGCCTAATAATGCTACCGTTTATTAGTTAGCAAAGGCAATATAGAGGCCCGTGTTCATTAACCGTTAAACTGACGTTTAAGTATTAATTGCTCGTTTACTCGTACGCTTAACGTCTGCTCAAGGTGTAAACGTCGGTTTGAAGGTTTGTGAAAATGGGCCTAAAATTTACTTAATTATTTATCTCGATCAATAAGAATAACTAACTTTTAATTTTTAAATGGTTCCTGCTAAAAAACAGCGTTATGCTAAGTGGGGCCCATTTCACACTATTCGACATTTGTCTTAGTTTTAAGTAATTTTACAGCTTTCATGTTATTCAGTTTTTTCAAATGTACTGCTATTTTGCGTGTGTTTGTCGAATTTGTGAGGATAAATTTATCACTCTATTTTTCTCTCTCTAACCCTTTAGCTAAAGCCGTGCATATAATTTACTGCTTTAACTACCTACTTAGTAACTTATTTAATATTTTTACTTTAATAGGCAAGGGAACAAGTGGGTCACCTAATGGTAAGTGATCACCACTGCTCATAGACACCCGTGACCCGGGGGGTTTTCAGATGCGTTGCTAACTTTGAGGGCTAAGATGAAATACCTCTTGTGAAAGTGATTTCCTCAGGTGTCTCTACATCCACACTGGAACACAACAGTGCAAGCACAGCTGCTTACCGGCTGGATTAGCGAATAATTCTAATACATTACAAAACTCAAAGAATTAGCAAGCTGAAGTGGCTGTGGGCCGGCCATATCTCACGAAGAACCGACAACCGTTGGGGTAAACATGTACTTGAGTGGAGACGCCCTCCGGCCAGGTGGGATGACGATCTGCGAAAGACTGCAGGCAGATGCTGGATGCGGCAAGCTGAAGACAGGGCGCTATGGCGCACATTAGGGTAGGCCTATGTCCAGCAGTGAACTAGAATAGGCTGATGCTGATGATGATGATGATGATTACAAAACTAACCTCAAAAAGAGTCGAGCTCACGCAGAAGACTAGTTTATTAGCCTCGCAGATCTGTGGAGGTCCGAAGAGACTCTTCCCTATGCACCTTTCCTTCGCAGCTTCAGCCGCTGGCTGGAAAGCCTCGTTCTTAGCACTCCAATCATCCAGGAATTTCTTGATGCCTTCCTCATCTATACCCTCGTCTTCGAGGAGGAGATTGTACTTCTTCAGCATGCAGAGTTGTTTCGAGCACTGTAATTTAGTAAGAAATGTAAGCATTAGCCAAGACACGAATTACAGCAATTGAGTGAGGCCATGGAAGGTTACTATTAGTCCTTCCTCTTTGGGCAGTCAAATCCAAAATTATGACAGCATTTTGTTATTTTTTTATGTATTTTTTTTGTATACGACGAGGAAGGCAAACGAGCAAGTGGGTCACCTGATAGTAAGTGATCACTACTGCCCATAGACACCCGCAACCCCGGAGGGTTTGCGGATGCGTTGCCAATCTAGAGAATTGAGATGAAATGCCTCTTGTGCCCGTAATTACACCGGCTGTCTTACTCTCCACACCGGAACACAACAGTGCAAACACTGCTGCTTAGCGGCAAGATTAGCGAGTAAGATGGTGGTAGTAAGACCTTGCACAAGGTCCTACCACCCGCAAAAGGTCTTAGGGATAAAAGTACTTATTTCATTCATTCGTCGATTCGATAGTATCGGTTATATTGCTGTTTTTAACCGACCGTTTTTTTTTTATGTATGTTCATCGATTACTCCGTCAACTGTAGACCGATTTTCAAAATTTTTTTTTTATTCGAAAGGGTATACTCCTGAGGTGGTCCCACTGTCACCAAGTCATGATCTGATGATGGAATCTCAGGGAAATCGAGGGCAACCCTCAAATTTTATAGATACGTATCATTTGTTTCATATATTTTCTAAGGCATCATCTTATGTTGATGAGCTGATGATGGAAGGTACAACTCCTTAACGGTTAGGAGTTGGAGGATAATTCTGAAAATGTTAAATCAACGAAAATTGTGAAATAAAAATCTTTTATCAAAAAAGTAAAACCGCCTTCAAAAAAAAACCTTAGAAAATAAACGTAAAATAATCCAGCTTCATTCAAAGAATATTCCGCTCGCACCGCACCGACTTCATATTTCTGCTGCTTATTGCTAGGCCATAAAACTTTAGGCTTTCGTTTCTGTTGTCCGAAATAAACGCATTTTATTTTATTTTATTTATTTATCATTATTTTAGAGGATTATTTTACGTTTTTTTTATTTTGGTTCTTGCATTTAGTAAGTAACATAAAATTTTCATAAATATGTTGGTGTTGGTGTGTTCAGGAGGCAAAACCGTTTCGATACCTATAATAAGTATTAGTTTTCAGGTAGGTTTAAAAAACAATTTCAGTGTTTCCAATTGTAAAAGATATGATAAATATTTACGTCAGGTGGTCCTGGTTTCCTCTCCGGGGAGCCCTCGTCCAGTTTCTGGAAGCCGCAGGCAGCAAAGTCCTCGTCCGGGAAGAAAGGTGGAATTTGGCAGCATTCGTGCGGTTTCTCCTGTTTAGAGGACGAAAATATTATTATTTGCATAATAGGTACATCGTTTTTTTCTGCGTTTGAAAAAAAAGTATAAACAACAATGAGCATTCTCATTATTACCCGACTGCAAAACGCAAAGAAAAATGACGAAACAGCTGTACCTAACATGCCCCCGCCTGCACTCCAAATAATATTCAAGCTACCTATGTATAAAGTACTTACTCGTATAATGAGCTAGTTTTTCTCTTTTTAGTTAATTGTTTTCAAAAACAAAATTATTTAAAAACCAAAAACCCGGTTTTTAAATAATTTTGTTTTTGAAAACTACTTTTACAAAATAAGTAGCAGCAAGTATCAATCAAATAACAGTGAGATTTGATTATATTGTTTATACTTTCATAGTTTTATACGTAATGGTTACTTATTTTTAAAAAGCGTTTTTTAATAAAACGACATGTCAAGATTGTACATCTTCTTTCTAACGCTGAAACAAACGAGGTAGATATTATAGTTAATCGCCATTTTTGAGACTGAGTATGCTCAAGAACGATACGTGGATGGTGACTAATGGCCTTATTCTTAAACGTCACTCAAGCCTCCATTAACTAAAATAGGTTTTGTCTTCTTCTTACTAACGGAACTGTCAATGTGACAAAAAAGGACAAACGAAATTTAAGGGCTTTTTAGTTAAAATAGGTATATGAATAACAGGGTTAGTTTCTGCATATATTATTATAAATTAGGACTGCATTGTTTAATCAAGGAATGCATTTCTTTTTTGAATTTGGTAACGGATTAAATGGGTAAGTTATGATTTTTGATACAATGATTACTTACAACAGCAGGCGGTGGGCCCAGGCATTTTCGTGGAAAATTTGGTGGTAGATTTGGCGGCGGTGGCGGTGGCCCTTGCGCGAAAATTACCTGAAACGAGATTAAAGTCATTACATTCAGCCTCCTGTTGAGGTGGGTCTAGTAGACACATAAAACTTGCTGAATTTGATACAAGTATGGCGACTGTCATTTTAAAATTAAAAGTTTTAATGTTGTAATGTTACAGAAACGCTGAATACGGGAAAACGATGTAAGATTTAATACACGCAATGAGTTTCCCGTTGTGATTCGTAAATATTATTGCAACGTTTTATAGTTTCAGTAATAGACACGTGATATAATTATTAATAAAATGTCGTGTTCATTGTTCAGTGATGAACTTCCTGCATAGAACATTATATTACATAGGCACATTTTTATTGACGTTGCCGTAACTGAATATAGTCGTACGTATATTATACGTTCACATAATAATTAGAACCTAATCTATCGTTGAAATACCTAACGATCGTTTCACCTACCTAATTATTTAATGACCAAATTTGATAATGCCTAAATTTTTATGCTAATTTCTTTGACATAACAATTTTGTGTTTTGACATTGCTAAGGCCATAAATTATGACAAGGTTAGGTATATTTATATACTTTGTCTTATCAAAATTCCTGAAGAAGTCACCAACATAAAAACAACTTATACAAACCTAGTCTGAATTCGTTTTTAGGGTTCCGTAGCCAAAATGGCAAAAACGGGACCCAATTACTAAGACTCCGCTGTCTGTCACCAGTCTGTATCTCATGAACCGTGATAGTAAGACAGTTGAAATTTTCACAAATGACGTATTTCGTTTGCTGTTATAACAAGAAATATTAAAAACAGAATGAAAATTTGAGTGGGGCTTCCATACAAGAGACATGATTTTTTGCCGTTTTTATGGATAACTAGATAATTTATTGAATCAGGCGTTACTTTGTGCTTTGTTAGCTGTTGCCCGCGACTTCGTCCGCGTAGATTTCGATTATCGCTATCCCGCGGGAACTACATAATTTTCCCGGATAAAAAGTAGCCTTTGTTATTTCTGAATATTCAAACTATCTTCTTACCAAATTTCATCTAGAATGGTGCAGCGGTTTTCCCGTGAAGAGATAACAAACAGCCAGACATAGAGACAGACAGAAAGAGAGACAGAGTTACTTTCGCATTTATAATATTAGTTAGGATAGGATTAGGATATAGGATGGTACGGAACCCTTCGTGCGCGAGTCCAACTCGCACTTGGCCGGCTTATTCTCATCGATTATTTCTAAGCAGCACTTACCTGTAACACGGCAAACAAAACACAACCTCTGTACATGGTGGATTGGGGTGCAGTGGTGTAACAGCATCCGAGATGCCGTTATATACCTCGCTCAGTCCGGAGGTCATCCATTGTCAAGTGTCGCCACAGAGGAAGCCGCATGAGACAGTAGGTAATTTGTCGTTGTTTATATAGTTAATTGGGTAAGCTGGGTCTGGGTAAATAAGGAGATTAAGCGGACATTTGACGGGGTATCTTCCAAAGGTAATTTTAGCAAGTGAGTCATTTTTGTTGTAAATTCAAAATGAGGTTTAACACGAAACCGTGAGATTCAATTATAGCGAAATAAACGAATCACACGCGTATTCGTGGTCCTTCCTCTGGGAGTGTGTGACTCAGCGGCAGCGAGACGCAAACTTTGTGTCAAAGCTCTGCTTGCGCGACAGTTTGCGCCTCGATGCCGCTAAGTCGTGCGCTTCCAGAGGAAGGACTACTAATTAGCCCGCAACAAGCCGGGCTAAACTTGACCTATAAGTATGTATAAGTACGTGAGTGATTACACCCAACACGGAAAAAAGTTGTCGACGTAGCTCTAAGAAAAAAAGGGAAGTGAAACGAATACCTCCTATATCTATCACTAAAAGGCAGACCTTTCAGTGATAGACATAGACAATATCAGAATATTGTCTGATGAGTCAAATGGTGACACTTTACGGTTTCCCTTTTCCTAAATGGCCTTGCGGAGAGTGCCAACGCGTCAGCGGTTAGTTTAGTGGTGGTGGTGATAGTTGGGTCTGTGTGGCATGTGTAGCAGTAAAGGCGGAGGTGGTCCATGGAAACATACATTTGCCGCACAGAGGGTCCAGCACGACTTTTCGAAACCTGTGTCACGTAAAATCGAATAGTAAACGTTGTAGAGTTTGTATGACGTTTGGAACAGCGCCCGCCCGTGAGCGTATTTGGAGCTAAAATTTAGTATGAGGTTTCTCAACCTCGATACGATAACCGTAACGTTATGCAGCATTCGTACAGTCGTGCTAGACCCTCAGATACCCATAACTATTTTTCACTTGTGGTCGCGGGTGAGCAAAGTAATTGTTTTTAGTTCCCTTTTCCTCATCTATTGTTTAGTCTCATCGTTAATCGTCCAAAGCCTTAAAAATTGGTTTCAGTTACGCCTAATTAGGATTTAATCATTATAACCATCGTCATCAGCCTCTAGGTTAATCGTTGAAGGTCATTACCGTATAGAATGTCATTTAATTTCATTAAAAGATATTTAATTTGCTGATAATACAATAATATGCATGTACCTAAGTAACACAGTCAGTAACCAATTTTTGTATTTTGTTCCATATAATTAAACTTTTTATAATTTATTATTTAACCCGATTAGTTAGTTGTACGAGTACCTAGGTACCTCAACCTTGCGAGACGGATTCGGTTGTGTACCACCGTAAAGTATTTTAACACTACATTATTTTACTTTTCTGGTATGGGGTCTAATTTTTTTTTGTTATTATTTTGTTCTTGTAAGGAGCGGATGTCGTAACACACAATAAAATTGCGGTTTCAATAAAAATACAGAACTCTGAAAGGCGCTCCAGATGGACAGACAGACAGTGGAGGCTTAGGAATAGGGTCACTTTGGTACCTAGGGTATTGCGGGCGCGGAACCCTAAAAAGTAAAAATAAAGTTGCATTTTATTTTCTATAATTATAGGTCATTCGGTTTTAAACCCACGGCGTGTTTACGATGCGGTGAGTTCATTGTTATTTCGCATAAACATTGTGTCTGCAGGGTGACTAACGATCGTACTTTGTGACTGTTTCCGCAGTAGTTTTTCTAAACTACAAAATCGTGTTTTTTTAATGATCTTCTGCCAATGTTATTATTACATAGTAAAGATACGTTACGTTCCCAGTAAATTGCATTTGTAAAAAGAACCGGTTGTAGTTGTAGTTGTAGTCATGTCGCTTTCGTAGAGTTGTTTCAGAATTAAATTGTCAAAAAAAAATTAAGAACACAACTGCATCTTCTGAAGTAAAACTAAAAAGGCTGGCATAAAGAATCTAATGATACCCTAATCATTAAAATCGGATGAGCCATTTGCGAGTTTCGGTGGAATAAAGACACTCACATAATTACATACATACTTACATGAACCCTGAAAACAATACACTCTTTTTCTTTGGGCATTCGTGTAAAAAGAGTGGTCAATTGAGTATTTAGGAATCCTCAACTCAGGCGCGGCAGTCGGATGCGAGTATCTATAGGTAGGTACCTACATAAAAACGAGGAACGTGACTGACTGACTGACTGACGCAGAGATCACTTTACAGCCAAACCCGAGCTAGAGGCTTGAAACTTGGCAGACGTGTTACTTGATGATCGAAGCGCACTAAGAAGGGATTCCTCAAAATTCCCAGGAATAGTATAGCTTATTTTTACAAGAGTTTTCGATGTTTGTATTTATGTATGTTCGGGTCAAATCTTGCAAGAAGAATTTGATCCACTTCCTGTTGTTCGATTTATAGTTAGGTATAAATAAAAATAAATAAATATCATTGGACAATTGACACCAACTGACTTAGTGCCAAACTAGGCACAGCCTGTACTATGGGTACCTACTGGAGAACGGAGAAACATACTTACGTAGATAAAAACATAGTTAGTTATAGCTGTAGAACAAATATCCGTATTTATCGCACAAATATTTTCCAAGGGGATCAAACCTGGAACCATAAGAATAAATAATAACATAGTAGAACGGAATCTCTTTTGACCGAGTCCAAAACGCCGCCATTTATATACCTACTTCCCCCTTCACGTCGTTACACCCCTCTGTCGTCAAGGCATCTTGCTAGGGTTGATTGCTGTTAAATGTTGATTACGTCTAAAGATAATATCGCTAAAATATAAGTTTTTCTTTACTTTGAAATCATTATTTTTATTCTAGTTTTACAAAACAAGAGGTTTATAAATCATTACGAAGGTCTACATATTATAGACACTTCTAAATAAGAAGTTATTATAAGTGCCATACCAAATGAAGCCATTTAAGGTGATTTAAGTGAAATAACATACATACAGGCTCACGTAAAACTATTACAACCAAATTATAAACAACCAACCGCGCGTGTGGCGACAGTCTGACTGAGTAGTCTGTTTAACAAATACTCTAATATCGTTACCTTGAGCCCATCCGGAGCGGGAGCTTTCGCTATACTATGTTATTATTTATTCTTATGCCGGAACCTCAAGCTTCATGACTAGAGTCTCTAACCACTAGGCTATCCGGTCGTCGTATAGTACGGTTTTCTTTTAAGGGGGTAAAGCCGCGTGGCATAAGCTAGTTTAATAATAAGACGGCAACTAGCAATCAAAACGCAGTTAGTGCTATCAGCTGATCGCAAGCTGCATTACGGTGGCTGTGGACGTGACACCTCGCATCTCCATTTAAATTCTAGACTCGTTGCTGCTAAGTGTGCAGAGATGATGCTTATAATTATGCGAGACTGTCTCACTGAATAGGGGAAGTTTCTTATGTCTGCTCATAATTGTTGATAGCAATTAAAATACCTATGATAATTCAGACATCTCTTTATTCTTTTACTATCAAAGCTATACGATTGTGGAATTTCTTACCTATAAGCGCTAAATGTTCTCCTATATTTAAAACTATGCTGAAGCACTGTACGGGCGTATGGATGTATCTGTCTGTGGCATTGTAGCTATCATAGCATTTGGACGCGGCTTTTTTAATCAAAAGCCAGTTTAATCGAGATAGTTCTTAGCTAAGGGTCATCAAAATCGGTCCAGAGAAGTATTTGAGATATTCGTCTTTTCTAAGTTGGTTTTAGGTTATTCAACCTGTATTTTGTGGGTGTCGGATTGAGCTGATAGGCTTACCGTCCGGTGCTACAATGATTTTTGTTGATATTTTAGTGGCCCAGGCAGGATCGTCACCGCAGGAGGGAACTCATCGACGGTTATTGGCGTCGACTGAAAATTTTGTATGGATATCTACAGCCAACAAAAACTTACATAAACGTACATAACTTTACCCCGTTTACATAACTTCTCAAACTCGTATTCGTTTGCAATTTGACATGTATGAACTCTTGTATTATTTAACAACCGAACATCGTACTATTTGGTTTCTCCATTAAAACAGTGCCAACAATTACGACATCTGTTTTAGGTTTTACAATTAGTATTAGCATGAAACCATTAAGTAACGTTCTTTGTTTTCTAACGTTTGTGAGAACCTTACCTTTGTTTGTATGAGCTGTAAATCATGTCCTGTTTTGTTAGCTTACGCTAATACACGTCCAATATAATTAACTATGACACGTCACGTAATTATACATACTTACCACGAAGAATATCCACTCTATCTTTGCAACGTAGCTTCCAAACTACTTTATAATTGCATCCTTCCGCACACGTTGTTGAATATTTATCAACTCGAAACAAATGAAATGAGGTTTTTTTCCATGATAACGTTTTTGGATGCCTTATTTTCAGTGACACCGAGATCGACTATGCTGTAAAAAAACTCTTATGGCGCACGATACGCACACTCTGACTTTGAGAATCGGGCTTGGTACAGTCAGCATCAAAAGTACTTTATGAACCAGCCTCTCTGCTAAAGTACAAAATATGGTAGGTACATAATTGACAAAATGCGCCAAGGTACATAAATGACAACCTACTGACTAGGGACACGTAATCATCATCATCAGCCTATTTACGACCCACTGCTTCACACACACCATTGAATTGCTGTACAGGAGTGTGCAGGATTCCTCACTTCGTTTCCCTTTACCGAAAGGCCCATGATTGTGATAATAAAATGTAATTTCACGCATAAATACCGAAAAAATCAGAGGTGTGAGTCTAGGCTCGAACCCACGACACGGCCTGCTTGAGAGGCCTTAGGGGTAACCACTAAGCTACCACGGCTTAGATATAGCCTTATACATCTTATCCCCAAAGCGTTGCACACTGCATCACCTTGACAAAACGCATAGCCTCATTATAAAACAATTAATTTGTCATCAAACCTCGGATGTAGGCATTCACCATGGTCCAAGAATCAGTGTTGGAACCTTGGCCCGCGTTGACAATTACACGATGAGTGGCCAAGCAGGACAACGACCTAAGATAACACAAGCCGGCTATAACAATAGCAACAAATAGTGTAAGTTGCATTACATTGCGGTTTTCGAACGACTACTTCTAAAGTTCCAGATAGACGCCCGCGCAAGTACCCGTACTTGTGACTCGGCCATATTTTTCGCTTATATGTCACCTGAGTAAGTTGATTTTACGAATAAAGCGACTGATTAAGGTCGCTGAGCCACAAGTAAGCTAACTTGCTCGCACGTCTATCTGTACATGTAGCACGGCGCGCCATTTTGTCGCTTGTCGCGCAATGCGTCCCTTTCATAGTGACGGAATCAGTGAAGGATGCACTGAGCGACAAGCGACAAAATGGCACGCGTGCTAGCCCCCCTGAGCGTCTAAGTGATCATAATCAATGACCAAAATATATATTGATTTAAACTTTCCCGATTTTCACACATTATCATGACGAGACCATCCACGCAACGTCTCGTCCGAAACGTCTAAGTATTTAAATATTTTTACGTGATTAAGTCCCGAGTATCAAGATAATGACCGAAATAGCCGTCTCGATCGCGTTCGCGTTCGCGTCTGAGCGTCTAGTGTAATCAACTGCCAACAATACGTCTCGATCGCGTTTGTGTTTACCCTGAATTACTTTGGGCAAATTAGCAGCGCCACTAGTGGCACGTATCGACAACGAACAATTCTCATACTCTTTAACATCTGTAAGTGTCCGTAACGCAATGGTGATCGAGATGTATTTTTGGTCGACGATTAGGTACACTAGACGCTATGGATGCATTAGCAGCACCACTTGTGGCACGTATCAACAACAAACAATTCTCATACTATTTGACACACGAACGCAATCGATTACACCGGACGCTCTGAATTACTAGTGGGACTTCATCATCATCATCAAACTTAAGAGTTACACTCTTGCCGGTGGAGTTTCTTCCAATCATCTCTCCTATGAGCCAGTTCCTTGACCTCCTGATACGACACGACACCGGCCTTCTCCTTTATATGGTCCATGTAGCTTCGCCTAGGCCGACCTCTTTCTCTCGGTCCTTCAATTTTTCCTTCTAAAATGGTCTTAAAGAAACAAAAAACTTGGGACTTATCGACAGCAAAAAAAATCTCACACTATTTGACACTTTAACGCAACGCGTTCGAGCTCATTCGCTCCACGGGCTCGCAATGTACCTAATGCAAACTTAAGTACGCAGTTTTTCTTAGTGTAAATGCTGGGTAAATGATAATTAATCTATACGTGTGTGGTGGATTAATGATAAAAAGCTAAATTGAGGTATTATTTAGTTTATTGGTAAAGTTTACAAATTATGACAGTTGGATGATTTCTTGCTCGATCAACACACCCACGCGTCTTTTGGGCATTTCTGAAACAAAATGATAGATGTTTTAAAAAATAAATAACTAAATATCTTGGGACAGTTGACACCAATTGAGGTCAATTGGTGTCAACTGTCCCAAGATATTTAGTTGGTAATTTAAGCAGAGCTTTTTTTATGGGTACTAGACAAACGATAAAAATACATCGAGGCTTGGATACTCGACATACTCGACATACTCGAGTTTTGGATGTTTAATATGTAACCAAGACTCGAGATCAAACATTTCTATTCATCTTGCAAATATCTACCCCGACCGGGGATCGAACCGGGACCACAAACTTCGTGGTCAGGTTCTCTGATCACTATTATTTATGAAAAGTAAAGTAATGAAATTTTCCGGACTGCTCCCGCTATTTCCGGTTGCTGTCAAATTATTTTTGCGCCAGTAACGAAGTATTTTCTGGAATCTATTTTCGACAGTAAAATACTTATTTCTTAAGTTATAAGTTAGAGAAAGACTTTTGTGTCTTGATTAGGTCTTGAAATATCATTGCAGAGCGTCCATAATTGAAATGAAAATAGAATATTACTTTATGTCAATAATTATAATAACCAACTTAGAAAAGTTAAAAAATCCCCGACATTTTCATTTCAAAGTTCAATATTTAAAAAACGGGTGAACCGATTTTAATAAATAAATAAATAATAAATAAATAAATATCACGGGACAATTTGACACCAATTGACCTAGTCCCCAAACTAGGCAAAGCCTGTACTATGGGTACCAGACAACGGATAAACATACTTATATAGATAAATACATACTTATATACATATTAAACATCCAAGACCCGAGAACAAACATTCATATTCATCATACAAACATCTGCCCCGACCGGGATTTGAACCCGGGACCTCAAGCTTCATAGTCAGGGTCTCTAACCACTAGGCTATTCGGTCGTCAAATGAAACTTAGCTAAGAACCATCTCGATTAAACTAGCTTTCGCTAAGCGAAAATCGCATCGAAGTCGCTCCATCCGTTTGAGAGCAATGATGCCACCGACAGATGCACATATACACAGACACACAGATACATAGATATGCAGGTCAAACTTATAACACCCCTCTTTTTCGTCGGGGGTTAAAAGGTATGGTTCGTTGGCGACATTACAACGTTTACTACTATAGTTGTCGTTTATTGCAAGAGCAAAGATGCAGCATAAGATAATAGAAAATTCACCAGCCTACCTTCAACATAGCAATGCCCGTGCAAGTAAACACGTCATAGGCCTTGCAGGAATAGTCCAAGTACTGCCTCAGTTCCTTGTCAACACAATCGCTGATCGCTCTGTCCACCGCCTCACTCCAACCGCTGTGGTTCTCAGACCACTTCTTCAAATGGGCCCTATAAGCTTCCTTATTCAAGGTATTCTTGTTCGTGAGAAAACCTGACTTTTCAAAGACGCATTGGACGTCGTTGCACTGAAAATAATGGGATATTCTTTTACAAGCTTGTAAACTAAATGGTTGATGGCCGCTTCACGAAACGGGAGACGAGCTGTCGGTAGGCCTCCAACAAGTTGGAGCGACGACCTAGTAAAGATCCCGTGGTCCCGCGCACGGTGGATGCGGAAGGCACAGGACCGGTCAGAGTGGAGAGCCTTGGGGGAGGCCTATGTCCAGCAGTGGACGTCAATTGGCTGACATGATGATGGCCGTTTAGCCCGTTGAACCGATGGTCGATGGTGACTAATGATCGCGAGTCAAAAATCCGTTAGTCCGTGTCCAGTGAGATCTATCTGTCATTCTCTACCAATCAGAAACAAGCCACTGGCTTATGATTGGTGGAAATTGACAAATAGACCTCAATCGACACTAGCGATCCTAACGGATTTGTAACTCGCCCCTTTAATCTTGAATAGAGACGCGAGGACTGAGTTGTGAAACGCAGCGCACCTGGTTAACGCCTATGATTATGGGTAGAGCAAGGTGTTCTTGTGTTTCAAATGAGATTAAAACCTGACTTTTTTTTTAACTGACACTAAAGCTTCCATTCTAAATATCTCACCCACTCACGTGGTTCCATGGTTGGTTCTCGATTTTTTGATGTTCAAAAGTAAATTTCGACGGTACTCCGACTCAACCTCGTATATAAACTTTAACGAAATTGGAATAACCACTCTAGACCGCGAACCTAAGGTGGTTATTCCAATGTCGTCAAAGTTTATATACGAGGTTGAGTCCGAGTACAGTCGATTTGTCTTTCAGACATAAGTAATGTAATGAATACCAAAACTATGGAGTATTTTAAAAGAACATACCTAATGGATAAAATAAAGAATGATTGAAGCGGCGTGTTTACCTGACAGATTAATGTGAATCTAGCCGCAGCCAACGCTGGCAAAAAGCCTGGGCACATGTAGTAATTATTACTATGATAATTCGTCAATATATATGTCAGTGCTTTGGCAGTAATTTGAATAAAAACTTACGGGTCCCGGAAGTTTTGGATTAGAGCACTCTTCGAGAGGCTTTGGATCTCCTAGCTCAGGAATAGCGCAGCATGCGGACAGCGGTTTCTGAAAGTATATACCTATTTATAAAAAGAAATTACAGCAGTTGTTATTTTCGAACATGTAAACCGATGGTGCTGCTCATGTCGCGTGCGAGTGTAATAGAGTCTACTCTCTACACCCTAAAAGTGTTGTAGATATTCATCCTTGACTTGGCTGATTATTTGTAAACCTTTGCAGTTACTACGAGTATACTACTCGAATGTAACATGGCACGAGCGAAGCCGCAGGAAAAAGCTAGTCTTAACACGAGGAAGACCTGAACAAGTATTTCAGTTTTAGAAAAATAGGTACTAAAATACGCCGAAGCGCTGCAAAAAAGATAAACACACTCTAAAATTACATTAGATAATGAACTCTACTAAAATATGCGAATTAACAACTAGCAAGGTTTTATTCGACTGCTTCAAACAAATGAATTTTGCACTGGTAGGTGTTTGAAGTTACTTATTACTGGTACAAATTAATATTAATAAATTAGACTTTACCAGTGTGGCGCCTTTTTGTCTTTTTTCAAGCAATAAATCCGCATTAGCGATCTGGAAAACAAAATATTTTATGAAAAAAATCGTATTTTATCAAGTCAACAAGCCAAAACCTAATTCGAATAAATTATACTGTCTTGCAAGGTTAGTACAAAAGAAGCGCAATCTCTACGTACTATTAATTTCCAGAGTATCTCTACGTACTATTAATTTCCAGAGTATTTTTTACTAACCGTCACAATCAAAAGCAGCGCGTATAGTTTAAACATTTTTGCACACTTAGCACAACAGTTGGGTCAGAACTGAGCACTAGGCGTTTATCGAAGCGTCTGATAAGTTTATTTTTTTATTTCATAAATAACTATCTGCAGTCAAAGGTGAACATTCTTGGAAAAGATCTGTTGTGACATTCACTTGTGTTTATTTACGAGAATGTTGAACTGCGTCAGTTTACAATGAAGTGATCTGTAAGGCAAATAATTATTGGGAATTGTTGACATCATTCCAAAAAAAAGTATAAAAAAAATTGTTTTATATAAACAAGGAAAAACCATCTGACGTCGATAGTTGTAGGCAACTTGAAAGATTTAACTTGTCTTTAAACTTCTAACAAAACTAGTACGAAGTTAAGAAAAGCCAATGGTTTGATTTGTCCATTTAAATTAATTCAATACTGGTAATCTAGATGGGTTCTTTCGAGAATTTTTTTCATCACTGACTAGGTATAAACAAACCCAGTCAAGTTCAAAAATATGGCTGCATACAACTTACTCAACAATATGGCTGCATACAACTTACTCAACAATATGGCTGCATACAACTTACTCAACAATATGGCTGCATACAACTTACTCAACAATATGGCTGCATACAACTTACTCAACAATATGCCTGCATACAACTTACTCAACAATATGGCTGCATACAACTTACTCAACAATATGGCTGCATACAACTTACTCAACAATATGGCTGCATACAACTTACTCAACAATATGGCTGCATACAACTTACTCAACAATATGGCTGCATACAACATACTCAACAATATGGCTGCATACAACTTACTCAACAATATGGCTGCATACAACTTACTCAACAATATGGCTGCATACAACTTACTCAACAATATGGCTGCATACAACTTACTCAAAAATATGGCTGCATACAACTGACTCAAAAATATGTCCCGTGATTTTTATATCGGCGAATTAAGGTTGTGGTATTATTGTTGTGGTGGATTAATTCGATACATATTTTTGCATTTGACCGTACCACCGGGTAGATCCGTAACTGTCCGAATATTTTTCGGTTTTATTAAACCATACCGAATAATCTAGTGGTTAGAGAACAGATTTGGGGACAACTCTTCACGCCGGAACCCAACAGTGCAAGCACAAGAAGGGAACGAGTCACATGGTAGAAGCGTAGAAGCAATTCCGATGGCCACTATTATTATTTTATTAGTATCAAGGTGCTACAAGCTGTCGGTAGGCCTCCAAAAAGATCGAGCGACGACCTGGTAAAGATCGCGGGACCGCGGTGGATGCGGAAAGCACAAGACCGGTCTGAGAGGAGAGCCTTGGGGGAGGCCTATGTTCAGCAGTGGGCGTCTTTCGGCTGATATGATGATGATGATGATGAGTATCAAGGTGGATGCGGTTCTAGGTCAGACGTCACACGCCAGGTTCTAGGTCACAGTCCAATTAGCTGGTTAGTCGTTTAGTCAATAAGGTGGTTACCTAATGTTTGCACAGGGTTTATGTTGGTACGGAGCGACAAGTGTCGATCTTTATGGGCGCTCGCGCAGTGCAAGTGTTGAGAAATAGCGGGGGAAATATTAGTAGTAAGTATTCATGGACTAATAACAATTGATGTATGTTTTGATGCAGCACCTTTACTGCGTTGAATCAACTAATGCCAAGTAGAGTAACTATCACCACCACTACTACACTATAACACCTATGCTGACGCATTTCGTAACTCCCTATGAGCTCATTTTCAAAGCACCAAAACCATCGTTTAACATGCAACCAATTATTTTACTGACAAGTACCTAAACCACAATCTCAATTTATTTAGTACTGTTGTGTTCCGGTGTGGACAGTAAGACAGCCGGTGTAATTACGGGCACAAGAGGCATTTCATCTTAGCTCTCTAGGTTGGCAACGCATCTGCAAACCCTCCGAGGTTGCGAGTGTCTATGGGCAGTGGTGATCACTTACCATCAGGTGACCCACTTGCTCGTTTTCCTTCCTCGTCGTATAAAAAATAAAATAAAAATAAGTACCCACAAATATTTTGTCTTTTGCATAGACTTACACGTCATACTCGTAAATATATTAGCGTCAGGACTGGCCATTCGGTAGGCACTCCCTTTTTGTTGCCAATTTTGTGGCACTAATCAGCGCCAGCGATATGAGCCCCGCACGCGGGTACCGACGGCGGGCTCACCCCAGGCTTCTGTGTTCAAAAAATTCCAAAGGGCATATCCTGATGTTTGCATTAATGGTCTTTTGTCTACAGCTTCCTGTAGACCGCAACGGTGTTGCGCTGAAATAGTATAAAAACCTCCATAGACTTTAGACTAACAATAAGTCGGGTCACTCGCGACTTTCCGAAGCATTCATGACTTGATCCTCTCCCCGAGTTTATGTGCCGTAAACAAGATAGGCGAGAAATCGGAGCAAATGAGTCGCACAAACCATGTGAATACGTACTTACTTGCATTATTCCTTCCCACAGCCATCGCCTCATTCACTAAGCGTGTAAGTACAGCAAGTCAAGCGTTTAGAATAGGATACTGAGGGTCGAGCACGACATTACGAATGCTGCGTAACGTAACGGTTATCGTATCGAGATCGAGAAACCTCATACTAAATTTTAGTTCCAAATACGCTCACGAGCGGGCGCTGTTCCAAACGTCATACAAACTCGATAACGTTTGCTATTCGACTTTACGTTACGCAGCATTCGTAAAGTCGTGCTCGACCCTCTGAGCGCCTAGTGTAATCGCCGACCAGGCCAAGAAATACGTCTCGATCGCGTTCGCGTTTAACACTTCTCATACTATTTGACACTTTAACGCAAACGCGAACGAGACGTATATTTTGTGCTTTGTGATTACACTAACGGCACTGACTCTAGAATAGGATTTGATTATCGATATAATTATGGTAGGTACTGCTCGGCAAGACCATTTTAGAAGGAAAAATAGAAGGAAATAGAGGAAGAGATGGACCAAGGCATACATGAGCCAGATAAAGGAGAAGGCCGGTGTCCTGTCGTATCAGGTCTAGGAGCTGGCTTATAGGAGAGATGATTGGAATAAACTTCATCGACAAGAGTGTAACTCTTAAGTTTGATGATGATGATGATGATGATTGCTCTGCAAAAACATCATAAAACTGTTTTAACTATGCCAATACGTTTATACGGAAAAGAAGAGCTGAAGCCTTGAACAGTGAGCACTGGCGGTGCTATTTAGATAATGGACAAAAGTTTATTATTTACACGGATTATTCGGCATTAAAGTGGTTTTTAAACTTAGATAACCCTACTGGCAGGCTTGCTCGTTGGAGTGTTCGTTTCTCTGCATTTAATTTTGAGATCAGGCACAAAAAGGGCAAGGAACACTTGTAAATATTTGTAGTTCCATTCTTATTGTTTTTATCTTGTACATACATTTGTGAAACCTAATCCAAGTCTCGTTTAGTTTTCTTTCACTTGCCTAGGCACTAAAACGAGGCTTGGATGGGTACTTAAAGCAAGCAATAAAGCAGGGTATTTGCTTCCAGCCCTTCCTTACCCGCTCCACCTTTCGCTTCTCTTCCGCCGTCTGGTGTTCGTCGCCCTACTGCCTCGGAGCAGACCGCCGCTGAAGACTGAAGCCTACTGGAAGCTCGGAGGCTACCCTAATACCCTGCCCTGCCTTCCGACCTATCCTGCTGTGTTAAGGCCAGTGTTTCAAAGTTTTTTCAAGAGCAGTGCTGACTGGGACAAATTGTTTATAGTTCTTTTTTTTAAATTGTATTATATTTCCTATACAACCTCGCCTTGTTGTTTTCATTTTCTCCGACCGGCTAGCCGGTTACAACAGGAAAGGAATGGAGATGTTAACGCGCGATTTCCCCTCTTCCAAAAATTGTACATTTATTAAGTCTGTGCTCATTTTAGTCTATTAATTGGTATGTCCTATTAACGATTGTTTCTTTTAATTGAATAAAATTTTGTCAAGTACGTAAACTAAAGAAACTGAACATTAATAATTCAATAATATTAACACGGTTACACTAAAATAAAGCCCCCAAATGATATCAATTACTAAAAACCTGAAATTTTAAAACACAATACGTAAGAGCTTTAAAGCACCACGCTTTTAAAGCATATGACTGGTTTTATAGCTTTCTGGACAAAATACAAAGTGCACAATTTTCTACCAACAGTTTGAATAATTTTGGACGAAAATAAAAACCAAAACGCGTACAACTTTTATAGTTTAATCCGCGTTTTCTAAATATTACAAATGCAAGGCAGTAAGAGGAAAATGTACTAAAACCCGCGGTCTAATAGGAAGCAATTTTATGTAAATGTTTTCTTTGGGGCAACAAATTAAAGTGGTCAGCCCCAAAAAGGATTCCATAATTTTTTGCTCGTTACAGAAAAAAAGGAGTAAGTGTATTTGTGGAAAAAGACAGGGGTGAGGTTGATGACCCTGTAATCGACATTGCTCCAATAGCTGGCACTTTCAATCTTAATTCTGCTGCTAAAAACTACTTGAAATATCAGTAAAACGGCTATTAAAACAAAATTTCCGTTTTCTACGTTAAAAGGGTTCGTACCTAAATAAAACTTCTATAGGAAGGTATTAAAAAAAATACTTGACAGCTAGTCAATCTGAAAGCCTTTCTCAGGACAAGCTCAAATGAATTCTGAGAATTAAAATACTTCTGAAACAGTAGTAAAAATAGAAACAATTTAAAAACAGAACATCTCCGTATGCAACATCAAAGTATCGTAAAAACAACTCTTAAAAAATATGCATTTTGAAACCTCTTCGACTTATGTACTACAGTTGAGTAAAAATCTAAAATTAAATTATTCAAAACCGTATAAGCGATGCTGCCACGACCCTGTAACCAGATGTTTTTAGAATTTTGACTCCCAATGCATAATGTTTAGTGAAATACTTGTTATGTGGTATGTGACTTACGCTCTATGCATCGCTCGCCTCTCGCTTGGTGAACCAATCAAGACTCAGTTTCAGGTATCTCAACGGTTGAACTCAGAAGAGAATTCAGAGAACTCAGCAAACTTGAGAAACTCCCAAAATTTAAATTTCATTATCAATCTTGAAAATTGGTATCTACCTACACCAACTTAATACGAGACTAGGTAAAATGTATTATTATACACTGAAACAAGAACACACGGAAAACCAGAAAAAATATGCTTAACTACGGGAATCGAACCCGGATCCTTGACATTTCGTGTCGCGTGCCACACCCTAACACCAAAGTTAGTACTGATAGGCAAGTCTACAATTTTGCATGCATTTCAGTAGCTAGGTCCATTGGGTTAGTTATGTGTTTCTGTGTATTATTTTTGAGTGAGTAGGTATTTAAAGTATAATACTTAATAGATTTTAACGGGATTTTTTTTATTTTTTATATGACGAGGACGGAAAACGTCCAAGTGTTACTTGATGATAAGTAATCACCACTGCCCATAGACATCCGCAACCCCGGAGGAATTGCAGATGCGTTGCCAACCTAGAGGGCTAAGATGAAATGCCTCTTGTGCCAGTAATTTGGAGTAAAAATGCAAAAAAAACTTCCATTGAGATCCAAAGTAAAAAGTGTCTGACAATCGCTGGGTTTAAGTACTCGATTCATTTAAGTCTAGGACTATTGTCAAGGTAAATGAAGGTAGTTCAACATTGCTTGAAAAGCAATCTTAAACGTGGAATCGACTTCGCTAACTGTCCACAAGTGAGTCAACCTGCGGTTTTTGTTGGAGTTTCTATCCCTAAAGAAACTGCGTCTCATTATTCGAATTCGGAAAAGAAATGCCAGAATCCCCGGGGGAAGCGAATTCGGGAAACCAAAATGGATTTTATTCCGGAACCGTTGAAACGAGTCGGGTTTATGAAGTGTTATTAAATTATAGGATGGTTTCTTTTACGTGCCAAATGTCATGGAATTTTTCTAGATTAAGTACGTAGCTGAAGTTCTGAGTTTATAATTATTAAACTCCTTACTAGAAATGAACGGTGCCGGGTACTTGTCACAACAAATTTTGACCTAAATACAATTACATAAAACATTACCTAAAATTTCATGTATTTTTTGTTAGTGTGAAATATCTTTATATGAGTAGGCGGAGTAAGACAAACATCGGGGCAAGACGAGCACTGTGTAATATTTCGAAAAAAAAACAGGTTTCTTTACTAATTCAATCTGTTGATAAAGCAGAACAGTTCAGTTATTATTACTTCACCTTACATTGAAACAAAGGAGTAAAAAAAAACTTAATCAAGTTAGTTACCAACTCTAGTCTAAACCTAAAAATCTATATTTACAAATATCGCCCAAATCGTTGCCACTGGGCAGGGTGCGTTTCCTCGTTGTATGGCGACGCCAAATATGGTGCCCGAAGAAAGAGCCAATTTTATTGTACTTCGTTCTCGAAATTTGTGGAGATAAATGGCGCCAGGTTAATAAGAATCCTCAAGAATTAACCAAATTACCTAAAAAGTCATGCTAGCGTATCACCTCTTGACCTATGACCTATGACCTTTTGCAGAGACCGCACCTCTGAGTTTTTTGGAATTTATGTGTAAAATACCATAAAAATTTATCCTGACTTTTCTGCGAAGAATCTGCACACTCCTGCAAAGCAATTCAATGGTAATATGTGTGAAGTTCCCAATTCGCACAGGGCCCGTGTGGGAACTTTAGCTCAAGCCCTCTCATTCTGAGAGGAAGCCTGTGCCCAGCATTGGGACGTAAAGCCGCTGGTGACGATGATGATGATACTCAAAAAATCATAATACCTACAGAACTTAGAATTTTATCGTGTAATTTGAATGACGCCTGATTTAAATAGCTGAGCAAAGCGTATGGATTGCTATGCCAGGCGCTATATTTATATATAATTATCTTTGCACTTGCACAATTGCACATTAGTACTAAGCCAAATTGAGAAGACTTACTTTAGCAAGAAACGCTTACCAGTATGGTGCCATAGTGAAATGAAACGGATCCCTCACGTATATAAGTCGAGTTTAGCCCGACATGCTTCGGACTAATTCGTAGTCCTTCCTCTGGTAGCGCACGACCCATCGGCAGCAAGACGCACACTGATTTAGCATCTATTAATGCTGAACAGAAGTTGAACAAAAAACTGTATTTTTGGCTCCTTGAAGTTATTTCCTTAATTAAATTAAAGTAGCGATCGCTTAGTGGTTGAAATTTCTAATTTAATTCGGTCCTCATAGAAGAACTCTTATTAACACGTTAATTTCAATAATTGACACACTATTCGTCACCTTTATTGCTACGTAGTAAGATTGAAGGTGCCAACTATTGGGATACCGTCGGACACATGGACATTGACCTTAATTCTGATGTTTTCTTTTTTCAATGTTCTTTTTCGAGTCTGACCAGCCAGTCGTGTCACAAAATACCAACTAAGAAATTATAACTATCTCTTTCTTATGCCGAAAAGTGTTAAGCGTAAAAAAGGGATGGGTGTACTTCCCCAGCTACGAATGCTAGTGACACGACTGGCTCGTCAGGCTCGAAAAAGAACATTGAAAAAAGAAAACATCAGAATTAAGGTAAGTGTAAGTGTATGTAAGGTAAGTAAGATTTTTATTTCACAATTTTTAGTTACGTTAATATTTAAAATATTATCCTCCAACTCCTAACCGTTAAGGAGTTGTACCTTCCATCATCACCTCATCAACACGAGATGATGACTACCAGACGCAAATACTTGAATAGCTTTAGTAAATATAAATAAAACACATGATCCGTACCTATAAAATTTGAGGGTTGCCCTCGATTTCCCTGGGATCCCATCGTCAGATCCTGACTTGGTGACAATGGGACCAACTAGAAAGTATACCCTTTCAAACAAAAAAAAATAATTTTGAAATCGGTCCAGCAGTCTTCGAGTAAGCGGGGAACATACATAAAAAAAATATATATTCCGACGAATTGAGAACCTCCTCCTTTTTTTGAAGTCGGTTAAAAAAGGGGTGTTATAAGTTTGACAGCCATGTGTGTGTCTGTCTGTAGCACCGTAGCTTTTAAATGGGTTTGCGGTTTTTTATTTGAAAGCAGGTTTTCCAGCGATGGTTCCTAGACATGTTTTATCAAAATTGGTTTCAAAACAAAGCCGGGAGTTTTTCAACTTCCCCAAGTTAGTTAGGTTAAATCATTTCGTAATTCTATTTGCTTAATGAACTGTTTGTTTAAAAACACTGGACTAGTATCTATAATGGAGATAACTGCACGCAAGGTGACATTTATTTAATTGCCTCTTCGATTGCAACTATGTTTCGCATAGTTGTAAAATTAAATGTATATGGGGCAATCACTTGGGCGTTCAGTCATTAACATACACATTTCACAATTTACGAAGTAAAAGGGATATAACTGACATGAACTTTATTTTTAATTTGGACTTTGTTGTGTCATATTAAGAATGTAATTGCAATGTCTTTGTACTTCTAGTTTCTACGTTTGAATGAATGATTTGTATTAGTTACACGCGTTTCTAACTTTGTGTGTGGTTAAATCTTAGTACTTAAAGAGCGATACCATAATTCGATAAAAGTAATGCACCTAAGAAAGCTTTGGTTTTTCAGTAGGTACGAAAATTAATTAAATGTCCTACCCGGCCACGATGGATTAGAGAAATGTCCTATTTAGCCAAAACGCGTTCGAAAAAATTTGTAAAGACTAGAATTTTGCATGCTTTCTTGGCTAGTAAGTGATACAAGTAATGTAATACAGACGTAGACGTATATAGCGTATGGGCGGGCCTATCGGTACATAGTTTTTTTAATGACTGTATCTTTTGATTGCGTTGGCTTAGAAGTTTGATTTCACAGCTTCAAGGGACCGCAGGCTTGAGTATTTGATATTAATTTCAGCATGCAGAGAAAAAGGGTCTTGACAGACAGACAGACGGACAACATAGTGATCCTATAAGGGTTCCGTTTTCCTTTTGAGGTACGGAACCCTAAAAAACCGCATCGAAATCGGAAAATCCGCTTACGATGCCACAGACATGTTACACAGATACACAGGTCAAACATATAACACCCCTCTTTTTCATCGGCGGTTAAAAATAAAAACATTCTACCGCACTTTTACATAGAACGCACGAAGCTGGATCTTAATGGCTCCTCTGCATGATGGGCCATCACCACGTCCATCGTCGCGCATGTCGACCGGATAGCCTAAGTGGTTAAAGAACCTGACTATGAAGCACTTGATGCAGAGATGCCCCGACCGGGCAATTCCCGGGTTCGATCCCCGGTCGGGGCAGATGTTTGTATGATGAATATTGGTATGGGGGTTGGGACTTTTACAACGTCAGATACCTTATAATATAAGTAGAAGACGTGTTGTAACACCTCGAACCCCCCTCCACCCTTATCATGGGATTAGAACTAAATACTAAAACTAAATAGAGTTGCAAAAGCGCTTGGTCGATGCGACTTGTGACCAAAGGGCGAGCAGCTTTCTCTCTCAAAGAATCAGCATCGTTATTCAGCGAGGCAACGCTGCCAGCCTTTTGGGCACCATGCCACGGGGGCCTTATTTAGATTTAATTAATTTAGTTTTAACTAAAAATGTGTGTAATAAAGAGATACCTACATTATAGAGTCGTGAAGCCGTTACATTGAAGGAAAATACTATAAATAATAATACTGTGTGTAAAGTGTAGTCTTGGTTCGTAATTATTCACATCCTTTTCATCCACAACCGATTTGAAATAAGTATTTAGATCGCTGCTAGTTTTAGCTTGGATTTAATGACATTGTAAATTGCTTTTAAAAAATGTTTAATATTTAATACTTTTACTTAAATTGAAAGCAACTCCTAGTGCATTTCGAACACCACAATCGCATTGTAGAGTCAGTTCGAATCGTTTATTGGTCGCAGGCGTTGATGGCCGATAAACGCGGCGCCTCGCTATTACAGGGTACTTAGCTGTTTAGTGCCGCGTTGAAAATAGGGCGGCTGGAACCTTGTCGATGTGGATTCTCTTGCATGCATGCCTTGCTAACACAATGGACTTTGGGTGCATGTAGTACAAAATTCACGAAAAATGTGCCCTAGTACGGCATTTTTCGATGACAGCCATGGACTAGCTGGGTGACAGTTATTCGACCAAACTAAGACTGACTGACGCTCAATTAGTGGTATTTTTTGCAAATTAGTGGTATTTTGGTTTCGGACGTTTTCAAGCGCTAACCCAAAGTCCATGGTGTTGGTAAGTCAATGCTTGCATGCGAAGAAATTTGATGAATTTCGTTATTTTTAAACAAACTTTTATTTAACTTGCAATGTATGTATGTATGTTCAGGTGGAATCTTGCAAGTTAAAGTTGACCCACTTCCCGATGTTCGATTTAGCTGAAATTTTGCGTACTTATGTGCTGTGACGATGCAATAATTTGGTAGTGAAATTCTGGTGGCGCGGCCAAGGATCATTACCACAGGAGAGAACTCTTCAACGGTTATTTTTTAATTTGATGGAAAAATCTAACATAGTTGGGAAAGATCCTGGCTCATTTAAGTGATTTGTTAATGAATTTTATTGAGCACTAGCTTTCGCCCGCGTCTTCGCACCCGTTGCAGAACCCTCTATCCCGTGGGAATTTCGAAACATCCCGCCTTATCCCGGGCGTACATTATAAAAGGAACCTCTATGCCAAATTTCAGCTTTCTAGGTCCAGGGATTTGGGCTGGGCGTCGATCAGTCAGTCAGTCAATCAGTAAGTCAGTCAGTCAGGAATTGTCTTTTTATATAAATAGATTAAACAATATTTAACCATTTGAATGCGCCAAAGAGATTAAAAGATTAATTGTAAAGCAGCATAGGATATAAGAACAGATTTTCCTGTTATTATTATCATAGTGGCATTTAAACTTAAATTTAACAATAATTATTCAATTGAACTAACATTAGGTATAATCATTATTACAACAACTACTTAAAAAAATTATGGATCGAATTTGGTCTGAAATAAAGTGATTTTATTTTATTGTTTTTATTTCTCCTATCTCACTGAGGCACTGAGGCTAAGGTCAAACACGTACTTAGCGAAATGAAAACATTCGTGATTCGTGCCACCCACCGCTTGGGGTGCTGTTTGCGTTTGCCTATAAATAGAAACAAAAAAAAACAAGCGCCTCCGGCACATTTTTGGATGGAATTAAACCTTCATCACGTTTTACTCTGCAATTTATAACACTTAAATAAAACAGAAAAAGAACCCTTACACTTTGACTAGTTCGATATTCTTAAACACAGGTTGTTGTTAATTGCGTATTAAGATAACTCAAAATTAACTAACAGAATTTAACTGCTATAATACCTTGTGACAGATTTTATGTTAAATGTGTGTGTGTGAAATGTGTGCATGTCGGAAGGTACGATGGTCATTGCATGAAAACATACGCACAGACGTAGATGTCTTACACTGTGTGCAGTGTTGGAGCAGTGACTTTATATGAAACTTCGGATAAGTACTTAACCATAACTCAAAAACGTTGAAAACCCAGATTTTTTTTTATTTAAAAGTCAAATATCTTCAAAACGGCTAAACCGACTTCAATAAAACTTAGCAAAAAACCTCAACCAAAAATCGTTATATCTGTTTAGGAGCTACGATGCTACAGAGAGACACACAGAAACACGTACATACGTCAAACTTATAACATCTTTATATTTTTTATAAACTCACTGAAACATGAATACACAGAAAAAAGCCAACCCCGGGAATCGAGCCCGGATCCTCGACACACCGGGTCGTGTGCTTTTCCCCTACACCACGATTGACATAGAGGAAAATGCCGAATTTTTCCATGTATTCAAATCTCAGCTCGTTTTTATCACTTTTTGCAGTGACTAGCTAGCGCCATCTATGTGATTACTTCGTAAACCGAAGACGACGCATTCCTTCGAAACTTATCAGCCTACCCGGATACGAGATGGCGCACTAAAGCAATCCATTCAAGATCTCAGTAGGAGTAGTTATAACATCTTTCTTTTTGAGTCGGGAGTTAAAAATAGCGGCATGTAAAATAAATAAATTCGGAACTACGCAACTAAATAACACTTATTTTGTGTGGCAACCGGCAAATCAGTCCCTAAACGGGCACTCCGCGAGATATCGGCTGGCCGTGGATGCCGCCGCAGCCATTTCAAACTCATAACACCTCATTTTTTGCGTAGGGGGTTGAAAATAGTGGGAGTATAATAGTACTTAGTAGTTCTAGCCTAGCCTAGTGTGGAGTCATTGGTATATCTTTTTAAATGTAATTGTACTTTCATGGTTAGTAAATTTATTTTATTATTTTATTACTTTTTGACATAAGTACGGAAAGTATGTTATTTTGCACGAGTCCTGAGGTGGCTAGCCGTGAGGCACGCACGTATACCAAACGGCGTTTTTTACAGCCCGGCGCGAGCTTCCAGAAACGGGTGAATGGTGAACTTTTTCCTCTTACGCCGACTCCTTGGGAAAGTATTAAAAAAAAAAATTTCTAAATTCAAAACTTTATTCAGCAAATAGGCAGTTGAATGCTCTTTTACACGTCATTTTTTGAGTCTAGAAAGACCATGATTGGCAAAAAGAATGCGCCGCAAGAAACTTGGCACAGAGTATTTTTTTCTAAAAACAAGTTACATTAGCTCTTACAATACGTAACTACAGATAAACTAAAAAGCACTAGTGTGAAAAATACAACTTTCCGCACGACACATAGCTGCAAAAAGTAGCACTTTTAGAGCAACTGTATTAAAAAATTAATTAATTCGAAACTACTACGCAACTAAATAGGTAACCTACAAATCAGCCCCTAAACGGGTACTCCACGAGATATCGGTTGGCCGTGGGCGCCGCCGCAGCCATTTCGTTCCAATCATCCTCCTTTGTTTGTTCACTGTCTCCCCATAGTCGCTATTGTCCGCCTTGAGAAAAACTGGGACGTACCACGAGTTCTCATCTACGAGTCGCTTGCGAGTTTAGGACTAAGGTTTACATGTCAAACTTTTGACATTAGAACTCCGCCAGCGTCATGGGCACATTTGCACCTGGTGTGGCATGGGGCGGTCTATTTGACTAAATTATCATTTTTATAATAATTGTGTTTTTAATTATTTTAATAAATTAATTTTAGTTTGTATTTATGTTTATAATTAGAACTTCCTTTTTTATGTGACAAAATAGTATAGGCTCATTTCGACGGTACTCTAGACCGCGAACCTAAAGTGGTTATTCCAATTTCGTCAAAGTTTATACACGAGGTTGAGTCAAAGTACCATCGATTTTTTTCCTATTCGTTTAAGAGTAATTAATTCCAAGTTCTTCTTTTTTAACACTTACAATGAAAACTTACATTAAACTAAAACTAAAACATATCTAAAAAGAAATCCCCTTGGGCATGATATCAATGATGCTGATCGATACTAACTATGCTAACCTAACCTAACCTTTTTTTTTTTTTTAACGTGTGGAAAATGCGCCTTATGCATGTCCCGTGTTCGAGGCAACACGGGGGTCTGTGGGGCTCTCCCACATAAGTTGGGCATACCCACTAAAAACCACACGCGCTCCCTACTGGCCATTGTGGGACGCCACGGGCTCCCCGAAGGTCTTCACCGCAACGCCCACTGGCCGCCCCGGGGTGGGGCCCCTCACTGCGCCCCAAGATGGTGGTGGGGCGCCGCGCCCCAAGATGGTATGGGGCGCTCCTCGGAGACGGCACCGTGGCCGGAGCAGGTTCGGGGGGTCCTCGCCCTCCCCTGCTGATGCCGCCTGTGTTTTTATAGAGGTTCACTCCTCGTGGCTCCCGTCTTGAAAAAGATAGCAGCCCGCGGTCCCGGTTTTACTACCGGGGTTACGCGCAGGACGCAGGTTCGCACGCCATCAGTCCTAACTCTGAAAGCAGAGTAGTACCGAGGCATGCTAGCCCGCGTCCCGTCCGGCGACCACAACCCTTTCGGGTCACGCCGCCCCGGCATTAAGCTTGCGCCGTCCGCCCGATGAGCTCACCGGCTCACCCTTGCCTTTCCCTGTCCTGAAAAGGACAGGTACTAGGTTCGGGCTCACCTCCGTCAATGAGCCTCCGCCCTCACTGCGGACCCACGAATGGGCCCGCTGGAGAGGATCAACCGCAACCGAAGTCTTGGGATCCTTCTCCAACCCCCCCCCCCCAGTCGGATATTAGCCGTCAGGTAACTAACTATTTCAAGTTTAATTACCCGTCGTTGCCCAGGGTGCATTATGAAACGGGCGTTACCTTTCCCTACCCCATGAGGCCTACGCCTCGAATAGTAGGGAACTGTAACGCCCGATCGCTCGGGGAGGTTTCCAACATCGCACCCCAACCTAACCTAACCTAACCTTTGACCGAGAAAGCTTCTAATTAAAAACATGCGTTCCATTTCACACTACTGTTGCAGAAAATAAGCTACTAACATTTTTAGATTCTACGTCGCTAAAGGAAGAGTAACCGATTCATATGTCAAGTTCCGAAACAGTTTCTTTATCAAGAGGTTGAATGCATCATTGGCCAAATTGACTACCGTTTAGATAGTATTAGATCGCGGGACCGCCGTGGATGCGGAAAGCACAAGACCGGTCTGAGTGGAGCCTTGGGGGAGGCCTTATGTCCAGCAGTGGACGTCTTTCGGCTGACATGATGATGATGATAATGAGTACTGCAGAGGAAGACCAAGAAAGAGATTGTGGCGATTACAACCGGACTGGCGAGATTTCACCAAAATCAGAGGCGACAGTCAGAGATTACAAGGGGAAAGGAGATCTTTGCCCAAAAGTGGGACACCATAAAAAATAATATTATCAAAGAGAACAAGTCAGAACTGTTTGATATGTAAAATATTATAGGACAATTTGACACCAATTGACCTAGTCCCAAACTAGGCAAAGCCTGTACTATGGGTACTAGACAACGGATAAACATACTTATATAGATAAATACATACTTACATACATATTAAACATCCAAGACCCGAGAACAAACATTCATATTCATCATACAAACATCTGCCCCGACCGACCGACATAAATTAAAAGTTTTAAACCACACAACATCGTTATAATCAAAAGTCTATTCGCAGATTTTTTTTTATTATTTTGGTTTTGAACCGCTGAAATAAATGGTTGATACACATAGAGTCATCAGACAACTGAACATACGTTACGTACGTGATATAAATGCAAATATTTTCTTGGAAATTACCTACAGGTCTCCCGCCACGTAATTTAGGTTTAGGCCGACTTAATTTTTATAAGAAAAATACCCAAAAAAGGAATTGGATTACTTTGAAAACAGGAACGGTATGGGTAGGTAATAGGTATTGATACATTATTCTCTTTGACTGTGTACAAAAACGAGGTTGAATTTATTATAATTATCAGTAAAATTGCATTTAAGAGATTCTAAAGCCCAGTCTAGAGTAGCAAGCAATGACGACCGAATAGCCTAGTGGTTAGAGACCCTGACCATGAAGCTTGAGGTCCCGGGTTCAAATCCCGGTCGGGGCAGATGTTTGTATGATGAATATGAATGTTTGTTCTCAGGTCTTAGATGTTTAATATGTATATAAGTATGTATTTATCTATATAAGTATGTTTATCCGTTGTCTAGTACCCATAGTACAGGCTTTGCCTAGTTTAAGACTAGGTCAATTGGTGTCAAATTGTCCCATGATATTTATTTATTTTATTTATGAAAAATCTTGCATTTCGCAGTACATTGTTAAGCTGTGAATCAAACGAGATAGAATGCGTCGGTCGAACGCCGTAATGTAATGCGATTTGCACGATTTTTCTTGCAAGGTTAAGGCATAAAACTTGAATAAAGTCCAAATCTTCAATAAAGGTTTAACGAATTACCTATTTAACTTGGCGTCAGAATTACTCGCTAATCCTGCCGCTAAGCACCAGTGCTTGCACTGTTGTGTTCCGGTGTGGAGAGTAAGACAGCCGAGGAAATTACTGGCACAAGAGGCATTTCATCTTAGCCCTCTAGGTTGGCAACGCATCTGCAATCCCTCCGGGGTTGCGGGTGTCTATGGGCAGTGGTGATCACTTATCATCAGGTGACCCGCTTGCTCATTAGCCTTCCTCGTAGTATAAAAAAAATATGTGAATCCAAATGAATTCGAACTTCACTACTTTTTTACTTGGTGATAGTTTCTTTTTAAAAGAGACTTAGTACTTTCATTTCCACAAATTACGAATTTAAAAATACATTCCTTGCTCACTTCTAGAATATCAAATAGAAATGTGCTGGTCATGAATGGGCTCCATATTTAGAATAAGAGTAATTTCAATTTTGTCATAAATTATCAGCATACTCGACAGTTAGGTATAATGAAGCGAATATAGAGTGAGAACTACCATTGTTTTGTTTATGTAGAAATCAAATAATAATAAACATTAACTGCAATAAAAAAAACTTCGTTTATGCCAACCCACGTTTTGACTTTGCCATGCTGAATATGACCACATAAGAGCAACAGGTACGATATTTATATTAAATTGAGAATTGAGACAAGGAAAGGGCTCTACGACACACAGACAAAAAGTCTCATAACGAGACCGTGGGACACAATCACATGAGTCGTTTTTAAGGATTACGTCAATTAAACGACTCAGAATTTACTTACCAGTGTATGAGTTAAGATAATGAATGAGTATTCTGATTGTTTCGTACATTGAAAATCCCCACCATTTCAACTATTAAAGTAACAATTTCAGAGTATCATAATCTCAAAAATGGCTGAACCGATTGTAATGTAAAAATGGCGTCCAAATCGGTCTGTCCGGTTACGCGCTACGATGCCACAGATACACACGTCAAACTTATAACCCCACTTATTGCTTTGGGGGTCAAAAATAGGATATTGCGGCTTTTTTGTATGCAAAATTTATGAAGACTATGCGTCGCGAAACTGACTTTTTTTCAGAGTCGTAGTGTTAGCGACTGGCTGCGGGTCTAGACCTTAACCTTTTTTAATACTTCTATTTTTGATATGACTCTATTGTTTTACTAGTGTTTGTTTGTCAGTCATTGTGTTTGGTCGCTGACATTATCCTTGTGAATAATACTATTATATATTACTGGTAAATACGTGTTTCCATCACCATCTCACATCCTCACGTTATACAGTCCACACCGCTCCATCGCTCCATATCACGTAGTAAAAAGGGGCTTGACAAATAAATTGTAGGGGCATTTATTTGTCCGACAAACCAGTTCAAAGCTCGTGATCCCATGATTTTTCTACCGAATAATGATTTCTTTAGAAAAGTCGTCCAATTTATTGATAACGTTTTAATACAGATTGCCTGCCCTTTGGACCACGAGTTTATTATGTGAGTGTATAAGTGTTTTTGTTTCAATAACTAAATCGAGGTAAGCTTTATATAACGTTAAAATTAAACTTATTAAAAAGTTAAAATAAAGTCTTTAATGATAATTTGCTCAACAAAGTCTTAATTTTAGTTTTATTTCGTGCAAATATTTATAGTAAGCCCTAGTTAAATTCTAAATTAATGCTGAAATAAATTAACGCTACTTTCAAATTACAAAACAGTATTTTTTTTAAACACAGCTTTTTTCTTACTTACTCCCATATTGAGGATACTTAAGCACCAATTACCCATTTAAGCATCATTTACTAAAAATAACTACTCTTCTACGCAGCAAGCCGACTTAGAAACCGCCAAAATTTAATATTACATAATTTTGATTTGTCAAATTGAAGTGCAAAGTGTGTTAGTGCGAACGCCGCCCACAGGGCGATGGGCGGCGCCAGCCCCTATATAAGGCTCGGGCGGCGGCAGCCCAGCACTTGTTGCCTTCTGTTCGTGGTCGACGAAGCTGCCCAACAACGAAAAGCACTCAGGTAAGTCCATTTTATTTTCGAAAAAGTGACCGGCCTGTACCTTCGAGGAATCTGTGACTTTGTTTGTGATGAAAAAGTTTGATCAAAAAAGTTTCGAAGTTTATTTAGTAAAGTGATTCACGAAAGTATTTTGTAGCATTTAATTCAATATTCCAGTTTCTCTTTTTTCGGCGAAGAGGTTACAAAATTATATAAAGAATAGTTAGAAGGGATGAACTGTGTTAAAGTTTTATACGAATTCTGCGAAGTAAGTCTCTGAACTTGCAAACTTTTTCGTCAGAGTAAAGTTAAAAGCGGAATACGTAATTGTTTTCTCCAATTTACCCGTGAAAATCATTGATACGAAAAGGTTTACGTTTGTTACCTTTCATCAAAACCCTTTTTAAACTGGTAAAGGGTTTCTTTAAAATAATATCGAGTGACAAGTAAATCATATTTAAATATGCTACTTAAACATTCTCTAAATACAATGTTTTGTTAATTACGGTTTTAGCACGATACATACAAGAACTTGCTACACTACGGGTATAGCATTAAGTAACTTAATTATATTAAATCATCTTAACCCAATTATTCATTAAGCTAGCATCCTGATTGAATGTGCTATTCTTTACTAAATTTATAGGATTTTCGCCATAAAAAAGTGGTTGTATCCCGTCATATAGAAATGTTCCCAACTTTACGCTGTCAACTTTTACCGAGTTCGCAACTGCTCTCATTAAAGCAGTACTTAGAAGTTATGCGTTAACAGTAACTTAAAACCTTTATTAAATGCCGCCGTAAAAACTTAAGTACTTCAATTATTTTGATTCATAGAAAATTTATAATGATAGTGTTAATTTAAAGTGGCGTGGTTGATTAACCATAAAACTAATCTCGCTAAAAAACCTACAAAAAAGTATTGGACAAATCAATCAATTTATTTTTATTCGTTTAGATAACTGAGATCGGTAAATTGATATACTTAGTAAAAATAAAGGTATTTATTCCAAAATACTAATACTACTTTATTTAATAAGCTGATTTTTAATCATAGTTTTTATTTAGACTAAGGTTTTTATTTATTGTCATGTACTTGTTTCATGTTTTGCAATAAAGAGTTTTTCCGTTACAAAATTAAAGTAACTTTATCTACTGTAGATACATTTATTTGTAAAGAAAGATGTGTAAATAAAAAAAGCACCAATGGTCAGATAGGTAATATTCAGCCGGACGTAACTAACAAGGCTTGTAAGTATTCGGCGCAGCATTAATTGAACACAATCAATTCGATTCAAATTATTTATTGCAGACCAGGGTCTATAGATTCCCGGATGAATTGTGATTTAGGTATTTAAATGTATCTAATCCCGTCTTTGAATATCGTGCCGCGTGGTTTGTTTGCGAATTGCGCCGCAATCAAACCAAAATTACAGCTACCTACGTGGCTTATCCCCAAACGCGAGGTGAGCCCGGGTTTTGCGACGGGTTATTTTTTTTTAATACGACAAGGAAGGCAAACGAGCACGTGGGTCACCTGATGGTAAGTGATCATCACTGCCCGTACATACCTGCAATCCAGGGGGGTTTCCAAATGCGTTGCAAACCTAGAGAGCTAAGATGAAATGCCTCTTGTGCCCGTAATTACACCGGCTGCTTACCGACAGGATTAGCAAGTAAGATGGTTGTAGCGATCCGGATGGACCTCGCACAAGGTCCTACAACCCGCAAAATGGTTATGGTGGTAAAAGCTATTTTCGAACTAGGTACCTATTAAACAATTTTTTTGGTTCCGTACCTCAAAAGGAACAAAACGGATCCCTGTCCGTCTGTGCGTCTATATCAAGACCTTTTGTCTCAGGAAAGGTTGGATGTATCAAGCTGAAATTATAAACGCAGGTTTGAAATCGCTTGAAGCTACGAAAAAATCAAACCCTCTTTGCCGGCTTTTTTATATTATCTAGCTAATTATTTTAGGGGTCCCTAACCCTTTAATAATTAATGAAAAATAACTAAACTCTCCGGCGTTAAGCAAAAAAATTTATTGAAATAAAAGTTCCACTTAAGGATAGGTACCTAAGGATACCTACCTACCTACGGGCAGTTTGCCGTGATCATGATGCATGTAACTGCGTCGAAATATCGGGAGCACGTCAAATCTATAATGTAATCGCGATCAATATCCCGTTCTCATTATGTCTTATGTAATTAACCGCGAATCATTTAAAACTACCTATATCGCGTTAATTAATAAGACAGGTACTAAGAAGTACCTGTCTTAATAATTAACGCGATTATATATAGAGGTAGTTTTCATCATTGTTAAACATTCTTATGTTTCACAATGATTGAGTAATTGTGTAAGTTAATCGTTATGATTTAAATTGCAAACTCTGGAAAGGAGTTTTCCCAAAGTGACCCAGTACTAAAGTGATAACAGGGATTAGAACTTAATAAGTAATTAATATTCTACGCTGTTAGTCCCCTATCATAACTCTCTAAACTGAGGTTCATATAGATAGGCACTTAACTAAGGTTAAGGGCACACACGTACTAGAACGCTTAGCGACGAGGTAATTTTTTTTAAATAAGATACACATACAGGAAAAATAGTAAGACAGTCGCTTCGTCGACTCTAATACATACAAATAGGTCGCATAATCCTAATCCTAATCCTAACTAATCCTAACTAATATTATAAATGCGAAAGTAACTCTGTCTCTCTGTTTGTCTGTTTGTTACTTCTTCACGGGAAAACCGCTACACCAATCTAGATGAAATTTGGTAAGAAGATGGTTCGAATATTGAGGAATAACATAGGCTACTTTTTATTCGGGAAAATTATATAGTTCCCGCGGGATAGCGATAACCGACATCTACGCGGACGAAGTCGCGGGCAACAGCTAGTAATAATATAATTAGATATCTAAACACATTCCGCGAATGCTCCGTCGTGTATAAAATATAATGTCGACAGTTAACATACCCTTATATTCTTCTTATTTTAATAACCGTGAACTAAAACAAGTCGAAACGGAACGCTACGGCGACCCAAGTAATACAGAATTATGAAGGCGGCATTTGAAATGAGACATTCTTTCATACTTTAATGCCTTGTTTAAATTTCAACTTTCTGAAGATCAAATGTGACAATTACATTCCGGAATTTGTTTGCGGTGAGACGACAGGCCCCCTTTTCAGCAACTTTACAAAATGTCAGTTTAAAATGACAATTCGGTCTACGAGTACATTTCATTGCCAATATGAAGCGCACTAGAACAAAAAACTCTTCAAGTCAGCACTTTACACCGAATCGTTTTTTTTTATACGACAAAGAAGGCAAACGAGCAAGTGAGTTACCTGATGGTAGGGGGATTTGCAGATGCGTTAACAACCTAGAGAGCTAAGATGTAATGCCTCTTGTGCCCGTAATTACACCAGCTGTCTTACTCTCCACGCCGGAACACAACAGTGCAAACACCGCTGGTTAGCGGCAGGATTAGTGAGAAAGATGGTGTAGCGATCCGGACGGACCTCGCACAAGGTTCCTCCGTCCGCCACTGTAAAATTAAATTTGTCACGTAGGCGAAATAGGAGCCAGGAAATCATAACGTGGTTTGAATATTTTGGACGCTTATGATCAGTTTTACGTTTTTTTCTGATCCGGAAATGGATATAAATAGACATTGATACGGTTGCAGCATTATTTACCGTACCTTCAGTAGATTCCGAGGTTGTTCATGTACACAGCTAAAATAAAACTGGCTGTAACTTACTGGTTAGAATGGGTAGACACCAATTAATTCGGATTTATTTTTGCTAAAAGGTAGAAAAAATACATAAGACAAAAATGTCTAACCTTTGGATATAGGTAGTTAGTGCTTTGGTAGGTGTAAAATGCTTAAATTACCAAGAGGAGACTTACACGAATGCCTCGTCTTCTTAACTGCCTAGGCAACGCATCTATATTCCATCTGGTGATGGGGAGAGGGGGTGGGGGGGAGGTAGTCCAGTGCCCTAAGCACGACTTGTCGAATCCTGCGTTACGTTACGGTTATCGTATCGAGATCGAGAAATCTCATACTAAATTTTAGTTCCAAATACGCTCACGGGCGGGCGCTGTTCCAAACGTCATACAAACTCGTTATAGTTTACTATTCGATTTTACGAGACGCAGGATTCGACAATTCGTGCTTAGGGCACTGATCACTTATCACCATTGTTCTACTTGCTTGTTTGCATTCCTTGATGCATAAAAAATACATCGTATCGTATTTTTAACCCCCGACGAAAAAAAGAGGGGTGTTATAAGTTTAACATATGTATGTGTGTATCTGTGTATGTGTCTGTGGCATCGTAGCTCGTAAACGGATGGACGGATTTCGACGCCGCTTTTTTTAATCGAAAGCTAGTTTAATCGAGATGGTTTTTAGCTAAGTTTCATAAAAATCGGTTGGGCCGTTTATGAGATATTAAACTTTTAAATGTCTCAAGTTCAGATCCCAGATGTGAGAGCCCGTTGATGTCTTCAGTATGGCTAAGTTCGGAAATTCGTAATCCGGGAGCTCGTTGATGTCTTAAATTTTTTGTTGGTTTAATAATAATTTATTTAGTTTTTAACCCCCGACGAAAAAGAGGGGTGTTATAAGTTTGACATGTGTATCTGTGTATCTGTCTGTGGCACCATAGCTCTCGAACAGATGGACCGATTTCGATGCGGTTTTTTTTAATGGAAACCTAGTTTAATCGAGATGGTTCTTAGCTAAGTTTCATTAAAATCGGTTCACCCGTTTTTGAAATATTGAACTTTGAAACGAACATGTCGGGGGTTTTTCAACTTTTCTAAGTTGGTTAGGTTAGGTTATATTTCTAATCATTTAGTCCTCCAGCCCTGTGAGTTCCTCATACGGAGACGAAGAGCTTTCAGAGCCTCTAGTGTAATCGCGTGGACCAAAAAATACGTCCCGAACGCGTTTGCGTTAAAGTGTCAAATAGTTTGAGAATTGTTTGTTGTCGTTACGTGCCACTACTGGCGCAATGTGCCCATAGTAATTCCGACGTAAACGCGAACGCAATCGAGACGTTCTTTTTGGCCGTTGATTACACTAGACGCTCAGAGTGTCGGAATTACTATCGGCACATTATCAATGCCACTAGTGGCACGTATCGACAACAAACGATTCTCATGTTATTTACGAAATTAATGTCAATGCTTGACTTGAGTGTAGTATAATTACAGGACTTTATGTAAATTTTACCGTGCTGATCAATATATTTCCATCTTAGGTGTCAGTGTTAATATAACATTATCTTCGAAAGATATCTTTTTCTGTTTGTCGTTGAGAAAAACTTATTAGTATCGAATTACAGACGCTTGAGACGCAGCAAGACTGAACAATAAAAGAATTTGTTAGCAAATACGACTTTAATAACTTTTAGATTTAATTTTTAAAACTTTGGTTACAAGACAAGCTTGGAAAAATGTCATTTACAGCGCTAGGTTGTATTTTGTTACATTTTCTTTTGCTTAACGTTATCTATCTATTTTTTAAATGAACAGAGAAATTCAGCGTGTATTTTTTTTGTTTGTAAATTATTTCGTTACTATTCTTTGTTATTTATTTTGTGTGAAACCGTACTTAAATATTGATTGTATTCGTACAAATAAAAATACACAATAATGTTTATTTTGCAAAAAATGTGGTACAAAGGATGGTAATCCATTCATAAAATTCATCGATGGACTAGTAGGGAAATTTTCGTGGTAGTAGATTTTGTTATATTCCATTCTTTATTTTTCATCTTGTCTGTTATTGTCATTAAAGAAACAAAAACGAAATAATAGATGGGAATACCAACAAAATATTATTCTACATGACATTATCACCGAAATGACGACGAAAACGAAATTAACTAAAGGTCTGTAATTACCGACTTCTGAGCCTTTGTAGATATGGTATGCTATTATAAGGTAAGCCGTCCTTCCCAAAGGTATTTGGCAAATATTTTCACCACATTCCGTAGGGTCTTGTCGCAAAAGAGCAACTATTAGAGTATTTACACTGATCTTGCACACAGTCATATGAAAATACTATTCGTAATGGTGAAATTCTGTGTCAAGTTCACTCTTACTCTACTCATATCTATACCTATAAAACAGTACCCTGACTGACTGACTGACTGACCGACTGACAGTCAACGCACAGCCTAAACCACTGGACCTAGAGACTTGAGTATTGATTTAAACTTTCGCGATTTTCACACATTATCCGCGATACTCGGTGCTTAATCGCATAAAAACTTATATTTAAATTTGAACGTCGAGGTATTTAAATTCAAATTTAAATATACGTTTTCTACGCGATCAAGTCCCGAGTATCGCGATAATATACCTTGAGTATACTAAAGATGCACTAAGAAGCAATTTTTCGAAATTCCCACGGGATAGGGAACCAGCCCATTTTGAAATATTTCACGGGGGCAAAGCCGCGGGGCATACGCTAGTTTCAAATAAACAGATTTTCAAGAATTGACTTCTTACGAGGGGCGGCTGATCTCCTTGGTCAGAAATATATACAAAAATAATGCTGGCTGGTATGGATTTATATTCGTTTGTTATTCTATTTTCAAAATGTATTAAATTCATTTGTTTATTGCATCACGTTTATTTGTCTCCTACAATTGTTTCAAACATGTCGGTAGAAAAAGTGAAAATGGATAAAATCGAGCAGCGTGCGGTGATTAAGTTTTTGACTAAAGAAGGGAATACGCTTTCGGAGATCAGACAGCGTATGTTACGTGTGTTTGGCAGTTCGTGTTCTTCCGAATTTGTTATAAAGTTTTGGTCAAAGCAGTTTAAATTAGGTCGTGAGAGCCTAGAAGATGATCCTCGTAGCGGAAGACCAGTTTCGGCCGTCAAAATGTAGCCAGGGTGAAATAAAATATATTAGAGGACCGACGAGTGAAGCAGTGGGAGATAGCTAGAGATGAGAGCGTCAGTAAAGAGCGAGTCAATGAAATAATTCATGAGCATTTGAACATGTCCAAGGTTAGTGCACGTTGGGTCCCCAGAATGTTGACTGCATTTGACATGGAGAGGCGTGTCAAATGTTGCGAAGAGTTTTTGAACATGAGTCGAGGGAAAGAGGAAGAAGTAATTTCTAGAATTGTAACATGTGATGAGACTTGAATTCGACAATGGGACCCGGAAAGTAAGCAAGAGTCGTTACAGTGGAAATTTAAGGATGAGAAGCCGCCTCGGAAATTCAAGGTCTGTCCATCGGCAGGTAAACTTATGGCTACAATCTTTTGGGACACAGAAGGGATTTTGCTCATAGATTATTTACCGAAGAAAACTACAATGAATGCTGATACTCAAATACTCAAACTTACTATATCAACTAAGAGAGACAATAAAAGAAAAACGGCGAGGTAAACTAAGCAAAGAAATTCTGACTTTGCACGATAACGCACCAGTGCATACCGCCCGCACAACGAAGCTAGCAATTTAAGACAATGGCTTCGAAACCATTGACCACCCCCCTTATAGTTCAGATTTAGCACCCTGTGACTATTTTCTGTTTAGACTTCTCAAGAAAGACCTTAGGGGACGAAGGTTTATGATCGATGACGAAATGAAGGCTGCGGTTACTGACTTTTTTGACGACAAACCGAAAGTTTTTTTTTATGGTTTCAATTCAAAAAAAATTAGCCACGACAGTCTTTTGTTTCATTGTTAGGTAGATTACTTTTCAGCCGCCCCTCGTATGTGCTGAAACTTTATTTTTAGTTTAGAAAATTAAAAAAATTCAAACGACCCATCAACTTTGAAATTGGAATTCCGTTGGAAACGTGATATGACACACTTTATTCTCTCATTTGAATTTAATAAACAAGAGGTAGAAACCTTCTTGCTTTAAGTGGCAGAGGCAACGGCGTATAGACTACTCAAAGCAGTCTTTATTGCAAGTGTGCGTTTAATTCGCAGTATATTCGAATTTCCGAGTTATGTTTAATGAGTAGGTACTTAATTTCAAATTAATGTTTATTGAATTAATACACACACAAATTACAAGCAATGAGAAGCACACAGAGATAAATCAGTAATAGGTTTCGTCAAATATAATACAAATGTCATCCGCCACAGGCTTCATCAAAATAATGTTACAATACAACAACAAATATAACAGTAATTTTTTATACTTCATTGTTTTATACACGTAATCGTATTTTGCAACGTACCAATATTTTAGACATAATGAGAAGGGATATTGATCGCGATTACCTTATGTTTATATTTTATATTTTTCCGTTCTCATTATGTCTAATGTAATTAACCGCGAATCATTTAAAACTGCCATACCCATATTTTGTCTTTGGTATCACAACGAGTGCCTTAGCTATGACTAATTTCATTATAATTACTCAGTAACTGTTCGTTTTATCAGCTAACGTATAGTTAAAGGGAGAAAAGCTTTCCCCTGTCAAAATGTTTATGACATTGTCATAAGATTGATATTTGCCTGGCCCGTGGGAAAGGTTTTTCTACTATGTCAATCTATACACGATTTTCGTTAGAAAACTTCACTAACACATTTTCCTAACGAAACCCGTCTGATTCGAAATTTAAATTAAGCGCTATTCATTGATTTAAACTTTCGCGATTTTCACACATTATCATGATACTCGGGACTTAATCGCGTAAAAAACATGTATTTAAATTTGAATTTAAATACCTCGACGCCTATTCAGTCCCTTCGAGACCATGGACGCAACGTCGCGTCCGAAACGTCGAGGTATTTAAATTCAAATTTAAAATATGTTTTTTACGCGATTAAGCCCCGAGTATCGTGATAATAAGCGCTATTCGCTTTTTTTTTTAAAACGCACTTTTCCAGTCAGCAGGAGTGTCGTCCAGCCAGTGGCTAGTGTTAGTCCAAATAGTTTTGCGACTAAAATTTGTGACAGCGCTACCTGCACAGATAATCATAGGCAGGACTCGTGCGTGAAGTTGACATCCGCCGTCACACTGCATGCAACACGTGCGATGACGTTCGCGAGTATTCCAGCCACCGCTTAATTTATTAAAATGACAGATGTGGCGTATTTAAGGTGGAGCGATGGAGAATGATGGAATCTCTAGGTGGTAAAATTGTATTTCTCAATACCTATTTTCTTCTACTTGAAAAAGATGGAAAAGAAAATGGCCAGTTTTACGTGCCTAATTAGAAAACTCAAGTGGAAAGCAGTTCGCGCAAAAGAAGAGACGAGTTACGTACCATTCATATTAAAAAAAATATATTAGACGCTTCTAATTCTACGCTTAATTATCACGTTTTTATCTAAAGTTTTAAAATCTGTGGCTCCAGTGAAAAGGGGTACATGTCGAAAAACCCAACTTTACAGGAGACGCAAAAAACAGTTGACGCCCGAGATGATTCCTGTATAATTTGTGCAAATACTTACGCAATATTATTATTACCTAAACATTAATCATACCTATCATACAGTTATGAGATTTCTTCTCGTAAGTTACATTCAAACGTTACCTTCAAGAAAAGTTGTACCTTTCTTAGAATGGAACAAAGAACGTGTTATGTTTTTGATGTTGTTAACATTTTCACTGCGATTATGAAGTCATGTTCGCGTCGTAAGTTATAGTAATATTATATGGTTACGCTTTTCTCGTACAGTCAGCAGCAATAGTTGCTAAGCAACCGAAGGGCTCACAATGATCTAAGCACGGCTCTATTGTTATAGACATAAGAGCTTGTGCAGATCATTGTTAGAGCTTCGGTTGCTTAGCAACTATTGCTGCTGACTGTACTTGGCGCTTTCCTTATATTATTTTAGTAAGGTCGCTTATTTGGCTCTGAACTTGGGATCTTATTAAGGTTAAGGTATTTACTTTGATTTTTACTTTCTAAGAAGTGAAGTTCTGAGGCTGGAATACATTATAAATATAAATAGCATGAACTAACGATATTAAAATACATGTTGAATATTTTATTAACTATTGTTAACAGAATGGTGCTTAAATATATTTGGCATTAAGGCCGCCCATTGTTACCTTGTATTTTCTTTGTGCCTTATTTCGTGTTTGCCTGTTATGTGGTGTTCAATAAAGAGTTATTGTATTGTATTGTATTTTTTGGATGATAGAACGGTTTGCGGAAAAAAAATAGAAATTTATCTTAAGTTGACATTAGAATTACTTTCTGACCCAGAAAGGGAAGTACCTCTTTCTTGAGACCAAATAAATATCTTTTGTTAACCTTTGTTAGCTAACTAAAACTTTGTTGAAAAGTTTATACAATTCAAAACTTCGGCAAATTGAAGCCTTTAAATACCTTCTTTATGCACTCTAGTGATTGCCAAGTGGTCGATTTTTTTAAATTTTTAGACCATTTTTTTTAGTTTATGTGTAGAAATATAAATACTTTTCCATATAAACTTTAACTGCCTATGCCAATTCTCACACTCCTCCGCGCGAGGAGTATTATTTAATAAGTGATCCGATTTTTTTTGCATCAGTTTCATTCGTGTGTAGCAGGAAAGAATGATCGCCTTATCCAACAAAAACAATGTAATGTCTGCATTATCTTTTTAAATATATCGTGAAAGCACGTAACATCGTATGACTAATCTCTTTTACACAATAATTCCATTCCGCCACATTTTTTCTGCCATAAAACATATTGTAATTTTTATACTTTGAAAGGATATATCACAATTTTCCTAAATACGCCTCGTACCTCGTTTTAGCCATCTTTTGCATCACTTTGTCAATTCCAATTTCTTGTCGTCTTCTACACATAATATTTTCAGGATTACTGGTATGTTATGAACTTCCAGTTTAAGAATACTACAGGAGTGTGCGGTTTGGCATACTTAGTTAAAGTTTTTATTGAGAAGACGGCCTGATAGCCTGACTATAAAGCTTAAGGTCCCGGGTTCGGGTTTTGTATGATGAATATGAATGTTTGTTCTTGGATCTATACATATAAGTATGTTTATCTGTTGTCTAGTACCCACAGTACAGGCTTTGCCTTGTTTGGGACTAGATCAATTGGTGTTAATTGTCCCATGATATTTATTTTTATTTATTATTTATTTATGAAGTGCAGAGAGCTAGAATGCATATTTAATAAGAAATCAAATCATTTAATGAATTACTTACACATTCCGACCACTAAGCTATCAATAGTTTAAATTAACAATTTAAGGAACATACGTATAAGAACATTAATCTTATCTCAGTAAATTGGGATAACCATAAAAACAGTGATAAAAGTTCTAACAAAATTCTGTAATTTTGTGAAAAGATACTAATTTTGCAAAATTATTAATATACCTAGCGTTGTTAGTCTGTTTACTAAGTTTATAGCTTACAGGTTGAAAACATAGTTTCAAATGCAGGGTTGGTTAATTTTTTTACACAAAACTTGAACTAACAAGTTGCTTCTAACGGGAGGTTAAAGCCCTATCCAAGGGCATAGTTTACATATTAAAATTGCTTTGGGTTAAGTAGTTTTTTTTTTCTAGATCCAAGGTTTTAGGGTGGTTGTTGATGAGGAAGTCAGTCAAAACTTTACTATAAATAAAATAGATCAACCCTACACACGCAGTAAAAGAAAATGGACCATTAACCATCGTATTTAAGTGAAATATCCACGCCCTTTTTAGGGTTCCGGTTCCGACGCCAAAATTGCAAAAAGGACCCTTATAGCATTAATTTAACATAAAAAAAAACCTTAATCTCACCCATACTGATACGAAACCGAAACAGTAGCTTATAATTAACTGAATCCGGTAGGGTTGGTCCTGCTCACGTTTCCGAATTACCCTTACATATAATATTTATAACACATATAATATTATTACAGATATTAAGATGACAGTCTTAATACCTACTGCCTAAATTTTAGAGGAAGTTAAAAAAAACAGTCAATGGCATAGAAAGTTTTTTTCTAAATCCATACAATACCCCCTACCATTTCGGTGATAGATATAACTCATGATCCAAAGGTCTAACGGAATCATTTTGACCCCTTTCAATTTGAATACCTTCGCACTCAATTCACGCGCCGCGGGGACTGTATTTCCAATATTTCAAAGGTACCCGATAATATATCTGCTTCGTGAGATTTTTCAACAGACTGGTTACTGGGAACTTCTAGATTTGCCTGGTACAGTCAGCAGCAGAAGTAGCTAAGCAACCGAAGCGGTCACAATGATCTAAGCACAGCTCTATCGTATAGACATAAGGGCTTGTGTAGGTCATTGTGACCACTTCGGTTGCTTAGCTACTTCTGCTGCTGACTGTACTGCAAAAGACAACTTCTTAGTGCTCCTTAGTCAACTAGGAATCCTTATAGTTTTACCATGTCCCGTCTGTCTGTCTGTGGCATAGCTCTTGGTACTACAAAGCTGTAATTTGAAATGCATATGCACGCCGACAAAGTGGTAAAGAAAGAAGAATGAAAGAAAGAAGACATTTAATCACTTTCACAAGAAGACACACAAATACAAGAAAATACGCACAATTTCACACATTTCTTCTCAAGGGACCTTAAAAAATGTTTTTTTATGGTATACCTCCTCCTTTGTGGGGTGTGTTTTTTAAACATAAGCCGAGCCGACCTGCAAGAAAAATCGTAAGTTGCAATACATTGAGGCGTTCGATCGCCCACTCCAAACTCGTTCGCTTTACGGCCTCGCATTGTATATACTGGCATGATTTTTCTTGCAGGTCTAAACTCGGCTATACCTATCCCATAATGTGTGATATTGCTGAATAGGTCTTTCAAAAATGCTAAGGATTTACCGAGACCATTTTCCGATTTTTCTGTTTAGCGAAACATTTAGCTTTAAAGTGTACATTTTTGCTGTAGTAAAGTGTATCTCCTCCTACCAGCGAAAATGTTATATAAAAAAATCAGGGCAATAGTGCATATGCATATGCTACTTAAGTAGTGAATTTAAAAGGATAACTATCGCTTTACAGGTTAACGAGTACCATTTGACGAACAAAAAATAGGTACGTAGTGATAAAACGCTATTTTGCTTAATTTTTTTTTGCGTGTTTCAATTTTACTGTAGGAAATTTTGTTGGATGTTTCCTTTTTTATTCTAAGTACACTTGATAACGAATTTAACGAGGTCATTAAGTGCCTGTTCTACAGTACAGAAATATAATAATTATCATTAATCAATTTCGTAAAAGACGGAAATCTTTTTTCTTCACAGGACTAAATTAATTTGAAATGAAATTTGACTGCCTCTACAAATAAACATTATTTCCAGACGTTTCACAAGCTAGCCAGGTATATTGCGACTTAGTAACAACTACCTATATAATAACAAAGCCAGCTCAAGGGAATAAAACTAATATTTGTTTCCGCAGTAATTTCCTTTTAAAACAATACGAGCGTTTTGTGATGCGATCCCATTTTTCTATACGTATTAAGTTCGTGTAACTTTCTATGTAAGTAAGTACTTGCCTACTGATGACTCCAAGAGCCTTCTTGCTTTCTCGACTGACTTTCTTCATTCAAAATAGGCTTGTGTTTGAGTACATACAACGATAATTTATACTTATGTAGCTGCAGTCTACAGTCTGACCCACCATGGAACCTTTTCACAGTAAACGTCATAGTGACATCGCATAGCTTGACAAGGAAAATCGTTATGACGTTTACTATGAAAATTTTCTAGGTGGGTCAGGAATTAATTTCCTCGACTCTACCTTTATGTTAATTTGCGAGAGCTTCGATATTTTTTCTGTAAATAAGTTTGTAGTTCGCCAATATTTGCATCCACAGTACAACTAAGCTGTATTTGAGAATGCAACTATTTTCAGATAGTTATCTGATTTTTTTACAGCCATGTAGCCTTTGGAAATTCACCAAACCCTTCTACGTTTAAATTAGTCTATATCATTCAGTTTTAAAAGTTCGTTAAGCCTGTGCCTGATAATTTTATCTCCCATTTAAAAGAGTTCATTAACCTTTGCATAAAAAGCGGCAGGATGACTAACAGATTTCAGGATATCTTAATGGCTAAATGACAGTCATTTTTCCACAATCAATTAATGTCAGAGAAAATATTTATTAAACTCTGAATGAGAACTAGCTTCTTTTGGCAATGATATTGAATAATGTTTATTATGGTAATGATGAAATCAATTCATTCCCTATAAATCTAATCCAATCCTCGATCAACTAATAATATTTTATGGTTGTAATTCAAGACACGAGCTGCCCTATTCTCTAAAACAAAATCGTCTTACTACAGTCGTTCCTTTAAAGTTTGAACAAATGAATTGAACGAATGTTACTTACCTACTTACTTACCTATAGAAATAGTTTAAACCTGTGAGATTATTATTTTGTTGAAAAAGTTGACACATGTAATTTGTCATGATACTTGGGACTTAATCGCGTAAAAAATATATTTCAATTTAAAACCCCGACGTTTCGGACGCGACGTTGAGTCCATGGTCTCGAAGGGACTTTTTTTTTATACGACGAGGAAGGCAAACAAGCAAGTGAGTCACCTGATGGTAAGTGATCACCACTGCCCATAAACACCCGCAACCCCGGAGGATTTGCATGCGTTGCCAACCTAGAGAGGTAAGATAAATTGCCTCTTGTGCCCGTAATCACACCGGCTGTCTTACTCTCCACACCGGAACACAACAGTGCAAGCCAGTGCTTGTCTACTCTTTTTTCTGATGTCCTGTCAATCGCCCGAAGGCTAACTGGAAGAGATCCCTTTAAGGGACAAATAAAAGTAAAAGGATCCAGAACCTGAAATTAACCTGAAATAATTTTTGATGTAATTTACATTAATTTCGTCATTCATTCTAAATCATCCACTCTTTAAATCCATTTATGCCAACTCTTATGAACTCTTCTGTGCATTAGATGGAATGTATCTGTCTCTTCAGAGTTAATAGTTGTACTCCGCTGGCGAATGTCTAAGGTCATTCACGGGAATTTGATATCCCAAGAAAACAAAAGAAGAGGCACGTAAAAAGATTCCGTTGGGGCCATTGTGGATAAATAGTGTATATAAATAGTGAAGTTATCGCGCCCTCCGTGCACATAAAGCCGGTTTAGTATAGTTTTAATGTTAATTACGAACACATTTCTTTTTAAGGGCGCGAAAGGGATTTTTGGTCACAGGCCAGTGACGTTTTAGTCCGTGTTTCAAAGGCTTACTTGGAAGGACAGTGTTAACAGGGCTGTAAATGAAACCCATTTCCCTGTTTAATGTGGGCGGCTTCTGTGAAAAAAAGGACTGGTTCTTTTACTCCGCGTCAAACAGAAGAAGCTATGTTGTCGTGAATTTATTGAATGTTTTTCATATGAATTTAAATTAGCAGACTTCATGATAGTTATTTGAAATTGAACAATAGTGCCCGTGAATGAAACATTAAACACAAATCTCTATGAATAGATTCTCTAATGCTTTTCGAACTAACGACTAATTTGACCCTGGAACAGGCATGAGTAATCTTAGAGAATGTCACCCCTGACTTTAAAGCAAAATAGAGAAAACAGAGGGAGATTCAATAAGAAGATATCTATGACTCATAATTATTTATTTACATATCTAGAGCAATTTACAACGATGTTAAATCCAAGCTAAAACTAATTACACTGAAATATTTATTTTAATTTTATTTATTAGTTGTGCTTTCTTAATACATATTATTTAGTCATGGTTTTTATTTAGTTTCGAGGTTTTTATTTATTGTCATTTACTTGTTTTTTTAAATAAGTAAGAAAGAACTAAGCTAAAACTTAAAACTAAATTAAATTATTAATGAGTTACTTTGGTTACAAAAAAATGAGATTTCCCCAATAACATGTATGTAGAGTCGGGCCAAAAAGTAAATCATCATAAACCGTTTCACAAAACATTGTTTTCTGTATGTGAAACAAATTACAAAACATTAATCGCATTGTGTCGAAACTTGGAACATATATCAGCGAGAAAACATTTTAATTCCGCTTAGAACACCAGACCGACATAAAACACGGGATAAAAAATTCAAGTATTCGGTACAATTAAATTTATTATTTCAAATTTAATATTTTTTGTGGTTGTACCTCAGCTGATGAATTGAAGGGCTGCAGAAGATTGTACTTTTTATTTGTACTTATGTCGCTTCTGGAAATAATATGACAACCCGTGGCTATCCCAGTAAAATATTAAATATGTACCCAACTAATACTCACATATCGAAACTTTTTCGGCATAAATCGTATCACTACAGGTGTAAATAGTAACTTAGTATGCAAGACATACGCAATCTATTTTTGCGTCAAACAGCTACCCACGATCTAAAACTAAATGTGCTGAAACGATCATACCTAACAATTTAAAAGACTGTATTTTCAGAATCCCGTTCAATTCCAGCGCTTTCTCCAATTTGTACCGCAATAAAACGTTATAATATTTTCGTTCATGCATTTTTGGGGCTTCGCGATAAATGTCGTTAGTCCTAAGCGTTTGCTTTTATTATAATCGAGTCTCGGGACAAAATGTACCAACATTTCTAGTTAACTGCTTTACACATTGCCAGGAATTGTAACGTATTTATATTACAATGAAGCTCTCGTTTACACGGTAAAGTCGGGTTTTCACGATACATTGCGGGACTTAAACGTTACATCACACATCATACCTGCTTCGGCAAGCCCGCAATCTATAGGTGCTAGGAGAATTTCACTTATATTACGAAAACACTTAAGGAAGGTGGGTATAAGCTGAAAATCTTGGCTGGAAGAATGTGTGTAGACACATTCTTCCAGCCAAGATTTTCAGGATTTTCAGGATTTTTTTCAGGTAGGTAGCTACCTGATGTTCATGTATGATAATGTCAGACTCACGTGTTAGTTGTCAGAACTTGCTGCTACTGACATGTTGAATTTGGATTGTATTATCCTCGTTCAGTAACCATACATTTTAGGTCATAAATATGGTACACATTTGACTAATCTTATCTTATAATCTATATCAACTTGTGACCAAAGGGCTGGCATTTTCTCTCTCAAAGAATCAGCATCGCTATTCAGCGAGGCAACGCTGCCAGCCTTTTGGGCACTATGCCACGGGGGCCTTATTTAGATTTGATTTAGTTTTAAGTTGTAGTTTATTTAGTTTAAGCTTAGATTTAATGTCATTGTAAATTGCTTTTATTAGGTAAATAAAGTATTTCTATTTAGGTTTAAAAATATTTTTGTTTCATAGTATTATCATTCAATACAAATATTCGTCTGATAGATGTATTTGATACCATTATTCTCAGTACACATTCATTAAAATCTGAGGCCTTTTTGTCTAACACGTTCGGCTTTGTTTTGGCATTTGCCATCATTTTGTCAAACGATACAAGATCGTAATCATCATTTCATTTCAATAATTATTTTACCTACACGTCATTTCATTAATTAGTTGTAGGTCTCTCAGGTACATCTTTGAACCATATTTCCTTATTCTCCTGTCCATTTGCTGCTAAATAAATGACGACTTATTGTAACTGTACGTAGAAGCAGTAATTAGTTACTTAAACAAATATTTACTCCATTTTATAATTTCGTATAACTTGCAGACAACAAACACTAACGCCAAATTAATCTCCGTAAAAGAACTAGGTATTCATAAAAAACTAAAATTACTGAATTTTAGGTACTTTTATCGATTATGTTGTGAACAGATCTTTTATAAGTTTCTCAGTTTTAAGTAAATCTGTTATAAGTTTAACCTGTGTGTATCTGTCTATAGCATCGTAGCTCGCAAGCGGATAGACCGGTTTCGATGCGTTTTTTTTGTTCGAAAGCTAGTTTATTCGAGATGGTTCTTAGCTAAGTTTATTAAAATCGGTTCACCCGTTTTTTAAATATTAAACTTTGAAATGACAATGTCGAGGGTTTTTCAACTTTTCTAACTTGGTTAGGTTAGTTATCGAGTTTATTTAACAAACATCTAGAGGTGTGGTGAGTTTAGGCATACGTTTTGAATACCGTCATAATTCCATCAATTTGCCGACAGCATAGGACGTTAACGTTATACGTCGAGGCTGACCCTTTCTAATAGACCTTGCCAGATAGAGAGACACTGAATATAACAAGCGAGAAAATGGCAAGTTTGCTTAGTCGGTTAATGTAAGGAGGTTAGTTCTTGGCTAATTGATTTGAGTGTCTTGTTAGTCGAGAATTTGAACATTTTGAACTTGAGGAAACGCAAATTTTGGGAATGCTTCGAATTTGATTTTATTAGTTGCCCTATCTATTAGTAGAATTGTTTGCGAGCTCAGCCATAAATGTTGATGCTTCTATAAACTTCGGGTCAGAAACTTATAAAGCAATTGATACAAATAAAATGGTTTAATTTTAGCCCAATCTTTCGATCAAACCAAAGTAGATGGCATTAAGCAAAAAAAAAACAGAAACTACGAGCGCCTGAAAGAAAATCTGACAATATTTGGTGCAAACGAGGTGAAATCATTTAAGAAATGAATTTTAACTAAGTACATTGTTTGTCATAAACACTCATTACGTACTCCTTGAGAGTTTTCAACCACCTTAAAGGAGATTCAAAACATGGAGATGGAAACAACTTCCCTAGTCTCCTTGTAATCTCTTTGTATAATTACTTAAGAAGTAATTACGACTTGTATCCCTATTTATAGAAGCCATTACTCTAAAACACATTATGTGAAAGGAATTTTTGATTATCTAAGTCTCCACGTACAGCAGTCTCCAAGTTACGAATGTTTGTAATTATAATTTAATTGTTTTGACGTCATCGGTACGGAGTTGCGTTGACTTTAACATGTTTGTTGACAGTGACGGATTGTCAGGTATCGACTTTTTTGTTGATGGATGACTGTGACAGATGTAATTGATTATTTTTTTCCTTATTTACGATGGGACGGGACAACATTGGCAATATGAGATATGAAACTCATGAGCAGAGTGTAAACTCAACTGGAAATACAGAAAGAGAGATAAATTTTGTGTGCGGTGCTAATTCAGATGCAGATGTAACCGAACGTTGGCATTCATTTTGATCTATTATTGGAATATTCGTCATTTGTCGTAAAGCCGGAACAATATTTTATGAAGTCTGTCATGAGGACGTTGTTTTGTGATTTAACTTTGACGTAGACATACCCCGATTGTGGTGGTTATGGAGATCTGATTATAACATTCCATAGAATTACATTCGATTTACCAAAATAATTTCACATGATTAAATAATTAAATATTAATATCTGTAACTATGAGAATCGACGCCTTGTCACTAGCTGTCAGTTCCATTCTGCCATCATTTTAGCAAAACACTATCAAGTGATGTAAATATTCAATTTTATTTAGATAAGTATCAAAACAAAACCTTCCGCTCATAAGAGGCTTACCGAAATTATACAGTTTGTGAGAACTTAATTTTGTGAAACAATTCCGTTAACAAAACGGGTTAAGTCAAACGGTTTGCTTTTAGATGTCACATTTTGTAAATATTAGCAAAAATATTTTTTTTATTATGTTAATCAAAAACCCTCCACCGGGCGTCGGACCGTATCGGCTGGAGGCAGACCATGCATCGTCTAAGGAGTCACGATCCTCAGCAATGGGGGAACGTTTAAGAATAGAGAGAGAATCAAAAATACCTAAACGAACTGTAGTTTATAATAAATACGTAGAATTTTTTAGACATACCGTCAAACAGACGCAGTGCAGCGCTATCTATTGAACTGTAGCAGAATTATCAGACAAACCACAATTTATACAATATTATGCTAAGTCTATACCTCTATTAATCTCTGCAACACGGTGTACGCCAACGCAAGCGATTACCCGCAAATTTAATTTTATGTAAAGTGCGATACGATATCGCTCCCCCTCTGTAGCCTCTTTTAATAGGCTTCTTATTTCTTATTTATTCTTTACCAAATCTACTTAATATTGCCACAAAGGTACATAAGTGCATCGAAAACATAAATGTGAAAATAGGAGCCAAGTTCAATATTAAGAATATGCGTGGTTTTCGATTTTGACAAAAGAATTGGGATCTAAATGGGTGCAATGTTCTTTAAATACATAATCCTGAAATTATTTTTTATGAACACGCAACATTCTCATATAATTTTAAAATACTATGTCTTGGTTTTACTGCTATATCAGTATTTGCTATTAAAAAAAAATTGCTTCTTAGAACAGTCGTATTATTTCCACAAAGCAGATGTCTTAGAATATATTGAAGTTCAAGATTTGACTAGGCTAGTCTAAACGAGTGCCAAGTTTTATTCAAGAGGCTGTGAATCTTATGCTAGTTTAAATAGTCAAATATTTGTCCCGAGTAGGATCTCTACAGCTCAAAACATACCTATGTACAGACATAGTAGAAAAACCTTTCCCACGGGCCAGGCAAAAATCATTCATATGACAATGTCATAAGCATTTTGACAGGGCAAAGCTTTTCTCACTTTAACTACATGTATGTACTAGCTATACCTATGTATTTACTATAGTCATACCTGTGTATTAGTAGGGCATAATGTGCCCAGCAATCGACAATTTCTACGGACAGCCAATCAAGACGAAGTAATCACGAATAAAGCAGCCAGTATCCTATAGACTTTTTAAACATAAAAATATCCGGCCTGCCAATATTTTAATCACCCGCGATGCAGCGAAGTGGGCGGGAAACAGATTGCTCCAATTTTGCTAATAAGATAACTCTCCTCTACCTGGCTTTAAACGCGTTATCTTTGCACAGACGCAATATCCAAGAGAGATGAAAAACCGCTGAGTTACTAATTGCATTTGGAACGGACTAATTGTTTTTTAGGGTTCCGTACCTCAAAAGGAACCCTTATAGGATCACTTTGTTGCCCGTCTGTCTGTCTGTCTGTCCGTCTGTCTGTCTGTCAAGACCCTTTTTCTCTAGAACGCGTGGAGTTAGCATGCTGAAATTAATATCAAAAACTTCAAACCTGCGGTCCCTTAAAGCCGTGAAAAAATCAACCTTCTAAGTCAACGCAATCAAAAGATACAGTATTAAAAAATCAATTTCCATGCAAATCGCCGAAATCGGAAAACCTACAGGGTACTTCCAGCTGTCCTAGAAACTTGAAACTCGGTATGGAGGTAGCTCTTATAGCACAACCACTCCAAAAAGTCTCAAAATCATAAAATTTTATGTCTGTCTGTAGATTTCACAGACCAATACAAGTTGACCCCACACTGCGTACATTTTGCTTAGGAGCAGGGCTCTGCTAACATTGGACTTCTTAAAACACTGGGGAAAAGCGTTAAAATAATAACCCTCGTGTGCGAGTCCGACTCGCACTTGTTTTTTTATAACTCTCGTGGGTGACTGACCAGACGTAAATGCCGGGGACAGTTGGAAGTCCGACGGAAAGGCGTTTTCCCAGCAGTGGGACACTGATACAATCTAATTTAAAAAAACCGGCCAAGAGCGAGTCGGACTCGCGCACGAGGGTTCCGTAGAAAGATTTTAACGCTTTTCCCCAGTGTTTTAAGAAGTCCAGTGTTAGCAAAGCCCTGCTCCTAAGCAAAATGTACGCAGTGTGGGGTCAACTTATATTGGTCTACGAAATCTACAGACAGACATAAAAATTTAAGATTTTGAGACTTTTCCGAGTGGTTGTGCTATAAGAGCTACCTACATACCAAATTTCAAGTTTCTAGGACAATTGAAAGTACCCTTTAGGTTTTCTCAGTACGGCGATTTGTATGGAAATAGATTTTTTAATGATTGTATCTTTTAATTGCGTTGACTTAGAAGATTGATTGTTTCACGGCTTTAAGGGACCGCAGGCTTGAGTATTTTATATTAATTTCAGCATGCTACCTAAACGCGTTCCAGAGAAAAAGGGTCTTGACAGACAGACAGACAGACAGACAGACAGACAGACGGACAACAAAGTAATCTTATAAGGGTTCCGTTTTTTCCTTTTGAGGTACGGAACCCTAAAAATGGTCATGACATGATATGTGATCTGTGCAGCTTTTATTTCTGTTTTAGTTTTTATGTGCTGTTCAACAAAGAGTTTTCTATTGTGTAAGTTTGGTTTTTGCAAGTTTCATATACTTAAGGAAATGTATTGAAGTAGTCCAAGTGAAAGTTATCACAGAACTAACTAATGTTAAGTTACAAGGAGTTGTTTTGCGATGTTACGTAAAAATATGATGAGACGAATTTAATTTAATTTCAAACTGGAAAATAATAGGTAGGTATGCTTTGTAAAACATCTATTGTTCAAGCTAATACTAACTAAACAAATAAGCTATATATATTATAAATAAAAGGAGATTGAACCGATGTTGAGAACTATTCTGCATAAAGTGCCCAGAGAGCAAATTAACTCGAGTATTTCTTTATGGGATTCATAAAAGGAAAATGACCAGCATTCACTTAATGCCGAAATGCTTGGCATTCTGGCAGATAAGAATTAGTAAAAAAACCGTTTTTGGGTAACATTAGACTCTAGGTCTTCAACTTTTGCATACGAAAACTTGTTTTTTTTTTAAATAATTGTAACAATTTCAAATAGGCATTAGGAATTACGGAAGTCGAGAGCAAGCTCCAGTTTGCAACGTGGCTTTGATGTTACATTTTTAATACTGGCCGAAAAAACTTTTATAGCCACAACATCCATATTTAAAAAAGGAATGCATGAAACACTCCGAACCGTTTTACGCGTTGTTCAAATTTGTTTTTTTTTTCTTTTAATTAAAGAACTAGATTTGTTTTTGTCTCCATTCAAAGTTAGAAAATGAAGAAGATTAAAATTGCATAAACAATAAAACATAACCTAATGCACTTGTAATTTTTATTGGTGGACTACTCAATTTTGTTAGAGAGTGGTCAGTAAAGTTTTGTTCCTTAGAAACTTTAGTAAGCTATTTGATGGGCTTAATCTTGGCGGGGACATTCTTTTTTACGATCTCCCCGGATCAAATCTGACAACTAAAAGCACAGTTGTGTAGGCTTTGGAAGTTAGTTTATTAATTGTTTATGCGGTTATATTAGCTGTAACACTTTGTTTATGGTCAATTACTGAATGATCGTATGTAATAAACTCAATAGACTACTATACTACGTGTTACAACATAACCCGTAAAAATATAGTGTCAGGCCTGTGGTTAGGGTTTGCATATTGTATGATTTTTTTTTCATACAGTAATTCAAATATTGTAAATGGACTCTTTGTAATGGACCATTTTTAACCCCCTTTCGGTTTTACGGGTATTTTTGTAACACCCTGTTGTATAATACAATAGGTAACGATTGATAGGAAATTAAATGTTTCTCCTTTGTAATATTTTCATGTCTAAGCATAAATATATCACTATTTTGAGAGCTAGATTTTTTTTTACTGGTAGAAAGTACTAAAATGAAGTAATGCCGAGATGTCACCGCTCTATAAACATGTAGGTACAGTCGAGCCATTTGATTTCTGACTTACCGTAGAACGTTCTCACAGTAAGTGTCATAATGATTTTCCTTGTCAGGCAATGAGATGCCACCTGACGTCTTCTACGAAAAGGTTCCACAGTGGGTCGCGATTCAGTTGGTTTGGTTACATGCATCTTATCGTAAACTATCCGCTTTAAATTACAAAACTGAATTATCCTAAGACAAGAAAGTCCTACTCTGAAATACGTAGACGTTATAGATATACTACAGAGCGCCCGCGACTTCGCCCGTGTGTAATATTATACTAACGTAAGGAATCTCTATAGCAATAGGAAAGTGTCCTCTGGGTAAAAAAGTAATATTTCTGATTAGCCCGTCATTCCCCATTCATTCATTTCCCAAATATCATGTTGTTTGGGAGAAATGTGTCAAAATGGTGTTGTAGAGCGCCATTCTGCGATATATTAGATGAAAGACCGCCCTAGCTAGAGTAAATGGTAACATATATTTAAGAAAACAAATCCGTACACTCGATACCCTCATATTGACATAGGGTAGTAAAATAATGGTGACATTGTTTACATTGCGGAAAGGCTCGTGTGCTGAGCCATTACTGAATTTGCCCGAAAATAAAGTGACCTTCTGCAGTTTAAGTGTCAAAGTCAATTTGCCGCAAAAGTTCGTTGAAATTTTCCTAGTTAATTAAACTGTGTCATAGCAGGAGTCGAGTCAATGACCTCAAAAACGACCGGAGCCCAAAGCAGGAATATTTAAATCTTGCGTAACGTAATAGATAAACTTCATATTTAATTTTAGTGCCAAATACGCTCACGGGGGAGCTGGGGAGCTAGCATGCGCGCCATTTTGTCGCTTGTCGCTCAGTGCGTCCTTCACTGATTCCATCACTATGAAAGGGACACATTGCGCGACAAGCTACAAAATGGTGCCGTGCTACATGTGCTGGTCCAAACATCATACAACTTTTCCCGATAACGCTCCACTCGATTACGTTACGTAGCATTCGCATACTCGTGCTCGAGGCTCGGATAACCTGGTGTTAGAGAACTTCATTATGCTTGCTCGCTGCTTGCAAAACTTGAGGTGATGTTCGTATGATGAAATACTAAAGTATGTTCTAGAACCTTTGATGTTTGAAAAGTATTTCTCTACATAACAATAATTAAATACAAACTCCATTAAATCTAACGAAAGTGCACATTGTCGTGTCAAACTGTACATTTAGAGAGAGGGCAGTAGCGCAGTAGTGAGCTTTTGAAGCGATTCTAAAAAAAAATATCACAAACATTATGCGATTTATTTCACATTTAAACTTTATCACTATGATAAAGATGCTATAATACTTTTCGACGAAGTCATTCTGGCACCAAAAATAGTCGTTCACATTTTGAGTAGGTAAACTCTGATTTTTCAGCTGGCTGGTGCTTTAAGCACTTAGTTTTATAATTAAATCATTAAATTGTTCAAATTATAGGTTACCATCCGATTAATCAATGACTCTTAAACCAGATTGCGCAATTTGCGATGGCTAGAGGATTTTCCATGTGGTCAAACGTGTATGCATTGAATGTTAATCAAATATGTGCGGTTGCAAGTGCACTTGTATTTGATGTTTCTGTCACGGGTCTATATTTTCTCCCATACAGGTGAAAGTCATAATGTAGTGCTTGTCATATTTTAGTCATAACTCTTTTTTTTTCACTGAAACTATTAATTATTCAGGATTATTATAAAATAAACCTAACCTAACCTATAGAGTTCTACAGAATGACGATTACAAAATTACTGTTTTTTTTTACGGTTTCAGAGAAAAAAAGAGTTACGACTAGTGATGGATTATGACAAACGTTACATTATGACTAAAAAATTTCGACGAAACAAAGGGACCCCTTCTGTCACACACTAGCTCTCACGCACACATTGACTCGTTTTCACCACAAGTAAAGGCCACTCGCCTTCTTAGTTTGCTTGCGGGAACTATACTTTACCAAGTGAGTAACAAGTTTGTGAATATTAAAGCAGAGATGAACCCATTAACGGTTTTACTAAGACGTCTAGCTCTGACGTCACACCTCACAATCTGTCTGCGCGATATTTACACTCAAGTACACTAATAACATCGTCGCCTTCCCGACATGTGACGTCACATGAATTTATAGCTCCAGGGACTGCAAAAATTTCCCAATATGGCTCAAGTACGTGTAACCCTTGGCAGGAAGAGATTAAGCTTGATTTTATTACGGCTGTTTGGATCTGTGGTAACATTGACGTGCCTTTAGTAGTGCGTTTATATTTTTTTGCTTTTTTATTGAACTGGGATTCGAATGACATTTTTGAGGGTTTCACGATTTGTATACTGTTTAGTAAAAAGCAGTGATATTTTTTACTGTTACTTTGTCCGACTCTACTTATGAGATTCCTGGTTCTGGTTCTACGTTCATATCGTAGGGGTCTATTCGGTCTCTAGTTATAAACTTCTTGCAAATTGTGTTTTGTTACAGATTTTTCCTGTGACGCATTGTCATTTTTAGCACCAGTCAAGACCTGCTCTACTCTAGATACAGTAGCAACCAGGCTAAATGATTAACATTTGCCTGTCTTTTAACAAGATACCATGGCTCAGTAGGCGCATGTTCATTCAAGATTCCCTTGGTCCTATATATACTTAATTATTTTTGCTTTATAACGTCAGCCAGCATCTGGTCAAAAAGAAACCGAATTAAATCAGAAGTTTCCTTTCGGATCGTAACGACTCGAGGTCTGTTTATCTTGTTACACTTATAAATTGTGTTACTAGACATTTGGGCCTAAACACAATTGAATTAATTGTCCTAAGCCAACATGTGACCGATGGAAACTTGTATAGGAATGACTGTTTGTCGAAAAGGTTTAGGTTATAAATTTTGTTGCCAGCTGACCTGATTTGGGAATGATTTTTTGAGTATAGTTTAGTTAGCAGAAGTAATAAAAAGGTCGCGTGACGCTTGCGCCACAATTGCGCGAATTGTGACTCTATATTGTGTTCTATGGTGTTTTGCAATTTTGTAACTACGGAAAATCAAACACAATTACACTAGTATTTTGTGTGAGTGATTGCGTAGTGCTTTTGAGTGTGTGCGTGCATTAATAGTAAGTGTGGGGAGGAAAAAGCGGCTACATTGTTTCTGGAAGAAAATACGAACGATAGCATTTCTATCATATTTTAATTAGTTCTGTGTTTTCGTCTGAAAATAGCGACTCGGTTTCCTCGGATAGATCTGGTGGTGAAAAGTTGCCATACTTAGAGAAACTTTCCTGGAATTTGTCGTATGTTTATATTATGACACGAGCGGCAGTGATTGCGCAGTATCATGTCAACCTCTTGCCCCTTAATTCAACTATGTGGACTCGTAAATAAATTAATCTAGCTGCCAACTCGCATATGTTTTGCTAAAAAACACTAAAAGAACAAGAATTAAACCTTCGAAAACACAGTTGGGATCCTGAAATTACTGAAAATATTAGATTAATTACTGTCACAGAGGGACATTTTATAAATCCCATTCTAAACTTCGCTCCTGAGCGATATTTGCCAAATATGCATTTCTGTGATTAAAACCGTGTCGCAAATAAACACATCAAAAGAAAGAAATTGAAAACAAAAGGTAGATTCTTGTGAAGGTTTCGATTAAAAACAGTCATTGGTAATTGGAAATTTTTGCAGCAAAAAAAGGAAGAAATATAAATTGTGTAGGCAGTTTCATTAATATACGTTAAATGGGAAGAAAAGGAATTAGGGATTAGCTATTGATTTTGATATTCATTTGCTTTCTTTAGAACTGTGTATTTTTGGGGTTGAATTTTTTTTTCGATGTGAAAATGTTTGCAAAATTTTGCTATCTCATTTGAAACTTGTATACAAAGATAAGAGATTTGTAACAAAAAACATAAAAAAAAACTACGTAAATGAGGGTTGCTTTGAAAAACAGCTCTTATATTATTAATTTTAATCAAGACCTAAGAAAATTAAGTTTCAGACTGTAGGTATACTCGGTAAGTCGGTACTCGTAGAAAGAATAAAATAAACAAGTAACCTAGACCTTGATTAATGTTCCTCAAAAAACAATGTAATTAAACTAGCAGCTGGTAAATTAAAAAAATGCATGTGTTTCGTAACCATTTTAAGTAACCCTTATAAATTTTACGCATCTGAGAATTGTCTAACTTTTACGAGGGGTGAATACCCTCAACTTTTATAAACTCCTCTTTTTCCCAGTTTTATAAAGCTACAAGCTACAATTTACAAGCGGAAGTCTCACTTTATCACTTTTTGTTAGAAAGAGACTTCCGCTTGTAAATTGTAACTTGTAGCTTTATAAAACACGGCCCAGCTCGATTTCCACAGCTCAAACAAAGTAAGAGGCTTTCCATTCACAACTTACTGCCGCCTTTATTCGCGCCATGCATTGCAGCAGCGTGAAAACGCAGTATGCAGATAAAGGCAGAATGCCCCGTGAAATTGAATGGGTTGCAGTCTATTATAGCCGATGCGTGCAGAGGCCCAACCACGAATATATGATTCCTGCGTATCGTAATCGTTATCGTATTGCCATCGGGAAACTTCATAACAATTTTAGTACCAAATGCGCGAACGGGCGGCGATGATTCTGACGTCATACAAATTTTCTCGTTAACGCTCCACTTGATTACGTTACGTTCCGAAGGGTCCAAATTTACAGAGTTTTTTTTTATAAGTTGGTTTCAGTTATTTTAATTTTGAACACTTTTATGAACAAATAAAATGATAGCACAATTTTGTAATTCTGTACTTTGTATTAAAATAACCCGAAAAATCCCGACATTTTTGTTTATATGTTCAATATCTCAAAAACGGCTGAACTGATTTTGATGAAACTTAGCTGAAACCATCTGTATTAAACTAACTTTCAATTAAAAAAAGCCGCGTCCAAATCGGTGTATTTCTTTTAGGAGCTACGGTCCCGTAAACAGATACACACATACGCCCATACACAAATACACTCATACACAGGTCAAATTTATAACACCCTTTTCTTTTCAACAAAGGTTAATAACGTGGGTGGAAACAGTGGTTTTAACTTTGCTCGACGGGGTTCCCATTTATACTTGAACCACGTTTCAATTTATCATTTAAAGCGGTCAATATGAAATCTTAAACAAGGATAGTGTTGTGAAATAACTGTCGTTTTTATTTAATTTTAAATTAGGCAGGAGGTACGAAATAACTGCGACGACACAGTCACACAAAAACACAGATAGACACATGCTCCCTTTTTTTACGGTTACAGGTTTTCTTGTGCCACAGTGTGCACTATCGTATTTTTTCGTTCTTTGTTAACCAAGCAAAAAAAAAACCTTATTTTTCTATAACCATACATTCTTTTTACAACCTTTTTATTTACCTACAATGATCGGCAGAATGAGCTTTTCGGTGAAGGAAAACATCGTGAGGAAACCTGCACATACCTGCGAAGCAATTCAATGATGTGTGTGAAGTTCCCAATCCGCACTGGGCCAGCGTGGGAACTATAGCCCAAGCCCTCTCATTCTGAGAGGAGGCCTGTGCCCAGCAGTGGGACGTAAAAAAGGCTGGTGATGTGTGTGTGTGTATGTGTGTGATCGGCAGATTAGGTCAAATCCAGCTTCATCATCATCATCATGTCAGCCAAAAGACGTCCACTGCTGGACATAGACCTCCCCCAAGGCTCTCCACTCAGACCAGTCTTGTGCTTTCCGCATCCACCACGGTCCCGCGATCTTTACCAGGTCGTCGCTTCATCTTGTTGGAGGCCTAAAGACAGCTCGTCTCCCGGTCCGTGGACGCCATTCGAGAACCTTCTCACATACGGCCATCAGTACTGAGAACAATGTGCCCCGCCACTCAAGTTTCACAATTCTTCGGGCTATGTTGGTCACCTTAGTTCCACTGCGGATATCATCATTCCTGACAAAAAGCTTAGTTGGCTTAGCGCGTCACCACGGTACGGTGGAAGTCTGGTTTCGAATCCGAGTTCGAGAATTTATTTTTCTTGTCTTCGTGTAGATTTACGCTTCAGTTTGAAATTTGAAAAATAAAAGTTTAGTAATTAATTTTGCCAAAAGGTTTTTAAAACCCCATTGATTGCGATAGGTCATATAAAGCTTATCTTAACACCTTAGCTCTAAGGTGTCGCAAATCAATAGCAATCAAGATCCAGAGTTTATTATGAAAATGTTCACTGAAATGGAATTTCCTTGATTTTATGGCAAAGTTTATTTGAGGGTAATGGTTTGTTTTAGTGACGTGTTCAACTTAACTACCTACCTATATGTCAGCAAATTGCTGGTTATTTACAACTTTACCTTATAAATATTTTACAATCCATATTCAATATTTTCATTAGACTATTTACATGCCCATCACCTAACCTAAACCTAACTATGATTCTCCAGACCTCTTAAAAATATAGGCGTACCGTACCTTAATTGATGCTTTTGTACCTTTTATATTTAGTGACAATCTACTTAATTAACTAATTCCACTGAATTACTTGCTTAAAATTTTAATTGGGCACTCATGCCTCTCTGCTCAATAATCTCAGGGCGACGCCTTAAAACAAGAGTAAAATTGTTAATGACCAATGACCATTGCTAAATTAATTTTGCCCGCCACTTGCATTCAGATAGCCCACGCCAACAATGTGAGCAGTTGTCGTAAAGAGCTGCCGAGAAGTGCATTTCCGCGCGCGTCAAGTCTACACGCGCCAGCGCTGCACGCGACGTATTATTTTAAGGAATTTCGATCGTGAGAGTTTGAGAGCCGCTCGTACAATGTAGTTTTACGACCGGGCTAGAAAAAGTTTGAGTGCAAGTTAGTTGGGTTTGGTTGGTGAAATTATATATGCTGTTTGCAACGGTTTTTGTGGCTGATAACAATGTAGCTAATTTGAATTGGGAAGTCGTGAGTCTTTTACAGAAATAATGATTATGGGGCGATCTGAACTGAATACTTACCTGTTTGTACTGGGTACCTATTCGTGTGCAATTATACGCAGCGCTGAAATTTTCGCGGTGTATCTAATTTCCTAAGTATTTGAAACATTTGAAATTGTTCATTAAGTATTATGCGCAAATGCTAGGCTCGGCTTTGTTTTCGGCAGGTTCCTAAAGCTCAAAGATGCAAACTTAAAGGTTCAAAGTTCACAACTGCTTTAGTATCACCTAAAGTGCTGGCAGCTTAAATGATTTAGTTTTTTTAGCTACTTTAAAAAACGGATCGGAACCGGACAAAAATTCCCAAATGAATCGCCAATAATCCCATGACGCCACGAGCGACAACTTGCTAAGAATACTTAACGGCCAATCCATCACAGTTCGGCTTGATTGATTGACTAGCTAGCACACCTGTGCTCTAGCAAACAAAGCGTGCAGTTTTTGCCAAAAACGTTTGATAGATTGATGCCTAATTTTAGGTGATTTCGCTCCTATTTAACGTCGACTTTACTTGTAAGTACTTTTTTTTACACAGCTACACAGTCACTAGTCTGTACCTAATGGACAAAGTAACTAGTTTTTAAATATAAATCTCGAAGTTTTTTATAAAAAAATTGACACCAATTGACTTAGTCCTATGGGTACTAGACAACGGATAAACATACTTATACTGTATGTACATCCAAGACCCGAGAACAAATATTCGTATTCATCAAGAGGCATTTCATCTTAGCTCTCTAGGTTGGCAACACATCTGCAAACCCCCCGGGATTGCGGGTGTCTATGGGCAGTGGTGATCACTTACCATCAGGTGACCCACTTGTTCGTTTGCCTTCCTTGTCGTATAAAAAAAAGGAAAAAAAATCATACAAACATCTGCCCTGACCGGGGATCCAACCCAGGACCTCAAGCTTCATAGTCAGGGTCTCTAACCACTAGGCCATCCGGTCGTCGATTTAGTTAGATTGAAACTTTAATCTTTCAACATTAACCTTACCTATTCCTTATTTTCCAAATAATGGCACATACCAATAATGAAGTTAAATCGACATGAACTTTTTAAGTACCTACCTATCGCAACAAGGCAGCTTAAGCCGTATACTTGAGAGTTGAAGTGTTGTAAACTTTATTCTGAATATCTGAACGCTTTGCAACTCGTGAGATACTTTAAAGAGCTCAAAGTAAGGAAAATTCTTGAGTTGCTTGAATTTCCCTTGTGCCGTCTATGTGGGCAGCAAGTCTTTAAATTTCCTGCAAAATGGTATCAGCATTATTCATTTTTGGGCATGCGTTCTTACGTTAAAAAAATTTTCGGTATTAGTTTTTAAGGTAGTCGTAAGGTACCTCAATTCAATCATTTTCTATTTAATATTTTACCTTAACTAGTCACCGGTAAAGTACCTACTTATTCAAAATAATCAACTTTAAACAACTGGAACGCTTCTAAAGAAACCTTTTAGACTTATCTATTATTCAAGTCTTGAAATCAACCCGAGAGGAGCTTAATAAAGTTAAATTAAATTAGTGAAAAAGAGAAATAAGTTCGTACATAAACATGTCCTATTTTGTTTAGCAAAGCTTGTTCACACGGCTCCTTGGGACCAAGTGTTCCCTCATTAACTCTGCTTTACTTTGATACTTGGCAAAACGACACATGGAACAAGAATCGCAAACGATTAAGAATCTTATTCTTAAGTACAAATGGTGTTTAGATGGTTATGGTGGTGCTGACGGTTAAGCCGTTCTGAGTTTTGTGAGTTTTGTTTGCACATTGTTACTGGCTGGCTGGAGGGAGAAATTCTTTAGCTCTGGCCATTAGACATGATTTTATTTTATTAAATTACATGAGCTGTTTGACTAAAATACTCGACCATAGAGTACTTTTTGTTTCTTTTTTACTGTTACTTGCGTACGTTAATTTTATCTATTTTTATTTATTCGAACAAAATCTTAGCTTTTTCGTTCATGTTTTATAGTGCAGCGAAATAAGATAAAATTTTAGTATCCTCCTCCACGTTGTCGCGTTTTAAACATGTTTCTTACGCTACGTCTATACTTCTTGTTTTCAACCCTATTTTCAATATTTATTTATTTATTAAGCTTTGCATATTTCCCCTTTGTGGTTTTTATAAGACCTTATAATTGCCTTTCTATCTGCCTTAGAAAAACGTAAACAGAAAGAAAAACTCACATACACTTAAAACTGAAATTGAATTTGTGAATATTTAAAAGTAATACCTACATGTCTGTCTCCTGCGAAAACAGATAACCGTATAATATCCCTTTTCCTTTGCACGTGGGCAGTTTTAAGTCCATATTTATGGAAAATCATATTTCTGAAGGTATGGGTATTTGTCGTAAGTCTGTGACTTATTGTGGGATAATCCTTCTTACCTATTGTGGACGTTGGTTAAGTAATCGCATAGTAATATGGGTAGCGAAAGTAAGAAAATTTGAGGGGTCAGTGATGATTCTTTTAGGTTTGGATAAAGAATGAATAGGTGAGAATATTTGGTATTGTGACCTGTTTTTATTCAATTGTGGAGTTACGTTACGTAAATCGTACAAGGTTGGCGCAAGAAAATAACTGCGCTAAGGATATATTTTTAGAAACGACTTGCGAACTAGTGTCGTAACGCAAGGTTTGTGTACAGTCAGCAGCAGAAGTAGCTTAGCAACCGAAGCGGTCACAATGATCTAAGACGGCTCTATTATCATCTAGACATAAGAACTTGTGCAGATCATTGTGACCGCTTCAGTTGCTTTAGCTACTTTTGCTGCTGACTGTACATAATGTTTTCTGAATTTTGACATAGGTTTCATAACCGACAGCCTTTACTGTTTATTTAAATTTAATTTTTTATTCGACGTTCTAAAATGGAGCTCATTCGTATTTTACGATGTCATAATTGTACCCCACAGGCTCTGTATTTTTCATACTACAATTAATTGTTAATTGTTTCTAAAATACTGTGACATCATTATTGTTTTCTTTGTTTTCTAATGAAATGATACAGTGACTTTTCTTCGTATAATTCATCTGCGGTTATGTATTGTAAGAGCAATTGTAACTTGTTCTGGCGGCGCATTCTTCTTGGCTTTGGCTTCATGGTCTTTCCGAAAGCGCTGGTAGACTCAAAAAAATTACGTGTAAAAGAGCATTCGACTGGCTATTTGCCGAATAAAATTTTGAATTTGAATTTGAACCGCTCTACAGATATATCTCTCTTTAATTATTGTTTCTCATCTGAAACTTAGTTTTTATACGTTGTGCAACGTCCCTGCGTTCAAATTATAGAAAAAATGGACAAGGTTATCGTCACGTTGTTGTCTTTCAATGTGTTAGTGTCATAACGCATCAGTACAAAGGGTGACTGAATGTGTGGGGGATGTTTTTAGAACGAAGGGGTAGCGACAATGCTTTGGTATCAGATTTATCGAGAAAACGTCATGCGGGCTGAAAAGTTTGATGCCGTTGATGGTAGAGGTGAGTGAAAAATTAAAAAAAAAACGGTCTGTGTAAAAGTGAAAACTTCACTCGTGAAGTAAAATCTTCAAATCGCAATAAGACCCGACTAAATCGATGTCAATTCGGTACATTCATCCTAAAACTTGGTAATTTTACATAGGCAAAACTAAGATCATTTAATAATGTTAAATTGAATTAGTTATTTTGATTCATAAACATATTGAGAGAGACAGAAAGAGACAGAGAGATAACATTTATTCGAACAAAGTCGGCACACACAAAAAGTACCTACACAGTAATTGTACGAGAGAGTACCTCGATCTCGAGCGGGAGGGGAAAGAGTGAGAATTAAACACCGTTTACTACTTATAGTTTTTGAACCGACCAAACGATAGCGGCATTCAGGATTTCAGATAAACGGAACAGTGACATCTAGTGGTATCCAAATAAACTAAACGGTTTATACAGTAATTTAAAATTGACATAAGTGATGAATACGAGCAATACCCACTGCCAAATATTGTAGCCGCGAAGTTTCCTGACAGGCAGTTTTCACTGGCATTTACGACGCCCAGACGACGCTGTATTCTAATAATTCAATACAAACTCCATACTAACCGATCGTTATGACATTTCTAAAAAAGTTTCAGTTTCGTTAAGTAGTAAGTTTTGTTAAAATTTTAGTTTCTGTTTCGACCGATGAGACAACTACCATATTCAAGAAAACATTATCACACGTATTATCATGATACTCGGGACTTAATCGCGTAAAAAACAGTTATATTTAAATGTGAATATTTAAACACCTCGACGTTAAAATCAATACATTATCACGCATTTTGAACCCCCGACGAAAAAGAAGGGTAATAAGTTTGACTTGTGTATCTGTGACCTGAGTATCCGTCTGTGGCATCATAGCTCCCAAACGGATACACCGATTTCGATGCGGCTTTTTTCAATCGAAAGCTGGTTTAATCGAGATGGTTCTAAGCTAATTTTCACTAAAATCAGATCACCCGTTTTTGAAATATTGAACTATGAAATTACAATTTCGTGGATTTTCCAACTTTTCTAAGTTGGTTCGGTTATGCCCATCTTTCCCTTGACCCACTTGCTCGCACACCTTCCTTATCGTATAAAAAAAAGGTAACGCCATCTACAATAATAGCAGGCGTTACTTCAAAATAAGCGCGTAGTCTAGCTCCCTTCGATTCAATATCGACCGGCCGTGTTGGTTCGGCAAAAGAAGTATAGATGGCGTAACTTGCGACACGCGACTCCTAAAAAAAATGACGTCTTGGTTGGCGTGGAGACCCTAACACCACTTGAATTTAGACGTGCAGTTCTGTTGTCGGCCATTTCGCGTTATCGAACCCCGAGGTTTACTCCACACTTAACAAACCCATAAACCCGTTATCGCCGCACGCAACAGTTTGCCGATTTTACAACCTTCTATCGGGACTGATTAAAAGCAATAAGTGGAACATTTTCTTTCACTCGAGATTGCTGAAATCATACTATTATAAACGCGAAAGTTTGTAAGGATGGGTGGATGTTTGTTCTCATTCACGCAATTACTCCTGAATGGATTTTGATTGTTAATGCACTATGATTGTATGATATAAATTGCATAGTTCCCACGGGACTGCGGAAGAAGTTGCGGGCAACATCTAGTTGATTGATAAATTCAAAGCAGATTATAATACTTACTTTGAGATATTCTGTTAAAAGTGGATGATGATAAATTCTCTAGATAAGTAATTCTGAGAACTATGAAAAAGTTATTTTAATTAAAAAACAGTCAGTTATCATAACATAAGTAGGATTTTCATCGAAACTCGACAGGTATTGTGCCATCATTAAAATTACTTAATACAGGCTACTGCAAGCCGTCAAAATTTACTTGCAAGATTGGAAACAAGTAATTCCTATACTTACTTACGATGGAAGCTCATAACAATGGCATTATGGGATCATAATAGTAATAACATATCTCTTCTTAGGCGTTACACTCTTGCCAGAGTGGTCGTAGCCGTCACGCCAAGGTTTGTGGCCTGCTTCTAACATGACGGCTTTCATGGGATTTTAGTGCAGTGGTTTGCCCTTGCCTTCTGCACCAGACATTTTAGAAGTTATTTAGACTCCTAGGCCGCTAGTAATAACATATAACAGTTGTATTGTACACCGACTTCTCTTTTAAATTGGTGACTTTTGATCATGATACATTAGTGGCCGTAACAAACATAAAATACGTCCTTATGGAAAGTCACCCCTCACTAACAGATACCTATTTACCTAAGGACTTCTGTATGTAAGAAAAACGTCGTAATATCCCCGAATGCCTCATAATAAGAAAAACGTTTTCTGGAATGTGACATTAATAGTCCAATAATAGCAATTCTAGTGAAATAAGTGAGTAGCTATGAGGCATTCCAGAGCTGCAGTCTCGCAATGGCACTACGCAGAAAATTTGTTAGCTTTAATATTTCTAGTCGTTGCTTGGTAATGGTAATTAAAATAATTAGGAACATTTTCTGCGGTTGGTAGGACCTTGTGCGAGGTCCGTCCGGATCGCTACCACCATCTTAACCGCTAATCCTGCCGCTAAGCAGCAGTGCTTGCACTGTTGTGTTCCAGTGTGGAGAGTAAGACAGCCGGTGTAATTACGAGCACAAGAGACATTTCATCTTAGCTCTCTGGGTTGGCAACGCATCTGCAAACCCCCCGGGGCTGCAGGTGTCCATGGGCAGTGGTGATCACTTACCATAAGGTGACCAACCGCTCGTTTGCCTTCCTCGTCGTATAAAAAAAACAACAAAAAAAGTTTTTTTTTATTGATAGAGGGAGGCAAACGAGCAAACGGGTCACCTGATGTTAAGCGATCACCGCCACCCATGAGAACCAGCAACCCCAAGAGAGTCACAATGACCGCGAAATTGTACGTCACTTGGTATGTCTACGCCGAGAATCCCGATTTATTTAAACTACCTAAAGGTTGGATTGGGAACTGATAAGTTTTTTAGCCGATGCTTAATGTTATTTTTGTCCATCGAGATCTACTTCACAATCAGGCTGATTTTTTAGTAAAATACTTTGGCTTTATCTCTAGCCATAACATATTTCTTGGCGGCTGTCTAAATATCTCGGAATAAATGATCGATATTATGTCAACTAAAGGTAGGAACAATCGATCCATTCGCATAAGGCTAAACGCTTAGAATTTTAATACAACAATTAAACACACTTGAATGGACATGTAAAATGTACTTGTCAAGAGCCAAAAATAAAATTCGCCCTTCAAACTGCATCAATCTCCGCAATTTCTAACCAAATTTTAATAACCACTTAATTGAAATTAATTTCAGTATTAAATCACGCTGACATTTCACGAAGCTAATTCAAATTGGAAATTGATAATTAGTCGTTATCACTTATCAAATCCTGTCACGCCTATGCGGGTAGCGATAGCCTTTGTCATGGGCAGTTTTCTGCCTATCTTATCGCTATACGAACTCGGAGCTGATTTGTTTTTGTTTCTTTAAAGTGAGTTATTAGAACTTTGATCTATTAATTCCTTACTCTCATTGAGCTTTTGCTCTGTGAACTGTAGACCTCGCGACTTCATTTTTGAAAATTTTCCGTTTTTTATTTAATGATAAAAAATGAATCGCCAAAAAAATCCTATATAATTAGATAACCTGCTCATAAATGTCACGAGAATCGGTTGAGAAATGCGACCTGTAGACGAGAACTGCCGGCCAGACGCTGGAAAGACGCCGGACAAGATAAAAATACAAAATATATTTTTTTCCAAGCTGAAACCGAGACGCTTCGCTCACTTTTTTCGCTCGGTCAATTAAGGTAAGCGTCCACATGTCGGTATCGTACGCAACGGACGCATCGCACGCAACGGATCGTTGTATTCTTTGTATAGAAACTCATATAAGTGCGTCCACCTGTCCGCATCGTACGCATCGCACATTGCATATATTTTTGTTGCGTACGATACCGACATGTGGACGTTTACCTTTAGGGTGGTTTGACCGCAGTTTTATGGGTTCACTGGGTGAGCTCGCCCGTGGATCACGGTAAAACAGCGGTCTTGTGAGAGGGCAGCCAGGCTCGCGATAATCTTTGCCGCGGTAAAGCTCGCCCCTGGATCACGGTAAGACAGCGGTCTTGTGAGAGGGCAACCAGGCCCGCGGTAATCTTTGCCGCAGTAAAGCTCGCCTGTCGATTCAGTTATTAAACGCAACGTTAGGTCAAAGACTTCTTTAGGGCAATGCACGTTCGAGAGGCGCAAAAAAGCATGAATTGTGCAGTGCCGATGAAAAATGCATATATAATGTAATGTGTCTCTGAAATGCAAGAGGCTTAAACTGGATGAGACGAATGAATGATTGGTCCCAGTTAACTGGCTATTAGGAAAACGCACTGTAATTGGCTTCACTGAATCAATGGTTTGGAGTCAAATTAATAAGCAGAAGTCTGTTGTCCAGTTTTTCGCTCATTAAGCTAAGTTAATGTTAAATATTAGTTTAGCCGTGCCGTGATAGCCTAGTGGTTTGACCTGTTGCCTCTGAAGCAGAGGGTCGGGGGTTCAAACCCCGGCTCGCACCTCTGAGTTTTTCGGAATTTATGTGCGAAATTACATTTGTAATTTATCATGAGCTTTTCGGTGAAGGAAAACATCGTGAGGAAACCTGCACACTCCTGCGCAGCAATTCAATGGTGTGTGTGAAGTTCCCAATCCGCACTGGGCCCGCGTGGGAACTATAGCCCAAGCCCTCTCATTCTGAGAGGAGGCCTGTGCCCAGCAGTGGGACGTAAATAGGATGATGATGATGATCATTATTAGTTTACAAAAAACTGTTTATCCATCTGTGTGATATCGGAATGGAGCCCAACTGAGTGGAAAGGTAAACTTTGATCTTCTCATTCAAGAGCGAGCACCTTATACTATTGTTTAGTTTGATCTTAGAACCAGTAAGCTACACTGATCCAGTCAGTTACACTTTTCTGATCTACACTTGTATCAGAAGTTCGAGCACGAAGTTTTCGAATCCTGCGTAACGTTAATGAGAAATTTGTATGACGTTTGGAACAACGCCCGCCAGTGAGCGTGCGTATTTCGAACTAAACTTTAGTAGAAGGTTTCTCGATTTAGATACGATAACGTAACGTTACGCATGGGTTCGAAAACTTCGTGCTCGGCCTACCTATCTAATACGTTAAACGGGGATCAAATAATGCTAGCCAGAGGGTCGAGCACGACTTCACGAATGCTGCGTAACGTAAAGTCGAATAGTAAACGTTGCCGTGTTTGTATGACGTTTGGAACAGCGCCCGTCCGTGAGCGTATTTGGAACTAAAATTTAGTATGAGGTTTCTCGATCTCGATACGATAACCGTAACGTTACGCAGCTTTCGTAAAGTCGTGCTCGACCCTCAGTTTTTTTAGTACCACTGAATATTGGTGGTAGTACCTCCCCCCTCCGCGCCTTATTCGCAGAATGTTTCAGCGCCTTCATAAAACCCAAGTTACATGACTTATGACATTTGTCTTAGATTGAGCCGGGCGTTATCAGGACATGACGTGGTGATAATGACACGTCTGTTTTCATCGCGTTTCCTGTATTCAGTGACATGAGAAAGGACTGTTTGTATGAGGAAAAGTTTGAGATCATTTCGATAGTTTTCAGTTGAGATTTAACTAATAATATTACGAGTTTGAGCTTTCAACGAGACCAAATCAGGCAGTCTCGGTTCATCTTAAACAGGTGCATAACTTTGAAGCTAAACCTTAGACTTCTCGGAAGAAAACAGCCAGCAAGGAACAGCGAAAAATTACACGAAACTTTCCGCGCTATTACGAATTCAACACGATAACATTTGCTTGAAATTTGGCGAAATTGTATTAAAGTAATACACGGAGGCGTTCCAGAAGTTACGAATAAAAAGTACCTAGCTTGTATGCGATACTCCAAGTTTGCTCGAGGAACACTGACAATGGAAAATTATTCTACATTCGTAACTCCGACCACTTGTTAGTGGTTCCCAAGTCGCCCAAATTTCCCTCGGGGGACGTGAGTCGAATTTCAATTGTTTAACGGCGAATGCAGTTTTGAATTTGATGAGGGCTATCGCGAGTCAAAAATCCGCTAGGATCGCTGGTGCTGAGTGAGGGTATCTGTCAATTTCCACCAATCATAGGCCAGTAGCTTGTCTGTCATTGGTAGAGAATGACAGATAGACCTCACTAGACGAGACGCAATTTTGAGGCCGAAGAATACTGAATGGCTTTAAGGCTATTGCTGGCCAGTGTCTTTAATGAAGTTATTTTTATTCGTAATTTTTTTTTATGACCACAGTATACATAAAACAAAAAAATTAAAACCGTTATTATCTGCATGATAATTAAAACACAATTTTTACAGTTACAAATAAATATTTATTGTACCTGTAAACATTTCAACTGAAGTTACTTGACGGAATTTGAAATACACAGCGGAACATACAACCTCCTCGTTTTATTTAAGTCAGTTAAAATGTACTTTTCTGTTTAAGAAAAACAAAAAACCCCACACAGTCTTATTAAATAAGATTCTCGGAATAATATGGAAATGGTTCGAAATTCCTTAGAAGTTTAATGAAAAGTTAAACAAAACAAAAGTTATGAAAATACCTAGCTATAGGCTAAATGTGAGCTATTTTTATCAGATTTTTAACATGAAACTACCGTGAGACTCAATCATAATGAAATAAAAACGGATCACTCACGTATATAAGTCGAGTTTAGCCCGACATGTTTCGGACTAATTCGTAGTCCTTCCTCTGGTAGCGCACGACCCAGCGGCGGCGAGACGCACACTGCGAGCCGCGGCTCTGCTCGCGCGACTACTAGACTCGCCTAAACTCGACTTATATACGTGAGTGATCCGTTTTTATTTCATTATTTTTAACAGACTTCAAAAAAGGAGGAGGTTCTCAATTCGATTGTATGTTTTTTTAACTTGGGACTGTTCTACAATAGTGCCTTTAACTTTCGCGATTTTTACTCCTTTTACTAAAATTCCGGGACTTGATCACGTAAATTTTACCCTCGTGATCACAGCCATTGCAATATAGCCGAAATAAAAATCAATTCCGGGATTTTCAGGAATGTATGTATGTTTGTAGGTATGTAAGTGAAATGAATTCGAAACATCTGTTAATACAACTAGATGACGCACGGGTCAGAGCATCGAAAACGGCATTACAACATAACGTCTTACTTTCAGATTGGGGTCTTATTTATTGGACGCAAAATTGCACGTTATTGTAACCGCGTAAGGTATTAAGTAGACACTACAACGGTGCCATATTTTTACCTCGTTTTTGTCATTGACACGCTATGTGGACAATTATTTTTGATCGAAGATTTAAGACATATTATTCTCACTTGCCACCTTCAATTTTCTTAAATAAATATTGTGACAGTTTGTCTAAAGTGACCCATAGAATTTCACGCCTCAGCTCTATTGACAATAGCAACCCTTTCCTATGTATGTAGCAATTCTCTAAATATCTCGTTATTTGCTCTAACACTGGCAATCTACGACTCAATCTATAAACCTCGGCACACGTCAAACGGCTTCTATGCCCAACAACCGTGTAATGGCTATTTTAGCTCACGCAGTATCTGTGAAAAAAAAACTATTAAATTGGAGCTGGCAGTGTGTGGCCAGTGATAGGCAGCCCCTTTCGCGCCTCGTAGCTTTTCAATTTTTTAATACAATTGAAAATCGAATGTTGAAAGCTGATTGGCGTTTCGATATCGGTATATTTTGTGGTTGGGAATTTTTCGTTCCGCGTTCGAAAAGTGAAAACAGTTTAATTTCGAAATAAAGTGCTAAATAAAAGAAACTGAAATGTAATGTTTCTGCGATGTTCAACGTTCAGAAATTGTTTGCCGTAGTAGCACAACTAAAGACGTTCATAAAATTTCTTCTTAATCCATATAAAAAAATTAATGTACTTACCTACCTAAGTAGAAGTTTTTTTTTATGAGCACAAATTAATAATTTATTATTATCATAAGTTAGGTACTTGTACGTACTAAGTGTTATCAAGTACAATTTGGTTCAGGTTATTTAATAACATGTACTCCTCAAATCTTATTACTTCAGCTAGAAGCAAAACTCTTCAGTAAAATATTCTCCTTGCTTCAGGAGGTTCGGTCATTATACATAGAAACTAACAGACGAAACCAAAATAAAATTCTTGTACGCAGTTTCCTCGTAAATCTTCCACTAACTAATATAAAACAAAGCAAATAAAAGTATTTGAAATATCGACCAACATACTATAAAAAGCGTATTTTATATTCAGTACAACTTCAATACTCCAGCATAATTTTCCAAGTGGGTTGTCTTGTAGGCACCTATTTCATTTCACGTAAAGCTCCTAAAACTGAAACACAACGAATCATTAGTGTTTATTTATAGCAATTAGTATTTTAATGAATTTTAATTTGTCAGCATTATCCCGGTCACGACTATTGGCCGACTGGCGGAGCGCCGAGCAAATTTCCTGTTCATTGCGCGGTCGTAAAGCTCACCGCTCAGCAGTTGGTTGGCAATGCGCGCAGTGTATAAAGATATTAATAATAGTCGTGGCTGTGAAGTTACAGTAGACAGTGTCGTTGTAGAGAAAACAATTTGGTCGATCGTGTGTACTCAATTATAATCATTGCGCATTTAGTGACTTGATTAATTGCAGTTTCAATGGTAGGGGTTGGAGATAATTGCCTTTTATGGCGTAGCTTACCTGTATCGGTACCATCATGATCATTATCATGTCAGCCAAAAGACGTCCACTGAGGGTCGAGCACGACTTTACGAATGCTGCGTAACGTAAAATCGAATAGTAAACGTTGTCCAATTTGTATGGCGTTTGGAACAGCGCCCGCCCGTGAGCGTATTTGGAACTAAAATTTAGTATGAGGTTTCTCGATCTCGATACGATAACCGTAACGTTACGCAGCATTCGCGAAGTCGTGCTCGACCCTCTGTTGGACATAGACCTCCCCCAAGGCTCTCCACACAGCAGACCGGTCTTGTGCTTTCCGCATCCACCGCGGTCCCGCGATCTTTACTAGGTCGTCGCTCCATCTTGTTGGAGGCCTACCGACAGCTCGTCTCCAAGTCCGTCGAAGATCGATATGAATATCTATTGTTATTTGTTAGATAACAATATGAAGGCAGTTTCTCTTGTAGGTATGTTGTAAAGAACTTTGATTTTTTTTTATTTTAAACCTAATTGTTATCCCACTGCCGGGCAAAGGCCACCGCTTTCTCTTTCCTATTAACATTATTAAGTTTTTAAGAATGATTAATAATATTGACTGTTTTTATATTAATAAAATAGAAATTCTAAGTATGTAGAAAAAAACCTTTTCCGTGGGCCATGCAAAAATCATCAATCAGAAAATGATGATATCCGCAGTAGAACTAAGGTTACCGATATAGCCCGAAGAATTGCGAATCTTAACCGGCAGTGGGCGGGGCACATTGCTCGCAGGACTGATGGCCGATGGGGTCAGAAGGTTCTCGAATGGCGTCCGCGGACCGGGAGACGAGCTGTAGGTAGGCTCCAACAAAACGAAGCGACGACCTGGTGAGGATCGCGGGATCGCGGTGGATGCGGAAAGCACAAGACCGGTCTCAGTGGAGAGCCTTGGGGGAGGCCTACGTCCAGCAGTGGACGTTTTTCGGCTGTCATGATGATAATGATGATGCAAAAATCAGTCTTATGACAATGTCATAAACATTTTGACAGGGGGAAGCTTTTATCACTTTAATCAAGGACGATAAAACCAAGATGACTGCCTATGGCTATACAATGTCGCGTTCCTGTAAAATAATGAGCCTGCTGTAGCTAGTTTCGCTATAGAGAGGTTAATTTCGTATGACACTTAGACGTCTGGCTAACACAATAGCACCATCTATGAACTGAAAGAAAAAACGAATTAAGATGGCGCTATTGTGTTAGCCAGAGGTCTAAATGTCATACCAAATGAATGGTACAGAGACCCCTCCGTAGTAAAACTAGCTACAGCAGGCTTATTATTTCAAAGGAACGCGGCATCGTATAGACACTGGCAGACCTCTTCAAAATGGCAGCGGCGCTCCCACTTTCCCGGAATAATCTGAGGGGTGCACATTGTCACAAGACCACATAACTTTACTGGGCTCGTATGGCACTCCAACTATCCTCTTTGTAGATGGTTTGCATTTAAGATAATATATTCTACAATAAAATGTTCATGTGTATGATTTACTGGGAGTTTTAGACATAGTAATAAGACAAAATAAATTTACCTGATACAGTTTTATTGACTAGCCTACTATTCATTTGGTTTAAGAATAATGGAATACGCGCTTATTAAATCCAAACCATTCCATTAAATATTAATCAAGCAGTTTAAATTAACGTCCAGTTAATGCTGAGCGGTTAACAGTCGGACGGCTGTTGAAAATTCACGTAAGTAAATTAAACATTGATCAGTTAACATGAAACTACCATGAGGCTCACTCACAGTGAAATAAAGCACGTCGGGCTAAACTCGACTTGTACGCGAGTGATCGGTTTAGCTTCACTATGATTGATCATTTAATGAGTTACAACTACAACATCCATATGTATGAATTTAAAATTAATACCACAAATTAGAATACATCTTCCAGTCACGCAACACCTACCTCTGTGTAGCATAGCAGCTATAGGCCGAGCACGAACTTTACGAATCCTGCGTAACGTTACGTTATCGTGTCGAAATCGAGAAACCTCGTACTAAATTTCAGTTCCAAATACCCTCACGGGCGGGTGCTGTTTCAAACATCATACAAATTTCTCGAAACGTTTACTACTCGATTACGCACTCGAGCCTCTGTGCTGGGATAGTTGCGTGCCTGTATGATTTTTTCTTCATTTAATTCAAAAAAATTCTCACTGGCCAGTAACTTTCAAAGCAACCACTCGTACATCAACGTCCACAAAGGTTGGCATAGGTTGGCTTATTAATGCTGCGTAGCTTGTTTGTCCGCCATTTCGCTACGTGGTTGCTAAGCTTGCAAATATATTGCGAGAGCATGCCACCGCATTCACGACGCAGATTTGAAATGCACTTTAAAGAATGCGCTTCAAATTGTGAATAGAACACTATTTTTAAAGTTGTTTTCTATGTCGGCTAGAGACGTTATAAGATTCTTTGAGTGTGACGCGTTGTTATATTGCAATGCAAGTCTTATAAAATTTAATAAAGTGCTCGTTATTTTATGTCTATGATGTTTGACCTATAAATTTAATAGAAAATAAAGAACTCATGATAACAATTATTGGCAAAGGCTAGATAAAAAAGAAACTTAGTAAATAGGCATACGAATAGTAAAAGTGAGTGACATTTTTAATGTAAATGAGCATTTAACCGCTTATCTACCTGTTTAATAAAATTTAAATTACGATTAACAAGTATTTTCTTAGCTTTATGATTGTCTAAGGATTGTCAAACTTCATAATGTAATTTACCATCTTCCACCAAAGACGGCCACTTCTAATTGAGTTTATTTATCTGATTATTTGGATTCGTGCGTGCGGTGGCTAGATTTAATTTGTCCAATTAAATCGTAATAGGTACTGCAGTAAGCCGGGTATAGAGTAATTTCAAAGACTTGTAATCTCAAGAAAAGATGGACGGATTTTAATGAAACTTAGTTAAAAAAAACCATTTCGATAAAACTGGCTTTCCACTTATCGTTCTTTTTTAGGAGCTCATACGGTTCATACAGCATTATACACACAGATGTGTCGGGATTAAAAAAAAACCCAACTTCTACAAAACTTAACTCTTGTCAAACATGACCGTGAGGAGAATTTGGCGGGAAACCGATGAAAGTGGATCGTTTCGTTAATTGAATCTTAGTTTCTGTGCTTAATGTTGTTTGGTGGATAATAAAGATAGTGTGTTATACAACAAATTAACGTGACAGTGCCCAGCAAATGAAGAATTCAAATGAAAATGCGTATTCCCTCTGTTTGTGACCCCCAAATATCCGCCAGCTGCTGCTCGCCGTAGCTCGCCGTAAAGTACACTATCGCTTTACGGAAGGCATGAGCAGCTGACAGGACGTGACTAGGACAGATTGACACAACTCTGACGGTGACAGGACTTTAATATACAGAAATTAACAAAACACATCAGACGTGGCTGTATGGACTCAGTTCCTTTGCCTATCCCTTATGGGATGAATTAAATAATAATAAAAAAATGCATGACCGTGAGTTAGTTCCATAACCGTTTATTCGTGAAGTCGGGTATATAGACAAATTTAACTTTACCCACTACCAAAATATCATCGACGGTTATTGTCTTATTCACAATAGTTAGTACTAAGTTAATTGAATAATAACTCTAATACCCAGAGGAGAGGAAGGGACGTGATCCCTTCTTAATGTAATAGCGGTAGTTAACTATCAGTTAAGGAGTTAGCGGTTGTAATAGATATTTGACTGCGTAATTTTGAGACAGGGGCCCGAGTACGAATATTCGAATTCTGCGTAACGTAATTGAGTAGTCACATGATCGAGAAATTTGTAAGACGTTTGGCACAGCGCTCACCCAGCGTATTTGGAACTATAATTTAGTAAGTATGAAGTTTCTCGATTTCGATACGATAACGTTACGTTACGCAGGATTCGAATATTCGTACTTAGGATGTACCTACATATCTGCGTAAATCTCTGCCGTATTTGTGTCAAAAAAGGATTTGTTACTCAGAGGAAGTTTTTTAGTGACACGGAAATTATTGTGCATATACCGTAAATGCGTAAACGAACGGTGGCTTTACCAATAGAGGAGAAAAGTCGAAATGTTAAAATTATCAAGTTTCCTACTGTAACTATAATCTAATATATAAAGTCGAAAAACCAGAACGGGACAAAAGAAACGAGACAGAGCGAGATGGCGCTTTACAACAGCATTTTGACACGTTTCTCCCAAACAACGCATTATTTCTCCGGATTTTTAAAGCAATTCGATTTTTTGATCTTGGGAATCGCGAAAAACTTGAGAAAATATGATATTGGGTGTGTAAGTTTTGTATATTAAGCAAAATAAAATCGCAAGTTCGAATTTCGAGCTAAAAGCGAGTGATCTATTTATCTATGCCAGTGTTGCCGTTCAGGGATAAAGAAAGCCATTCATTATCCTGCATTGCAGTCTACGGAAATTTTAAATTTTATCTATGAAATTTTTTTATTGATCACAAAGCAAAAAATACGTGTCCAATGTTTTTTTTCCCATAATCTGTCTGACGGACTAATTAGAAATATTACTTTTTTACCCAGAGGACACATTCCTATTGCTATAGAGATTCCTTACGTAAATATATACCGTACCTGCATCATATAATATTCCACGCGGGCGGAGCCGCGGGCGCTCTCTAGTTTAACTTAAAATACAATTATTAAATATCTAGTAATAGCGATAAATTCGCGTCAAACACAGCAAAGCATCCACCCACTGACCAACTGGCTTGAACAAAACACTCGAGACCTCTTGCGGTTTACGCAATAACCTCTCAACTTGATTTACCTTCTAAACGTGGTAACAAGGAAAGAAATTGATTACTGTAAGATTATAATTATAAACATCGGTTGGGTTTTGTTTGTTGTTTTTCTGCTACATTATTCGTTCGTTTAATAACATTATTAATCACAAGATTGCTCATATTTCATGAATAACTGATAATAATGATGAATAATGAATAATGAACCCAATACTTGGCAACGTATCTCATAGCACAAACGTCATCTTGTAATTTTACTGCTGTTCAAAATCATGTCATAAATCAAAATAGCTGAATGTCAAATATCATTAGCAACTTTGTTTTGAACCATCATCAATATCTATAGCAGTCTTTTTGTATTTGTATTTTATTACACATTTTTAGTAACTATAAAATCAGAAACAGACTAGAACTCATGTATTCCCTTTTCAGTTCTGACAAGTAACGGTATAAGGCTGATCATCGCAAATGTGTTCATTCAGTATTTTAATTATCATTATTTTAATTTAGCAATAATAATCATTCATAACTGTACATCGGTAATCTTGTGGCATTAAGGTAGCACTTGACAGTACCAACAAACTTTATTTTGGCTCTTTGATATAATTAACAAAATTTTCGGTACGTAATATACCTAATGCGTGCGTTTTGCGGGTGGTAGGACCTTGTGCGAGGTCCGTCCGGATCGCTACCACCATCTTACTCGCTAATCCTGCCGCTAAGCAGCAGTGCTCGCACTGTTGTGTTCCGGTGTGGAGAGTAAGACAGCCGGTGTCATTACGGGCACAAGAGGCATTTCATCTTAGCTCTCGAGGTTGGCAACGCATCTGCCAACTCTCCGGGGTTGCGGGTGTCTATGGGCAGTGGTGATTACTTACCATCAGGTGACCCACTTGCTCGTTTGCCTTCCTCGTCATATAAAAAATAATAACATTTTTATCATGAAGAAATACTAGAAACTTTGTCGCATCCCAAATCAGTAACTGTCAAGTACTTCAATTCTATGAGATTAGCGACGGTACCAACTAAATCCGAACGTCAATTCTGTCATCTTACCGCAAAAACATTGTAACAAAAATAAGCACTTTCGGTTTTTCCGAGTCGAGACTTACACGATAAAAAATTCGTAAAGTTGGGAAGCTGTCCCATGGCGGAAAAAAATGAAAAAAACAGGCAAAAGTATTTTAATATGAAAGCATTAACTTGGACGATGATTAATAACATTCGCTGTTTGTTTTAATCGCTCTAACTCTTAAACAGTTTCAGTAACGTTATAAATTTGAAGCAACTTTTATCCCTCGGGACTGAGTACACATTACTTTCGAAAACGTAATATTGTTGTAAAGATTTTTTTTTTCAGAAACTGTAGCCAGGGTGTGTAACTGAACAAAAAAACACTTCCTAAATCAATATTATTGTAAAATAAACTAACCAGATTAACAGAGGTGTAGATGGAATCTGTTATGTATATGTTGAGTACACCTATTAGTGAACAAATGCCTTTCTTGCTCGCACACACACACATACACACATGCAAAGATACAACAGCAAATCTATAGTCATTGGGTTGCCACCCCTATGTTATCACAATCGCGTTGCCTCGTTCATTCATTTAACAATACACTCGAATACACTTTTCGTCAAATTAAATTCGATGAAGATCCTCAAATAATTTGCTACCTTTTCCCGAGACCGGGAGCGTATGTATAATACTTTAAGTAATCACTGAAACAAGAATACATAGAAGACTAGAACAATAAGACTATCCTCGAGGATTGTCACGTGCTTACTCCAAAATTAGTGCCTACTCTCCAGGTCGAATTTTTCATTTAAAATTTCCATGCATTACAGTACAGCTCGTTTATTATTCACTATATATAGCATAAAGCAGACAGACGGGACGGGAGGCGCATTTGTCTTATCTATGCACTACAATTTTTCTGCCACTTTTGAGGGGGACGAGGAACACACACGTACAGCACACGTCTACGCTCCTGTCAAAATTTGTTACGTTCCTACTAACGCACACTAAAACAAAACTGTCACACAAATGCCAAAAACACTCACACAATCAATTATTGGCAACAAAAAGCCTCGGTGCTCGACCAAAGCCGCAGGTGAAAGCTTGTCAATATACGCACACAAAGGCTCTCAAAGTATATACGGAGTATATAATGTTTTGTATATCTATTTTCTTTCAACCGACCTGCCGACGACACGTCTATTGTCTCTGCTATCGCTCCTTAGGAGTGTCGTCTGAACGAGATTCTCAGAGAAATTATAGAAATAATTTGTTTATGATAATTATGCTTTGTTTCCCTGTCATATAATAAGGAGAAATAAGAAACTGTAACATATGGTTTTATTGAAAATACGTTTAAAAAATTCAAAACCGTCCAGAAAAAAATAAGATAGTCAAGATAATAAAAACGTTTGCCATGATAAATTGTTGTTTAAAAAAAAAGTTGCCGAAATAAACTGCTTACTAACGCAATGTACGAAATGCTATAAATACCTAAGTTTACACCTCCAATTAACACGTTCTAGATAACCTCCCAAGAGAACTTAATTGTTAACTACTATTTAGTGCTCGTGCACTTAATAGTGTGCAAGCAACCAGTGTCAATTAATTCGATCACTCGTCGGCTGACCCATTACGGTTGTAGAGTACTTGTCGTCTAGTGCATATTGGTTAGGACTATTGAACTGAAATAGGTGCAGTGTGCAATAAACTGAGTACCTACGAGTATATTTTAATGTTAGAGCATTTTATTTTTATTTATTTATTTATAAGTGGTGATTAAGACTGTTATTGAGGTATCTCAATGATTCAACATAAAACATAAAACAATAACTCATCATCATCATGTCAGCCGAAAGACGTCCACTGCTGGAGAATAGACATAGGCCTCCCACAGGGCTCTCCACTGAGCTGTCGGTAGGCCTCCAACAAGATGGAGCGATGACCTAGTAAAGATTGCGGGACCGCGGTGGATGCGGGAAGCACAAGACCGGTCTGAAACAATAACTATTTGGTATTTCATTCGTAGTCGAATGAAAATTAACATCCGAATTGTATTCACATATGCAAGAGCTATGAATTCTTTTTTATGAGTTTATAGCTGTAATATCTCCCCGTCGGAAAAAAGCTCTCTTCGTGCCTTTCTGATACTGTGATAATTTTGTTACAATGAATCCAGTAAGTAGTTAATTATGGAACACAGATCAGACTTATGAAGACGAATCATCCACTCAAACGTCACGTCAGTGTTACTTCCTGAGTTCAACATAAATACAGAAGAGAAGTCGTTGTAATATCAAATGTTGATTAAGAAGTTACTTAAAACTTTACTTAGAGCTCTCGTACTGAAACGATACATGAAATACAAGTAAGCGAGAAGTTAGCTAAAGGTGACAGCTGTCGCTTGTAGGATATGGCATATGGCTGTTTAAAACTTGTTTCAGGCTACCTACGTTGAAATAAAGAGGTTTCTGAAAATTCTAATTATGTGAACCCTGTAGTTCATTTCAATTTATAATAGTAACATGGATAACAAATAGAAAAGTCCTGACTGACTCATCAATTTTAAGCCCAAACCGACCTAGAAATCTGGAAATTGGCAAAAAGGTTTACTTTTTGATACCTAGACTTACCCATCACGTACTTTAAAATGTAAGGAGGGATAAGTCAACATAATTTTCAAGTGAAATAAAAAGATATGTATTTTCTCAGTTTTGGAAATTTTACCCCTAAACAGGTGAAAAGGGTGGGTTGAAAATATACTGGGAAAATATTATTTTTCAAGTTACGTTTACGAAACTTAGTAAATATACGCTTAAAAATAATCCTCTAAAATAATGATAAATAAATAAAATAAAATAAAATGCGTTTATTTCGGACAACAGAAACTAAAGCCTAAAGTTTTATGGCCTAGCACTAAGCAGCAGAAATATGAAGTTGGTGCGGTGCGAGCGGAATATTCTTTGAATGAAGCACCGACTTTAGTTTCTGTTGTCCTAAATAAACGCATTTTATTTTGTTTTATTTATTTATCATTATTTTAGAGGATTATTTTACGTTTTTTTTCTAAGTTTTTTTTTTTGAAGGCAGTTTTACTTTTTTGCTAAAAGATTTTTATTTCACAATTTTACGTTGATTTAACATTTTCAGAATTATCCTCCAACTCCTAACCGTTAAGGAGTTGTACCTTCCATCATCAGTTCATCAACATAAGATGATGACTACCGGACGCAAATACTTGAATAGCCTTAGAAAATATATGAAACACATGATACGTGCCTATAAAATTTGAGGGTTGCCCTCGATTTCCCTGAGATCCCATCATCAGATCATGACTTGGTGACAGTGGGACCACCTTAGGAGTATACCCTTTCGAATAATTATTTAAAATTTTGAGAATTACCCTCCTACTCCTATCCGCTAAGGAGTTGTACCTTCCATCATCAGCTCATCATCATGAGATGATGACTACCAGACGCAAATACTTGAATAACCTTAGAAAATATATGAAACACATAGTACGTGCCTGTAAAATTTGAGGGTTGCCCTCGATTTCCCTGGGATCCCATCATCAGATCATGACTTGGTGAGAATGGGACCACCTCAGGAGTATACCCTTTCAAATAAAAAAAAAAATTGAAGTCGGTTAAAAAGAAATAAGAGGGGTTGCCTGTACAATGTAGACAAGGGGTAGGGAGGGATTATACGAAATTCCAACGGGAGCAAAGCCGCGGGCAAAAACTAGTATTAAAATTTAATCCAATGATTGATTCAATAATTAATCATGTTAGATAGGGATTGAATTATCGCCTAACTTTTGAACGACCTGTTGATCTTGTTTGTTACTTCAACAAGTTGGCTAATATAGTCTAAACTTTCACCCCAAGGTAATATTTTACTTGCCTACTCGTTTCTTCTGATGATGTTGATACATTATCGTATAATTTGGTACAGTCAGCAGCAGATACTTCTAACAACCGAAGTCGTCACAATGATCTGCCCAAGCTCTTATGTCTATGACAATAGAGCCGTGCTTAGATAACCGTGAACGCGTCGGGTGCTTAGCAACTTTTGCTGCTGACTGTACAACATTGTTCTTTCCGAACTAACTTTTCTTGTATTTATTTTTACGGTCTCCCTTTCGAAATTGTTTCATTCAAACTGAAACGTACATATAGAGATAGGCCAGAAAAATAAATTCTTAAACCAACAATTGCTGGGATGGCATAGTTGCGTCGCCACGGTATGGTATGGTAAAGGTCTGGGTTCGAGTCCCAGTTCGAGAATTTATGTGCTGGTCTTTCTGTTTGAAATTTGAAACATAGTTGTTAGGTAACGATTAAAACGCATCAAATAAAAAATGTACACTGCCGCATTTTCGGTCACTCAGCACAACATTTTAATTCTTCTCAAATTTCTCTTTTTCTATTATTACAAGCTAGAAAGAAATTAAACACCGGAAGCTGTATCAACACAGGGCCGTGTCTCGCATAAATACCGCGTTTTGTTAAGGAGAATTGTTATTCAAACTGTCAGTCCGCCGCCATCTTTAATTTGGAAACGTATATTGTTCTTGTAGTTAACAAACTGTAACTAACTGTATTGAAACTTTCGCAACAAGTTGAAAGTATGTTTCTTTTGGACAGTGCTTGTTTTAAAAAGCTTTCAATATCTTTTGCTTGATTGTTTTGTTTTGTTTAGGTCACGTCTTGCAAGATTAACGCACTTCTAATGGTCGAATTAACTTGAAACTTGTTACGGACATGTAAATTGGATGACGATGCAAGTATAATAAACAAAAAAAAAATTTCAGAATGTTATTTTTAGCAAACATTTGCTGTAATTTTTGATAGCTTTTGTTGTTACACTGCTGGACAAAAGAGTGCCCCTTTTGTCACTCCTGTTACGTTTTAAGGGTTCCGTACCTCAGAAGAGAAAAACGGAACCCTTATAGGATCACTTTGTTGTCCGTCTGTCTGTCTGTCTGTCTGTCAAGACCCTTTTTCTCTGGAACACGTGGAGGTAGCATGCTGAAATTAATATCAAATACCTACTCAAGCTTGCGGCCCGTTGAAGCTGTGAAAAAATCAACCTTCTAAGTTAACGCGATCAAAAAATACAGTCATTAAAAAGGCAATTTCTATACAAATTGCCGAAATCCAAAACCTAAAGGATACTTCCAGTTGTGCTAGACACTTGAAATTTGGTATGAAGGTAGCTCTTATTGCACAACCACTCAGAAAAATCTCATAATCTTTTTTTATGTCTGTCTGTTGATTTCGCAGACATATATAAGTTGACCCCACACTGCGTAAATTTTGCTTAGGAGCAGGGCTCTGCTAACACTTTAACTAACTTCTGACATTTTAGGAAAAGCGTTAAAATCTATCTATGGAACCCTCGTGCGCGAGTCCGACTCGCACTTGGCCGGTTTTTAAATAAGCTCTTGATATTTTGGTCTATGTAAGTTTTTTCTGGTAGAAGAGCTGCTCAGCTACCCTGTGTGATAAGGCCACCTAGGACATCCCGTCTTTTTAATTCTGTCAGCTTACTTCAAAAACATTCCTTGTTCGAAACTTAAAATTTCGTTCATTTATGAACGTGCTTCATTTGTTTTGTTAATTGTTAACTTTGTGAACGCCATTATGGTCGCTCTTGGAATTAGTCTCGAGTGAATCCAGATGGCCTTTCATTAGCACGCGAAAGGATTAAAAATAGAAATTGAGACAGCAAATTCCCTGAATGATACTTTACTGGTGCCATTTTATTTTATTAACCGTGGTGCTAAATTTAGATTTTACTTTCTGGAAACAACACCTTCTACTCTCTACAACACAAACGATAGCCCGGGCTCGAAGCCACGACCCTCTGCTTTAGAGGCCATAGGACAAACCACTATACTTGTTTATTTTAGCATTAGAAAGAAGATAACAATGTCGAAATCTTGAAAAGCGCCTTTTAAAAATAAGTAACCGTTACGTATAAAACCATAACAATACAAATAATTAAATCTCATTTTTATTTATTTCTTACTCGCTGTTACCTGTTTTTAAAAAGCGGTTTTCAATAAAACGACGTGTCAAAATTATTACCTTCTTTCTAACGCTAAGATAAACGTTATAGGCTAGCATGGCAACCATTTATGTCGTCAATATTTTAGGTACCTACGTCTCTTCATCATCATCACCAGCCTTTTTTACGTCCCACTGCTGGGCACAGGCCTCCTCTCAGAATGAGAGGGCTTGGGCTATAGTTCCCACGCGGGCCCGGTGCGGATTGGGAACTTCCCACACATCATTGAATTGCTATTGAATAGCCGAAGCACTCTCATTCTGAGAGGAGGCCTGTGCCCAGCAGTGGGACGTAAAAAAGGCTGATGATGATGATGACGACTGAATTGCTTCGCACGAGTGTGCTAATTCCCTCGCGATGTTTTCCTTCACTGATAAGCTCATTATAAATTACAAATATGATTTTATTCCGCACATAATTCCGAAAATCTCAGAGGCGCGAGCCGGAATTTGAACCCACGACCCTACTGTACGCTACGTCTCTACCTATGTCCCTATGTACACTTTATCGTTAGTGCCACTACTAACAGGCATACAAACACATGTACTATTAAGGTCGTGCACGTCGAATGGAATCGCATTATCACTTTTTATCTGAAATCAGATCATACTGAATAGAACTGGTAACGGGATTCGATATGCGATAGTTATTTCAAGATTGTTAGTCGGAAAAGAAAATGCAAAGTATGCCAACAGTATCGTTTGAGATTATTTTCAGTTCTTGCTGTACACTTTTTTTTTATTTAACTTAAGCTTCACGGGCGACACAGTGTGGTTGTATTGAATTGAAGTGGAGTCTTTTATGCTCGCAGAAGTTGAAACAAGCCTTGAAGAAGATAAATGTGCAGTTTATGCAAATTTTTTTTACTAATTTGGAATTGAGAGCCATTTCCAATTAGAGGAACGAACTTTTTACTATAGTTTTACGGTTCTTAAGGGTGCAACTTATCTTATTAGTGTTTACTTACTTAAAATGTCAACCTACATGTTAAGAGACTTAAAATCACATTTTGCTAAAATGCTTGTCCATTAGAAACTAATTTAAACTATGTACCTAACAACTTTTTATTTCATTTTATATTCTCATTACAACTGATGTTGGAAATTCCAAAAATTGAAATCGTAGTCTTTCAAAATGGCAACTGCCAACTATTCAACATAGAGGGTTTTTATTGGCCAGTTCGACAAGGCAGCATTTCAGTCACTCCAATTTTGTTCTATGATGATGATGACATTCTGTGTTTAATCCTCTAGTCCTTTCAAGCACCGTGGCCTTGTACTTAGTCTTCAAGGTCCAACCAGAGGCCTTATTGTCTAATGCGCTCAACTTCACTTTGGCATACGCCACCTCTTTCACGCATGATGGGGTACCATTTGACAGAGAAAGATGGCGAATACCAGAGCGAAGCCAATAAGTGCGTTAGACAATAAGCCCACAGTAATAATACGGAAGTAAAATATGAAATAAATAAATAAATATCATGCGACAATTGACACCAATTGACCTAGTCCCAAACTAGGCAAAGCCTGTACTATGGGTACTAGACAACGGAAAAACATACTTATGTAGATAAATACATACTGTAATATATTAAACACCCAAGACCCAAGAACAAACATTCGTATTCATCATACAAACATCTCATGATCTCAATTGGAAAATCTTTTTGTATTTTTTATTATTTTTTCCAATTATTTTTATTTTTACGGTCTTCCCGTGAGTATCAATTATATTTTTAATAAACTCACCGAAACATGAATACACAGAAAAAAACCAGAAAAATACCAACCCCGGGAATCGAACCCGGAGTGTCGAGGTTCCGGGTTCGATTCCCGGGGTTGGTATTTTTCTGGTTTTTTTCTGTGTATTCATGTTTCGGTGAGTTTATTAAAAATGTAATTGATACAAACATCTGCCCGACCGGAGATCGAACCCGGGACCTCAAGCTTCATAGTCACGGTATATAACCACTAGGCTATCCGGCCGCATATTTCTCCCTAATTTAAACTTTTGACATCCATGGAACAAAATGTATGTAATTTCGTAGGTAAAGAGTAAAAGACTCAATGTTCGGCACGCGGCTCGTAATTCCGCCGCCGATGTTTACACGGGTTATCTCATAATATCGGTTTTTTGGTTGACGATTAATTTGATAATACCCAGTAATTGGAAAGCGGACACGCTTCATCAGGGGTTAGCTGCAGACTTTGTCTTTGTAACCGGAGTAGAGAGAGCTTTGGCTAAGCGAAGTTACGTATGGTGGTGGACAAACCTTGTGTGGCCCTGCCGTGAAATTTGTACAGAGTCATCATCAACACCAGGCTTTATCACGTCCCACTGCTAGGCACAGGCTTCTCAGAATGAGAGAGCTTGGGCTATAGTTCCCACGCGAGCCCAGTGCGGATCAGGAACTTCACCCACATCATTGGATTACTTCGCAGGGGTGTGCGTGTGCTTGTTTTCCGTCACCGAAAAGTCCATGATAAATTACAAATGTAATTCCGCACATAAACTCCGAAAAACTCGGAGGTGCGAACCCGCGACCATCGGCATGAGAGGCCATAGGTCAAACCACTAGGCTATCAGGCTTTGTACAGCGTAAGCATTTCAAATTGGTCAGCGCCGGGAAACTTAGAACTCTATAGAAACCGTGTAACATAATGTTACACGTTACCTACCCAATTTTCAAGGTGACGCAGCTGCACTTTTTGTAACGCCAACCAACGACACGTTAAAGTGGGGTGAAAGGTGTTTGTCGACAGGCTAAGCGAGACGAGACAAGGCGCGACGAGAACTTTAAATTGATACGACAAAAATTCTCCAAGTACGTAATCGAGATGGGTCGTGTGGAGAGTCCACAAAAAAATTGGTGGAAATGGACCTTTCATCTCACCTCGCCTTGCCGGTGAAGAAGCACTTTAAATCGGGCATGTGTGGGAATATACGTATGTACAGTGTCTCGGTATAAGAATAAGTCAACTTCCCTGAAATCCTTGTCACCGATTAGCGACTGCAAATGTTTGACACTAACAATTTATTAGTAGTTCTTGGTGTCATCCGAAATTCGCTACCCTTGTCACTGTCAAGCACAAGTTCATTTGGCTCCCTGGCCAGGAAGGAAACAAGTACGCTTAAACAATATATTTGCAAAAATTATTACATGAAGCATAGCTCGTAACGGCAATTACCTTTTCAGTTGCATCAAAAATGTCTCATTAAAATACGCGGTTGCAAAACAATAAAGCAATTTTGTGTTTTAATAATTGGTAACAAGCTTCTGACATTTATAATTGCATTCCGAGTCCTGATTAGATAGATAGATAGATAGATAGATAGATAGATAGATAGATACATTTATAATTGCATTCCGAGTCCTGATTGTATTCTTAAACTTTGATGGAACACAACGAGCGTTGCTGTTTTTTGTTATTGATGTTATTCATAAATGGTTTATGTATGATTTTTATATTACCTTATTTATTTAGAGACTTTGATTACTATTCAATATGCAGGTCCCAGAGGTGTGCATGATTTCAAAAAAAAGTTCTTTTTTTACGGAATAAAGACATATCTAATTTTTAGATACAGAATCATTAATGATGATTTAAAAAATTGTTCCCCTTCCAATTTCATCGTGATCGAATGTGGGCTTAAGAAAAAATACCAGACATCGTTGTCTAGGCGTCTCATTTTGGTCGAAAAACTAATTACACGACAATCGGTAATTTCTCCAACCCTTTGCACAAGAGTTAACAACAGCACTAAATTTAAACAACCAATCATTAGACAGATTTATGACAGCTTAACATTTTACAGGAGTTAGACAGCAGTCATTATAAATTTAACAGCTCAAAACGCGTCAGTCTCGAGGAAAATTTAGTCTTAGGGGTCCATCTTTTACGATGGAAATGAAACGAAGCTATGCAAATGCCGACCGACAGTTCCTGGTGGATCAAACCTGCTCTAGAAGGGGCGGTAGTTATCATATCAAATAGAAAATATCGGTTTAAAAGTTTTGATTCGTCAATATTGTCAAAAAAAACAGTATAATAATGATATTTTGCTTAAAAATGTAAAAAGTTGTATATGTATATCTCAATATATGTATTTTAAAGGACAGGTAGTATAGAGGTAGTAATTAGAAATATAATTATTTAACTTGTGAAACAATACAGTAAAACCACAAAGACATAAAATATACGAAGAAAACACTTCTAACTTCTAAATTACATGAAAGCTCGGTGCAAATTTTAAACTCTGCCATATTCCATGCATCATAATATTCAGTGACGCATTAAAAGCTCACTTGCGAAGCTTTGAACTTCCAGTAAAAGAACTTTGTTTATTGAAAATCCATTTGCAAATAGCAACAGTTGTGGAATTGGCAAACACGTCGTAGGCCGCTACGGTGCGTAGAGGCGTAGTAAGTCTACGGTATTTCGTAGCGCCGATTTACGGGCGAATTGTTTTTTAAGGAATTCTTTTTTGATAGTATTTAACCGAGAGTGAGAGAACTTAGTAAATAAACCAATTGACCTAGTCCCAAACTAGGGAAAGCCTGTACTATGGGTACAACGGATAAACATACTTATATAGATAAATACTTAAAACATACTTATATACCTATGAAACATCCAAGATCCGAGAGCAAATATTCGTATTCATCATACAAACATGTGATCCGACCGGGGATCGAACCCGGAACCTCAAGCTTCATAGTCAGGGTCTCTAACCACTCAGCTATCCGGTCGTTCATACCTTGCACGCTTAATTAGGAGACGTAATTGTTTCATTTCGTTACAAGTTTCGTTTCTTATTATTGTTTTTGAAAGCAAAACGTTAGTTAATAGGGACTGAACTTAAATTTTTTTTTTAACCCTTTATTTGGCAGAACTAAAAAGAGAAATCCTAAATTCCAGTCCCTTCTGATTTTATATCTACTAGAAATGTGTAATAAAAGTCGCTATAGATAATTGATGGTGGTTCACAACAAAAATGTTTTAAGTAAACTTCTATTGCTAATGATATTTGACATTTAGCTACTTTGGTTTATGACATAATTTTGAACTGAAGAAAAATTCATAGAAGACGTTTGTGCTATGTACTGTCTATGTTCATTGTGATGTACATTGTCAAATTAAGGGTTCGACTTTTAAAATACAAATAACCTTTTTTTCCGAGAGCGTCTAAAAATACCACAATATTAATGTTTCATATTCTCCTGTATTTCTCATTATCCCTGTCATTTGACACCAAACACGGTCAAAACGTAAACGGTATTTTTTTCATTACATTTTAACCATTGAAAATCTCATATAAACATCATAATTTTGGAATAACTTTCTTTAAACTTCCTTGAAACTTGTTCGGAACATGTAATTCACAATGACATTGTCAAGCCTACAAATACACCAAAACACACACACAGGCAATTCGTCGTGAGTATTAACAAAATAATAACTCAAAATGTTAACTTTTTAAGCTTCGTGGCTGTAAGGGGGTAATTCCTTTATCCTTAAAATTGGCATTTATGAAAATAACAATAAAAACGACGCCGCAACAAACCTAATTTTGCTGTTGATATTGGCGCTGTTGCACAAAAACGATATCTCTTGTATGTCGTCGCGCAAGTTCTTCATTTCACCACCGACCAAATTTACTTGTTACAAGTTCTACGTGCAGCGTGTTTATAATGAATTATTTCTCTCATTGAAGAGAAAAGCCTTTCAAATGTAATTAGGATCTTAAGCTGGTTTTTAATTTTCTATTGATTAAAATTTATTTCTTTCAATTACAATTAGCTTTTCTCCTGACTTGGTGAAAAATGTCTTCTTTAGACTTTTTGATAATTCTAGAAGCTTCGACATCGTATTTTTTTTTACTAACTACATTTAATACACTTGGTATATACAGGGCTCCAGGCTCCACTATAACTTTGTTCCATTCGGCGTCGAGACCCTTGGTCCGTGGGGTTCCAGCTCTTCTTTTCTCGCCTCAAAGAGGGAACGCTGCGCTGCCGCGGCATCTTTGAACCCATGCTCAAAGTTACTACTCTTTTAGAATTGCTTTAGATTTTGTTAAGTAGTTCTAATTTAGTACAAGACAAAAGTGTTTATTTTATTGTCTTAGCTTATTTTATAAACTAGTGGCTCTGTGAGCTGTAGACATCGAGACTTCTTTTCTAAATCTCACAAAAAACGAATCGACAAATAGAGTCTATATGTATAGGTAATTAGCGAACCTGCTCACAAAATTTTAAGACAATCGGTTGAGAAATGCGACCTGTAGGTGCCTATAGGAGAACAGTCGGACAGCACGACGGGGGACAGCCGGACAGCCGGACAGCGGAACAGCTGGACATACGGCGGAAATACGAAAGAAATTTTTGTCCAACCTGAAACTGAGACGTTTCGCTCACTTCGTTATTATGTGTGGAAAAATGCGTATTTACTTACAAACTTTAATAAAACTTAGTAAGTAAATGAGCATTTTCCTACGAATAATCCGTTAAAAAGCCCAAGAATGTAAGTACCCGTCTAAAGGACTGACCTTTAGCTCGTCTGGGTCCACAAGTCGTTGTCTGTTATCGTACAGCATAATTGTTGCGACTAACGGTCCCGCAAAATATCGCAAGAATAAACTCATTTGTATATTTTTTTATTTCTGTAGTATTTTCATAATTCTTGATTCAGTGCTTTCTTAAGTTATGTGTGATAATGGGTCTAACTGCAAAACAGCATATTAGCCGGTTGCAATATTATGCAGATTGGGCCACCTCGTGTCCCTTGGATTGGTTAATCTGATGGTACATTAAGTCAAGTCGTGCACAGCCTTCCGAAGTCACTCACGGTGCAGTTCAGTTATTCAATAGCACAAAAAATTTGGTATTTAAAAATAAATTCTAACATGAGCTTTTTCGCCGACTGTACTTACATTGTTATCTAACTTAGATTTCCATACCAAATTTCACGACATTCCGGCCACTGAAAATGGGTCAAAATTAACTTGCAAGATTTGACCGGAACATAAAATTATGTATGTACGAGTAGTTAATAAAAAGCTTGTGTTTGTATATAAATCGATGTTGGAGCTCCATTCTTATCTTCTTTTCATTAGAGAAAACTTACTTTGTACCTAATATTTTTCATAGTTTCACTACGTAATTATTATAAAACAAAGTCCCTCGCCTTGTCTGTGGGAACGCGAGAAACTCAAAATCTACTGAACGGATTTTTATGCGGTTTTCAGCACCATAACATACTTTTTTTTCGGATGGTTTGTGTGATTAACTAAATTTGGATACTTATAAGTAGTGGAGAAAACCGTGCGAACCAGTTAGGTCGCTAGTTTAATTATAAAAAAAAAATCCGGTTTGTTTTACCACAACAAACTATCCTCTCTACATAGTTGAGTTGTTATTTAGAACTCCCGCCTCGTGCTAAAGTTAGTAATTCGTTGTCCGCACTAATACCAAACTGTTGGTTAGTGAACTAGAGTTAATGGCAATAAACAACAATTTTATTCCGTAACTTTGCAAACTATAATTATTTTGCCCCCTAGAGAGTTGGCTTTGGTTTTGTCTGGAAATTAAGATACAATTAAAACGAGGATGGTTTTTACAATACAGCATTAGGACCACAGAACTCAGGATAGAAGGAAAGAGTTCATCGCTTCGTTTGGGAACCGAGCGTTTAATATTTTGCGTAGGCATTTTGACGTGACGAGTGTGAGTAATTTTGTGAGAAAATACAACTCCAACTTTTTTGGTGGTGTTTGAACAGTTCATTGTAGAACATGATAATAATAATGATATAATAAGTAGTAATTATAACAAGGTATTTTGTTTTTAAAACCTGACGTCGCACGCGGATAGCGGTTGGGAGCTGGAACGCGTAATGAGGTTCTCAGTCCTTCTTTTCGGCACGGGAGGTACAAGGAAATTAATTCCTGACCTGAACCTTTTCATAGTGAACGTCACAGAGACATCGCATTGCTTGACAAGGAAAATCGTTATGACGTTTACTTTAAAAACGTTTTATGGTGGGTAAGGAATTAATTTCCTCGACTGTACATACACGCATTCCTTCTATTCCGATATAGTTATGTGGTGAGGAGATTTTAAGATGTTCATCATCTCCAACCTAGTTAAGTGCCACTGCTGGACACAGACCTTCTCTTATAGTATACCTTGGCCTATAGTTCCCATGCGAGCCCAGTGTTTGGAAACTTCACACACCCATTGAATTGTTTCGCAGGAGTGTGCAGGTTTCCTCCGATGTTTCTCTTCACCGAAAAACTCATTGTAAACAAATGTTACATGAGTAGGTATGACGATGGTGGAGTGATGATGTTGCGTCATAGTTTTAGGTGTGTTGTGAGGAGCGGAGAAATATTTTTTTGGTTAACCATTAGTATTCATAAAAATACTTATAAGGAAATACGAACAAAGGTGACCTTTTCGATGTCCCTTCCACTTAATTAAATATTAGGGATGTCCCGCTCATTTCAATTAACATTGCAGAAATAAATCATGTTCTTGGTATTGTCACAAATAATAATCTGTTTATTGTCACGATGTATATTAATTTCCGTAGTAAGTTTATCAAAGATCAAAGTCAAAGGACTTTGCAAACGGAACGGAAACAAATGAGATATAAGAATTTTGAAGACATATAGATAGAACTTGGTTTGTACAGCAAAATTACGTTATTTATCGCATTTTTGCTCCAAGATCTCATCGGACGCTGTTCTTCAATATGTCGAAATGACACTTACCTCTCGAGATGCCTTTGCATAGTTCCGGGACTTTGCCAATTTTGTACATTCTCTTTATGAACTAAAAACAAATCTCCGCAGCGTATCAACTGTGCCAAATAACTACAATACAGATTCCTTGAAACTTATGATAACCTCTACCGATTGCGTTGTTAAACACCGTATCAGGCAGGAGCTCTTAATGCCCTTATATTCCTATTCTTAGCATTATATCAAGCAAGGTACAAATATAGCTGCTTATATTGTTTCGTAAGTATTTCTTTGTCTCTCCTAAGTGAAAGCATCCAACACATATGTACGTATAGTGTGTGGACAAAGAGGCGCTTGGACAAGTTCTAGGTTTGCGAATAATATTATGCTTTCCTCTTAATGTGTACGCTAGAATGAGGTCATATAATAGTTTTGTTAAGGAACAAATCGACAAACATTTAATGCTTTTAGGGTTCCGTAAGGAAAAACAGAGCCCTTATCACTTTGTTGTCCGTCTGTCTGTCTGTCAAGATCCTTTTTCTCTGGAACGCGTGGAGGTAGCAAGCTGAAACTAATATCAAATACTCAAGCCTGCAGTTCCTTGAAGCTGTGAAAAAATCGAGCTTCTAAGTCGACACAATCTAAAGATGCAGTCATTAAAAAGGGTGTTTTCATACAAATTAGCGTCTTATCAAAACCTGCAGGGTACTTCTAGTTATCCTAGAAACTTGAAATTTGGTATGAAGGTAGCTCTTATAGCACTACCATTGAAATAAATCTGTTTATGTTTGTCTGTATAATTATGTCAATCACCAATATAAAGCGACTATACGTTTTGCTTAGGAGGGCTCTGCTAACACCGGACAATTTAAATATCGATTTACTTTTATTGACGAATTTGCGTGGATCCCTCGGTGCGCAAGTCTGACTGGCACTTGGCTAGTTTTTTTTGCTTGGTTGGTTGGTTTTGCAATTTATAAAGCGAAAAAAATTATGATCAATAATTCAGAAGATTTTGAGGGTTAATGGACCATCTCGATTAAAAAACTTTTCTATTTAAACTTTATTTAAAAGACACTAAACGTCACTCAAGCCTCCATTAGTTTGTCTTCTTCTTACTAACGGAAATGTCAATGTGACAGTAATGGACAAACTAACTTTAAGGGCATTTTAATTAAAATAGGCTTAATTTAAATAATAGGGGAGAATATCACAGACAGACACTTTTTTTGTTAGAGGTAAAACTTAGTGTAGATTTTGACTAGGATCACATCACTTAGGCCAACTTGCACCGACCTGATTTAGACTCTAACCGGGGTTAACTTGACGTACTTGTATCATCTGACGTTCTGTTAACCACGAGGTTATTGTCTAACCTAGTGTTAGGTCGGTACAAGTCGGCCTTATGCGTTGACTATATAACCCTTTAAAGCTAAGTTGGTTAAAAAGTGGCAAGTGTTTTAATTATTTCAGGTGTATGTAAAGCTTTTGAGAAGTACCTACCTGTCTACAAGATGAACACAAAGTGGGTTGAGAATGTTTTCTCATAGATACAGAATCAACATTCTTACAAGCTTTAGGCACATGTTATGTAATTATTGATGAGTTTTTAATTAACTTTGAAAGTAAATTTGAACTGCTGCCGATGTCGGTAGATAGCTTGTTCTTCTTAATTGTAAACAAGAACATTAATCATTTCGGGTTTGCGTACATATACGGAGGATTCACGTGTTTATTCCTATTCGGCACGAGGCGACGTGATGGCATTTAAATGTAAAAAAAAACGTAGAAAAGATTAAACTTAGAGATCGCCCAGGTAACGCTTCCATGAGTTTTTAAATCAAATACCTACAATTACGTTTATAACTATGTATAATAGCAAAACCCTTCCAGCCCTTAGAAATAAAACGCAGACTTTAATTGCTAATAAGAACGATTTTGATTACGATCGAATAGCCAAAAACTACGACACATGTAGAAATGAAAAAGAAAATAGCTGACTAAAACACTGAGCCAAGGTATTGCCTCAGATTCAGTTGGCAATAATCTATACCTATACCTATATACACTGACTGACAGACAACGCACAGCCTAAACCACTGGACCTAGAGACTTGAAATTTAGCAAACACAAAATTCACATTGAGTATCCTAGAGGTGCTCTAAGAAGGGATTTTTCGAAATTCCCACAGGATAGGGAACTAACTCACTTTGAATTATTTCACGGGGGTAAAGCCGCGGAGTATAAGCTAGTATAACTATACTTACATAGAATATACCCAGCGTAGAATAGTATTCGAGTCCACAAAATAGGCTATATTTCATATTTTCCGTTATTAAGCACATGTATTTATCTTCGAATAGGACGTCGTTTATTTAACGTGAAAATAATTTCTATCATGAAAACAACTAATGTTCAGCAATAAACGTTAACGTGGAGCTTAATAAAATGGCCCGTTTATTAAATAACGATCATCAGAGTAATTGATGGGATTTGGGCTTATGGAAAAATGGAATATTAAATACTTAACATGTTGCACGACCGACATGTTAGTCGTGTCTCTTGTTCAATCTCCACTCATCAAACTTACCCCTTACTTAATAAAATGGTACAGTCAAGTGCAAAAATAAATATTGGTGCATACGACTTACTCAAAAATATGTCCCATGGCTCTTATTTCGGCGAATTAAGATTCTAGTATTGTTGTTCTGGTGGATATTCGATACATATTTTTGCACTATAGTCACTAGTCCCGTTAATCGTAAGAAAACAAAAAGTATGCTCAAAACTGATAGTACTTCAAACAGCTTAAAGTATCCAGAAACTTTTGTTAAATGCCTACCAACAGAAATTTACAAAGCTCTGTACTTAAATTTGGCTCTCGCATAAAAGGGGCCCTACCAAAACAATCTCTTGCCAGCCCAATGGCCCTGATCAACTTATCTAGTTTACATAAAATCGAGGTCTTAACCCATTGCTATTTTGTGCCTAAACTTTCCCACAAATTGACGCAGATACCAGGACCAAAACAAAACACTTGGCGGGGAAAAGCAATTCTTTTGCGATCAAATCCAGCCATTCTTTAAAATTTTCAATAATCTCTACGATTTGTATGAATAACACCGGTTGTAGTCGAGAGATCGTTTCGTCGGTCAAAATACATTTAAACTGAGAAAATTATGATCTCAAATGCAGTAACTTTTTTTTCCTAAATTTTTATTATTTTTACGGTTTTCGTTTTTCGGAATATCAATTATACTTTTTAAATACTTACTGAAACTTGAATAGACGGAAAAAACAAGAAAACCCCCGGGAATCGAACCCGGATCCTCTACAAAATTCCTTGTCGCGTACGAAAATTATTACTATTATTTTTACCATATCACTTTTCTATATAAATAACTAGCTGTTGCCCGTGACTTCGTCCGTGTAGATTTCGGTTATCGCTATCCCGCGGGAACTACACAATTTTCCCGAATAAAAAGTAGGCCATGTTATTCCTCAATATTCAAACTATCTTTTTACCAAATTTCGTCTAGATCGGTGAAGCGGTTTTTCCGTGAAAAGGTGACAAACAGATAGACAGACAGACAGAGAGACAGAGTTACTTTCGCGTTTATAATATTAGTTAGGATCTAAAACGTTAATCATATTATTATACATCGAAATCCCAGTTAATGGTCATACGACATTGCAAACTTTGTGCTACAAAATCTACAATGTCTGGTTAAGAACTTAGAGGTACGTTAGCGGCAAATTGGTCTAACGACACAGAAAAGTTTGTGTCCGTGGCTTAGTTGGTGCAGTTGTGAACTAGCGATCTAAAGTTAAGTTTCGATTGGAGCCCGAAGTTAGTACTTAGTTTGCATATGACACGAGCACAGATATGAACTGTTAGCTCTACTCGTATAATGAGGCATCCAGGAATGCTTATACTGAACCTAAACACACAAGCCGTCCAATATTTCGGTTCTACGTTAGTGCCATAGAACTTTTAACGATTTAATAACTTCAACTATAATAGAACGTTTGAAACCATAGGAATAGGAAAGTTGAGGAAATACTCTTTAACTCAAATTTACTTAAATGTGAAATACTCCACTACATTATAAACATTACATAATAATTTGACTTAAAATAGCACGCCGTCATCGGAAACGAGAAAACATCTCCATTATAAATTAAAACATGGTTAATTTACTATTGCTCTAAGTCCTCTACATAAATAAAATATTTGTTTTCCCATTATTGCTTTGCTTTTCCTCTTATCCTGTTAATTAGGTTTACATTATTTAAAAGTGTTTTGTTCACATCTTTTATTAATTTCAGTTTTCTTGCCTATAAATAATAAACAATGTGAAAGTTTTTGGTGATAAATGATGATTAAAATTAAAACTGACACTGCGAATGAAAATAGAATAAAAAAAATCGACCATCGTCGATTGTTACTGCTGGCCAGTATCATTAAACTCGCCATTTTTGGAGTTAAAATTAAAAAAATATTCTCATTTATTAAACTAGGATGACAATGCAAGGAGCCTAGTACCTAATCTAGATAAAAGTATGTTACACGACTCGTTACTTTGGGTGGCAACGATATCTGAAATCTGTGAGTCGATTATGAGTAATCGATATTAGATAATCGAGTATCGATGTAATTAGTCTACTGAAGTGTGTGTCAACAGTACGGTTGGATGGGCACTTTGATAGCTCGCGATGTTCTTCGCTGAAAGGTTAACTGTGATTTCGCGAATCGGAATTTGGACAGTTGCGAGTAGACCGCGGGTGTGGAGGTACAGTCATGTGAGTTTTTTGTATTAATATTTCACCTTATCCTCATTATCCTGTCTTACTAGTACCGGGCCGGCACTAGTGCTCATGTAGCCCTATAAAAATGAATTGAATGCATTTGATTAGTAATCATTCTTATAAAGAAGAGTGCTGCAACTTTTAAACACTTAAAACCGGACTATGAATCCGAAATACTAGAAAAATACAGTTTTTCTATTTGAAGCGGTAAATCAAATTGATATTTTTTATCTTCTCGTCTCTAATCCATTTAATAAATCCGGTAAAACTATTCCAATATTGAGCATATCCTATCAATCATCCCAAGCTTCAAGCAACAGAAAACAAAAGAATAAAAACAACAAACAACTTTACGGTTCGTTGAATTATATTTGCAAATTCGATATAAACGTAAACTCAGGAATTGCGGCTGTCACCTTTAGAGACATCCCGCCTCTCCTTTTCATTTCGATGACAATGGCGTATCCGATTTCGTTTTTGTTTTTTTGAAGATCGTATTTTGTTTTTGCGTTTTACACCGGATATTGTTCGGCCAGTAATTTTATGAAAAGGATCTTTATCTTTTTCTGTTTTCAAGGAGTAGTTCACAAATAGCGGAATTATTAAAAAAATAATAAATGTGGTGATTAAGAGTAGGAACTTACTTGTTGCTTTCCGATACAAGTGTAATATATAATCATAAACAATTAACTACACATGGGCTATATTAAATAGCACCACCTACTTTAATTTGTTCTAAACTTTATTCCATTATGGTTGTCTGGTAGAGATCGCTCTGTAGCGATAAGGCCGCCCATTGCTACCTTGTATTTTCTTTGTGCTTTTTACTCTCTGGGTCATAATGGTGGACCCAGGTTTCATCTCCAATAACAACCCGCTTGAGTACCCCATCAGGATTTTCACCACACAGCTCCATAAATTCAGAACAACAAGCAACGCGGGTTTGTTTCAGCGGCGTCAGCATTCGCGGCACCCACCTTACACTGACTTTTGACATATTGAGATGGTCATGGATGATATTATGTACAGTACCGATAGAAAGGTTGGTTCTTTGAGCAAACGCTTTTATCTTCACTCGTCCGTCTTACAATATAATTTTCTCAACTTTTTTTATATTTTCTTGCGAAGTGGCTTCGACAAGCCGACTAGGTCGAGGGTCGTCTTCGGTGCTCTCCCTCCCTCGCCTAAATTCACTTCACCACTTTTGAATAGTAGTTAACAGTTCTTAAATAGTTGTTGCCAGAGCAAGCATAACGATGCCCACGTATCCATTTAAAAAGTGCAAAAGTCGCACGTTAATAAAGCCAAAATCAGATGGATTATCACGATTTCAATAAATTTTATTACAGTAATCGTAAATAAATACTGATAGAAAGTTATCATGATACTCGGGACTTGATCGCGTAAAAAATATATATTTAAATTTGAATTTAAATACAATCGACGTTTCGGACGCCACGTTGTGTCCATGGCCTCGAAGGGACTGAAGAGGCAGCTATCAACATCTCCTAGCTGCACGGGTTCCTCGAACTACCCGCACTTGGTCTTTATTGGTCTTTTAATTCAAATTTAAATATATATATTTTACGCGATTAAGTCCCGACCCGAGTATCATGATAATGTGCGAAAATCGCGAAAGATTAAATCAATGCATAGAAAGTTGTTTCAAAGTCATTTTTGGATGACAAATTAAAATACTAACGCCATTCCCGTAACTAGATTGACAGATCTTTCTCACACTCACAGGTAAGGTTTCCAACCTCGAAAATTTCGAAATTTATCTGTTGCGCAACTGCCAAAGAAACGTTACAACGTCGCCTTCACTGTAGGAAGTGAAATTAATCCCTAGATCGCTTCAGATAAGGCTTAGATTTGTATTCGAAATTAACTACTTACCAAGCGTGTAGTTATAAAGATACCCACCGCCGCCGACAAATTAAGCCGAAGCGTGGTAAAAACGGCTCAATTTTCTCTGCGTATATAATTTTATCTGCAGCCACGAGCGAAATTTGACCGTAATTACTAGTACTTTGAAGTCATTTGTCAGGTAATGGTTATTTGTTATACTTACACAAAAACTTTCGGACATTTTTGAAGGGGATTTCGTTCGCAGATGCATATCTAACGTATAAATAGATCAATGCTCAGTAACATGCTTAATTGATAATTGGTATTCATCAAAATGTATTTTTATCTTCTAAATGACGTACCCACGTGTATTGCTTATTAAGACTTACCTTCAGTGACTTTTCAGTCACTGCCACTTGGTGTCTACCTAATGTACCTATAGGTACCGTATTTTTACATAAATTTTCCATTTAGGTATTTTATAATTTCTATAAACTCCTGTTTCCCTCCTACTTAAAAGTACATAAGACGTATAATCATTTAAACTTTCGCGATTTTCATACATTATCATGATACTGGTCCCTTCGAAACCATGGATGCAACGTCGCGTCCGAAACGTCGAGGTATTTAAAATTTAATACATTTTTTACGCGATTAAGTCCCGAGTATCATGATAATACATAAGACATTGTTTCAAAGTTCATACTAGTATCAGCACATGTAGCACGCGCGCCATTTTGTCGCTTGTCGCGCAGTGCGTCCCTTTCATAGTGATGGTTAAATCAGTGAAGAACGCACTGAGCGACAAGCGACAAAATGGCGCGCGTGCTAGCCTCCCTGGACATGGGTAGGGTAAATCATTGTTTTATGGTTCCTCAGCAATCATTCACTAGGGAGACCCTCTCACGTCACGAGAGACCGAAAATAAAAAGGTGTGCGTGATGGTTTACGTTGTGAAACAGTTCCGTACAAAACTAAGAATAATGAGGATAAATTAGGCTGGCACGTCACTTATGTTCGTTGAGTTGAGAGAAGTGTCACTTATAAGGTTGAAAATGGAAGTTATTATGTCACTTTAAGTCATATTTACAAGGAACATGAACGAGAGACTGAGAGGACACTCTCTGAAGCTGATACACACTTTAAGTATTAGCATTTCCTGGGCAACCGCGTAGTGAAAGTGTGGAACAGTTTGCCCGAAGAAGTGATCAGTGCACCCTCAGTGAACTCTTTTAAAATACTGACTTGACAAATATTTTAAGCACAATCACACAAGTGGACAGTAAAATTATCGTAATTGCGTTGTAACCTACACATCGGCAATCTCGTAGCATTTAAGCAGCACTTGACAGTACGAACGGACTTTTTTTAATTTTTGTTAAAACCATTTGACACCTTATTAATAAATGTAATATTTTATCATGAAGAGATACTAAGAAAACTTGTCGTATCACAAATCGGTTGGATACTAAAATAAAATAAAATAATAAAATAAAATCTTTATTCAGAATACTTACGTACAAAGTGATACAATTAGGATACTTCTTCACACGTGCCTGAACTAGGATGAGCCTGTGTTTCAGACGAGAAAGAACTTACATAAACTATCTTCAAAATTAACACTTGCAAAAATTTATCGATTCTGATCTTAGTTTCTAAGGTGTATTACAAATTACACAGCAAAATGATTATAAAAACAACAATACTATTTAACAATGAAAAACAGTTTCTCACTTTCTTCAATTTCAACTGTCGAGAGGAAGTCAGTCGGACACCTGTACGCCCTATAATATCGCAAGGGTTCCTCCTGTTTTGTGGTAGGGACCCCTAAAAACTGTGAAAAGTGACGCGTACGTAACACATGACCTGTGTGGGCACATTGATTTACGATCATATTTCCAAAGGGTTCTTCCTAGGGATCTTGAAGGAAAAGTGGTTTTATTACCGACGCTACCTTAAAAAGGAGACGTCAATTATTTGTACGAGAGACTGAAATTTTCGAGACGGTTTTGCACACGTTTTTAAGAAAAGCAAAGGCACTGTTTAAAATTCTGTAAACTTGTACGAGGAAATTGTAATAGCTAACGCAAATAAATGTTATTTTATGTATTTTTTTCTTATTTGTCTTCGAATCACCGAAAAAAAGAATGTTGAAAACGTAGTAGATTCGTTATCAAAAACGATTATAATGAAGTTTTTCATTTTTATTTCAATGTTATTCGTTGTGCACCGAAGCGAACAATTATTTATTCAATTATATAACTGAACCACTGTATCACCGCGTAATCTAATATAACATAAAATATGTGCTATTGAGATTTCACTTTTATCCATTTTCGTAATCATCCAACAGAATTCGCAAAAACATAACAATATATACCACATTTAGTCTGAAGCATTTCTTCTAGATGAAAGAAAAACACACTCGGAAGGAACTTGTAACTAAATACGAAACATTTCCAGTCTTATTCCTAATCCATTTGCTAAATCCCTTAAACAAATACGAACGTGCCAGTAGTTTAGTAGCTCGCCCGTCCACTTGAGCCTTGCAATCTCACTGTACAGTCAGCAACAAAAGTTGCTGAGCAACCGACGCGTTCACGATGATCTAAGCACGGCTCTATTGTTATAGATAAGCTGTGCAGATTATTGTGACCGCTTCAGTTTCTTAGCCTCTTCTGCTGCTGACTGTATGCTGAAATGAAATTGTCCGCACTCGGCTTACAAGAATGACGCAATAGTTAAGTAACTTTGGTTTAAAAGCGGGTTGAACTGTGTTTTAAACGCTTTGCTTATCGTTGCTGTGAAGGTAGAAATGTCTTTCAGTTTGTTGTCTTGGTAGTCAGTGGTCTCTAGACTGGGTAAATTTAGAAAAAAAGAATTCGAATGCAGATATCAACAGAAGGTATAAAATAGAATAACTGATAGCGCAGTATTGTGAAAGAAATAGAGACCCACGATAAAATGCATCGCTCATAAAAATGGGGCGATGCTTTATTTTCTAACTAGCACTACTGACCTATTTGCCACTCCTTTGTCTAATTATAGTTGAAACTGCTCCCCGTTTTTATGTCAATCCTCCTCAATTTCTAAAACGTCCACCCGTTTCAGATATCCAATTATTTAGTCATTTCCTCATTTACATTTTGGGGTTTACCTTATTTCACCAACGGCGAATAAAGAATTTTGGTAGACCTTTTTTCGCTCACGAACCCAAATAAACATCCTAAAGAACCCACACTTTGCACACATCTGTGGTGCCTGTTTTTTTTTAACTTAAAAGAAAGCTAAGTAGTAAAACCATTACCATTAGTTCTACTTACTGTCATAATCAAATCATTAAAAAATATGAAATGTTCTCAGTCAGTGCAATACAGACTGATGGCGACTGGCTGAAGTTTTTTCAGTAGTTCCAAATTCAAACCTTACACCGCACTATCTTTGCCTTCTCCAGTAGTGATGTCAGGCTGGCACGGATCAACAGCATATTGTGTTCTTATAATTGAGTTTTTTTAACAGTCGATATTTGACAGCCGTCATCCCAGTACAATTAGTGTGATCATATGTCACTAATGACATAAATTGTACTGGGGTGAGCTGTCAAATATCGGCTGTTAAAACAAAACTAACTACAATGTCGTAAATAAATCCATTCTGAACCATAGCAGAAGCGTCTACTAACTCACTCGTCATCGAAGACTACACTATTTTCAATTAGACATAATAGGTCTCTAAATCTATCCTAACCTAACCTAAGCAATAATATTACGATCTAGGAGGACCTCGGACCAACCACCCTCTGGACACCGCATCTTCTATAATTTAAAGAAAGAAAGAAAAATATTTATTTCAGGGCCCAGAGTACCACCACCTAACAGTAAAAATAATTAAAAATAATTCCTTAAAACTAATAACATAATTTGGTGACACAAAAGACACCGAAAAAGGGTCCCCACTCAGCATGATTCGCTACACACAATAAGTGCAGCAACGCTGGTTTTCCGTGGAGCCCATGCTTAAAATTAATAAACTAAACCTTAATACTACCACCTGCTTTAATCTGTTCTAAACTTTATTCCATTATGGTTGCCTGGTAGAGATCGCTCTGTAGCGATAAGGCCGCCCATTGTTACTTTGTATTTTCTTAGTGCCTTATTTCTTGTTTTGCCTGTTATGTGGTGTTCAATAAAGAGTTATTGTATTGTATTGTACGCGACAGCAAGCGAGGGAGGAAGACACAAAAATAACAATTCAACAACATGGTTAACAAAAAACAACAACACAGACAGCGAGCCTATTTACTTGGAAAGTCATTACGAAAAAAGCCGCGGTGAGGGTTCATAGCTTGTCATCTCGCTTGTCATCTGGTCTGGTGAGCCGCGATTGGTGGCTAGAGAGATTTTATAGGTGCAAATGAGCATATGCGTTTCGGGAACGTTCGCCCTGACATTTGGTGTTCAGAGAGTGGTTGGTCCGTAAGTAGGACTCATAGTCGTGCAACGAAAACGTATAGGGTGTGATATGGGGAAAATAAATTCGCGATGGCTCAACCAGTTCAGCGGCGTAGTTGTGCCGAGGATCAGAGATATACCATAATCATATTAGGCCTCTTTTTATTATGTATTCATCATCATCATCATCACCAGCCTTTTTTACGTCCCACTGCTGGGCAGAGGCCTCCTCTCAGAATGAGAGGGCTTGGGCTATAGTTCCCACGCGGGCCCAGTGCGGATTGGGAACTTCAGACACATCATTGAATTGCTTCGCAGGTGTGTGCAGGTTCCCTCACTATGTTTTCCTACACCGAAAAGCTCATGATAAATTACAAATGTAATTCCGCACATAAATTCCGAAAAACTCAAAAGTCGGTGTTTGAACCCACGATACTCTGCTTGAGAGGCCATAGGTCAAACCACTAGGCTATTACGTATTAGGTATCATTTACTATATCCATAATTTGCTGTGTTTGTGCTGCAACCTCTTGAACTGATGATAGTACAAAAGTCGTACATGTGCAATTTATTTTATCTACAAGGGCTTTGTTACAATCAAGCTATCCATCAATGACACGTAATAACCTAATCTAAAAGAACTTTTCACGCAAATTATTCAACGCCCTTAAAACAGCTGTATTCGTTTTGCTATGTCACTAGATACAACAAAGAAAAAAAATGTTTTTGCAAACAAGGTCTTATACCCTTTTGATGAGTAGCTTATTAAAAATAAAGAAACTTTATGTAAAGTTTTATAAAGTTAAAACAGTTCTCGTTTCTAAAAGCCGCGCTCATTTTATCCTGTATCTGTGAGTCCTATTTAAAGTTAATTCTCATTCGTTTCAGGATGGTCCGAGCAAGCTGTGTGCTGGCGAGCTGCGTGCTGGTGGCGCTCCTCCTCGCAGTGCCAGCGGCTTCCTACCCCAGGTAGTGGTGCTTAGTCCGGGTAGTGGTGCTTAGTCCGGGTAGTGGTGCTTAGTCCGGGTAGCGGTGCTTAGTCCAGGTAGTGGTGCTTAGTCCGGGTAGCGGTGCTTAGTCCAGGTAGCGGTGCTTAGTTCAGGTAGTGGTGCGTAGTCCAGGTAGCGGTGCTTAGTCCGGGTAGTCGTGCTTAGTCCATGTAGTGGTGCTTAGTCCGAGTAGTGGTGCTTAGTCCAGGTAGTGGTGCTTAGACCGGGTAGTGGTAGTGCTTAGTACGGGTAGCGGTGCTTAGTCCAGGTAGCGGTGCTTAGTCCAGGTAGTGGTGCTTAGTCCAGGTAGTGGTGCGTAGTCCGGGTAGTGGTAGTGCTTAGTCCAGGTAGCGGTGCTTAGTCCGGGTAGTGGTGCTTAGTCCATATAGTGGTGCTTAGTCCGGGTAGTGGTGCTTAGTCCAGGTAGTGGTGCTTAGTCCGGGTAGTGGTAGTGCTTAGTACGGGTAGCGGTGCTTAGTCCAGGTAGCGGTGCTTAGTCCAGGTAGTGGTGCTTAATCCGGGTAGTGGTAGTGCTTAGTCCGGGTAGCGGTGCTTAGTCCGGGTAGCGGTGCTTAGTCCAGGTAGCGGTGCTTAGTCCAGGTAGCGGTGCTTAGTCCAGGTAGTGGTGCTTAGTCCAGGTAGTGGTGCTTAGTCCAGGTAGTGGTGCTTAGTCCGGGTAGCGGTGATTAGTCCGGGTAGTGGTGCTTAGTTCGGGTAGTGGTGCTTAGTCCGGGTAGCGGTGCTTAGTCCGGGTAGCGGTGTATAGTCCGATGGTGGTACTTATTTGCGGGTGGTAGGACCTTGTGCAAGGTCCGTCCGGATCGCTACCACCATCTTACTCGCTAATCCTGCCGCTAAGCAGCAGTGCTTGCACTGTTGTGTTCCAGTGAGGAGAGCAAGACAGCCGGTGTAATTACAGGCACAAGAGGCATTTCATCTTAGCTCTCTAGGTTGGCAACGCATCTGCAAACCCTCCGGGGTTGCGGGTGTCCATGGGCAGTGGTGATCACTTACCATCAGGTGACCCACTTGCTCGTTTGCCTTCCTCGTTGTATAAAAAAAAATAAAAAAAAGATTCTTCCTAGTTACTCCTACTAATACTAAAGTCCTTCTCAAAGGCCTCTCATTCTTCTACTTAACTTTGAATGTTCTTTCTTCAGTCAAAATAACTACTACCGCACCGAGGCCCAGTACGACCCAGAGGAGATCATGGACATGCTGAACCGTCTCGGAAACCTCATCCAGATTGAGCGCAAAATGGAAAAGTGAGTACATAAGGAAACGTTTCGATCGTGCTCGCGTTAACGACTCGATGAAGTAAATAACTTCATCAAACAAAGTGAATATTGAATTAAATAAACCATATTTTAACAGTTTTAAATGATTCGCGTTAGACATAATGAAAACGGGATATTGACCGCGATTACCTTATAGGTTTCATCAGTTTGCCCGTGATCATGATGCATGTAACTGCACCGAAATATCGGGAGCTCATCAAACCTATAAGGTAATCGCGGACAATATCCCGTTTTCATTATGGCTAAACCATATTTTCTGATTCAAGGTGGGTCAGTAATGCGTAGCCTAACACAGTACATAGTTTTAGTATTATTTTACGCCGAACCAATTATTAACAAAATTTTGCATGACTATTTCTGTCATGTCTTTTCAAAATTTATTGTATTTGGTATTTACCTTTTATGGTGAACGAAGGTCTTATTGTTCAATGCTCGCGTCATCGCAATCGCATTCAAATCTCTCTACCACTACCTTTTGACCGCCACAGCCATCTAGTCGTGATAACTAATGAGTAGGCTCACACGCCAACGTCATCAATACATGACCAACATTCCACTCGAAATAAATCCTTCTATGACTTTCGATAAGATCCCTATTTGTTTACTGGACGGTTTGTTCCGTGGCGTACAGAGTACAGAGCACGACACTTCATTCGTAGTGTGGCGGTCAAGAGAATAATACTATCTGATAGAAAAAATATGAATGTAATTGCGATTGTGCGTTTCTAGGTCAATAAGCCATTCCAGCAAAATTACAAATGTCAGTTTACAATTATAATTCGGTGTAAATTGCTGACTTGAAGAGTTTTTCTTTTAGCAAGCTTTATACATATTGCCAATGACATATAGATCCAACTGTCATTGTAAGCTGACATCTCAGAATACAGAATAAACTAGAAGCCGCGTTCAGTCATAATCGCACGCCGCGGCACGAGTCCATTTTTTATTGATTTCGCTACCAGTTTATACTTGAAATTTAATCATATTCTGTTTTTTTTTAAGCCCAACGGCATTCCTGTATTGTCACGATTTAGATAGGCTATCTAAGTCAGACTGTTTTTCTCCTAAAGAAAACGGCCTGTGACAGTATGTAAGAATATCACGAGAAGGGATTAAAATTAATATTGTCATTCGTACAAAACACGTCACGATACTATGCCATATTACTCTAGGTGCGTTCGCAGGTTCTGGTTTGTTCTGTATTCTGAGACTGACATTTGTGACGTTGGTGAAACAAGGGATTGGTCATTTATTTAGAGCGTTTCATAAATAAAACTACTCTGTCACGTAGTGATATGATGATGATGTAATGAAGTAAACTAAACTATATAGCCAATGAGATTGCCACAATTTTCATTGGACGAATCTCCTCCTTCAACTCATGGTTTAAACGCGGCCGCAGAAGTGGGGAACAGAGCAGGCCCACAAGCCGATAATTTATTACTTTTATATAAATATTGTAAAAACCTACCCTAAGGTAAAGTAAATATTATTACTACTCAAAAGTAAATAAGGGCCACTAAGTATTTTGATCGTTACCTGAAAAATATACTAAAAGTTATTTTAATAACAGTAACATTAAGGCTTTTGTTTTTATTAGGGCTATTAGACATTGAATTTAATATCTAGTCAATTGTTTCCCTTATTTCCTTATTTTAATTAGTATACTGTTTAATATAATTTTCACGTACTTAACGATCAAAATACGCAATGGTTGGGACCATTTTCTTTTGAGTAGTATTAAATATATCATTTGCGTAGTAATTATTAAATATAAACATGTTTTTATTATGTCGTCATCTTTGGGAAAGGATGGCTAGCCAGAGAAGTATGTCCCCTGCCACGAAGTAATTCCGCGGTCCGTGGTAAATCCTGCCTCAAAACGTGACAGAAGCAGTTTATGAAACCCTCAATAAAAATTATTCATTTCAATTAGTCTTGGAGGCTGCTACAAAAGCTAATCAACCAGTAAATTATTTGATTAAGTGTTACTTAAATCAAGGCTGTGTTTAAATACAGATTAAGCACTAGATACACATTTCTGTAGTGCCCAGCCGATATGAACTCAATCCTGACACATTGTTTGCCACACGCAACAAGCTAGTCTAGCATTATTCTCCTATGGTTATGTTAACATTGTCTGTTGACAATCAAATCAGAAACTTCATAACTGTGCAATGTGTCAGAATTGACTTCATAACGGCGGAGGGGGGGTCATTACAACACACCATTATTCGACTTTAAAAGTAAACATGCTAAAATATTTGGGCATTTTTTTCCCAACGTTCCTTATGTACTCAGCGACTGAAAAAAGTCACACTTAAACAATTTCTCACGATCATCAAGATGAATTGTCAGGCCTTAATTTGGGTAAACTTACCTTCCTAACTTTAAACACGTTTTTCTTACCTGTTTTAATCTGTTCACAGTTTTAAAGACGACATTACTAGGTATGTCTTGAAAGCCACACGAAGTTTACGCATGCGGTTGAATACTCAAGGATGTTACTCAAAAACAGTGCATCTTCCTATTAGCTAGTTGCTTCAGTATATGGAAACTTGCTTCGTTGTAATACGGCGCTTTATTAGAGCTGAACCCTTTTAGAACCTTATTCGCATCTCTAGTTAAACACTAGATTCATTTACTAATTACAAAGCATGCATTATTATTAAAGCCTGTAAACTACTGGCGCTTATGAAGAATGATGCGCATCCCATCTGCAAGCTTGAGCTATAATCTAATGAATAACACAGAGTTTAGCAAGTAAGCTACAAAAACTACGCGTATTGCATTGGAGTCACACTAAACAACCGTAGACCAACCTTAACCAGACTTTTCCGATGCATGGAGCCCTGTAAGACCAGACTATGGTTACCGCGGAACCAAAATAGAAAATAAAGCGCTCTATGTATCAATTTTTGTTTTTGCAAATTATTCCCTAAAGGCTCTTAAGCAGTTCTTTTTTGAGCCGGCAATCTTTGCTTAAAAAAATGCGCTGTAAGAAATTTTGCAGGAAATCAGTTTTTCAAAAGTAAAGTTATATTACAATTTATATACTTAACTACTAATGCGAATTAAGTAAAGCATCTACAATAAAATTCCAAATCAGTCTATGAACCCCGTAAAATATACGCGTGGACTCCACTGATTACATAAGTACCTACAAACAAAAGAACCACTGGCTTCAAAAATTAAAAGTGCTCATCATAATTTTTGAAAAAGAATGTGGCAATGTTGTTAAACTCGCTATGTGGTTGGCATTTCGGTGCCCCTTTATTCATAGCTACTATGCCGCTTCCGAACATTACAACATGCCCTCAGGAAAACTTTCGTATGCAAACGCGGGCCCGGAATAATTCCACCTGCGTGCAATTTAAAAAATGTTTCCTTAGCAATGTCTGGTTGGTTTAGATGTTTTAAGCTGTTTACGTAAGTGTTAAATTTGCATGGTTGTTAGCATTCATCTGTTTATATTTTGATGTTATTGGTACGTAAGCATGTTCGTTGAGATTAAAACTTAAAATGTGTTTCTGGATATGAGCGTACAATTCGCTGCACTTTTTTGTACAGTCAAGTGCAAAAATATGGGTGCAGCATACAACTTACTCAAAAATATGTCCATGGCTCTTATGTTGACGAATTAAGGTTGTGGTATTGTTGTTGTGGTGGATTAAGTCGTTACGTATTTTTGCACTTGACCGTACATACCTGCTGCTTGATGCGTTTAATTTGTTTCATGGGTTTTTTTTTATCTCCCGAGTAAAAAAACTACTTACTAATAAGCTAGCTGCTTGGCGATTTAAATAGTTCCAACCCTTCATCATATCTCGAAACACCGGCGCAAAAGTCAAACTTTTCGTATTATCCAAACAATTTCGCTTGTTCTCAGTTCTCACTGATTCCTCTCACTTTTACAGCGAGAAGAGAGCCATAGACCTTGGCTTGAGCCGTGGTTACTCCGGAGCTCTTCAAGCCAAGCATCTCCTCGGCTTGGCAGCGGCCAACTACGAAGGTGGACCCGGCAGGAGGCGACGTGACGCCCATTAGAGTCTTAACACTTAACACCACTGGATCTCTTGTGCCCTTTATAACTAGCTTCACATTGTCGAGATGAAGACTTCGTTTGTTTTTAAGAGTTCAATTGTTTTTCGAGTAGCAGGCTTCAATTGTTTTAGGTGCAGTTTCTGTTTTTGAAATGATAAGTGGATCGAATTTAAAAGTACGTTAATAGGTGTGTTTTGTTTACATAAATACAGTTACTTATTTTTAGACTAGATAATAGTAATTTCATGAGGTTTATTTTGGATCAATTAAAAGTTCTAATGCTGTATTGGTGTTTTTGGGTTTCACAAGTATTGTGACAAATGTCATGTCGCCATTATATTGTGGTCCCCTTGAAACACGATTCCGAACGGCGACGAAGATCATTCCTAATAAGAGGTTGCAAGAGGTCCATCTATGTAACGAAATTCCTATATCTGAATACCAATATGTATCGCCACCGACTTCTTAACCCTTCACTGTAAAATGGCTGGTAAAATGTTAAACCTTTGTAGATATCATTAACATTTTAGCGTTAAATTCCCATAAATGTATTAAGTTAGATAATTTGAACGCAATACATGCACGAAAATCGCCTAAGTTGTTGCTATAGAATAATGTTATAGGTAACCTTCTGTACTTCGATCGCCAAATAGTAGTTTATGCAACTGCTACATAATGAGGGTCCTTAAAACACGAGTGTGTTTTTATGAAACGAGGCGAAGCTGAGTTTCATAATAGGATCACACGAGTGTTTTAAGACCTAATTATGTGGAGTTGCATACATTACTTTATCTACACACATATTATAAGTACTCTAAGATGGGTTCAGAAGCCGAAGGCATATATCATACCCATACCTGTCACGAATTTGATTGTTTTTTTTAAACCATAGACAAACATACCGAGCTTACGTTTCGTAAACTGTTTTTTTTTTTGTGAAAAAAAAATTATATATCACATTATTAATTATACATGTCGGACTGAACTTGACTTACTGATCCGCTTTATTTCCCTATGATTGTAAATTACGTTGGTTGTCAATTTGAAACATCTAATTCGATATCGAAAAGTCATTACTATTACTTTACCGTTGGACGCAATGCGGGTCATTTTCTACGGTGTCTGAACGCATTATAGAGGACTTATGATAAGTGTGTAGATAAATGACTTTGCAATGCAATCATTGCAATATTGTGTTTGACGAAATGTTGTGTTATGTAATAACAGCAGTAGAGTAAGCCTCGTACACACCAAGAACTTTTGCATCAAATCACGTTGCGATGCACAGAAAAACAGAAGGCTATTATCAAAACGGCCGTGAGATCGTGTCTTAACATACAATATGTTAATTTAACAAGTCTTGGTACAGAGAGTACTGGTCTTCAGTGTGTTATTATTCTACGACATATTAAATGATCATCCTACAAGGTCCCATTGGCCAATCATAACGAACTATTTGACTTCAACGACACAATCCTCGATCCTGATTGGCTATTACATCTTGCCATTTTCATGCCACTTTGGTAGTTACTTCATTCCATCAAAATTCTGTTCGATTCCATACTTATACATTCCACTTCGTTAAAGTTAATATAAGTTAAAAAAAATGCAGTATTAAGCACTCTAGTCCTTTCCAGGTGTAAAATTTCCTATTAAATTAATTGTAAAGTAGAAACCTAGTAACTTTAACCGTTAAGTTAAAAAAGAACCCTTATAGTTAAACTACAACATTTACCCGTGTTATTCGTAATTAAATTTGATCTATCTGAATGTACGTGACAAATTATCTAATAGATAGTTAGATAGTTGAATTAAGTGATAAAATACCTCCTGTCTAGAGTATATTGTTAAAAATAAAGAGATATTCATATTAACATAGCCGTTTTTGCATTATTCTTTGATAACTATATGCATTAAAGTATGCTATAACAGACATTGAGGCATTTAAACGTGTTTTCTTTTGCCCCTGCGCAGAAATACTTCAGCTAAGATACTTCGGCTGGTCAATCATAGTAATGCATGGTATCATGTTAAATTTCAATAAAATATTCATACTGATATTTCTCAAGCGCTTTTATTCCAATATTCGGATATCCCGTTGTTTCGGAGTTTAATTAGGAGATACACGACGATAAGAAAACAACCAGATTATAATGAGAACAAAACGCGACAAAATGTCGGGAATATTTTGTTTAGCAAATATTAACTTCATAGACGAAGATTATTTATTAACTAGCTCTTATGCCCCACGGCTTTGCCCCCGTGAAATATTTCAAAATGAGCTAGTTACCTATCCCGTGGGAATTTAGAAAAATCCCTTCTTAGAGCACCTTAGGCTACTGCACATGTAGCACGGCGCGCCATTTTGTCGCCTGTGCGTCCTTTTTTAAAGCCCGACGAAAAAGAGGGGTGTTATAAGTTAGACGTGCATCTGTGTATCTGTGTATCTCTCTGTGGCATCGTAGCTCGTAAACGGATGGACGGATTTTGACGCGGTTTTTTTAATCGAAAGCTAGTTTAATCGAAATGGTTCTTAGCTAAGTTTTATAAAAATCGGTTTGGCCGTTTTTGAGATATAAAATTTTTAATGACTCAAGTTCAGATCCCATATGTGAGAGCCCGTTGATGTCTTCAGTATGGCTAAGTTCGGAAATTCGTAATCCGGGAGCTCGTTGATGTCTCGGATTTTTTGTTGGCTTAAGTCAAATAATAAAATATACATATATTCTGAAGTGAATGTAAAAAACACAAAACAAAAAAATTAAATTTAAAATTTAAAAAACCCCCGGCAAAAAAAACCTAATATAAAGTCAAATCCGACAAAAAGAAAACTAAAAAAAAGTAAAAAGTAATGTCTAATCATTGATGTACCGAAAATAGACGGATATGCCACCCCTTCACCGCTCGCGGACAAGCAATATAGGTGATTAGGTGATTCGATGACTTAGTCGCCAACGGCCGCCGCTCAGGTGACATCTCCTTGACTTGCCCAATTTCAACAGTTTTACACATTTTTGAACTGTACAAACAACACGAAAAAGAAAAACAAAGCACAAGGAATCGCATTCAATACGTAAATAAACAATATGCTCATTATTTGTTAAGAAAACCATTCATTTAAAATTATAATATTATAGCCAAATAATGCAGGGCCAACAATTTATTTCCCCACCTGATAAATTCCTACCTCTAATATTATGGCCAAATAACATAGGGCCATTAATTTCCCGACCTGATAAATCCCGACCCGAGTAGAAATTCGGAAAGAAAAACTCCCGGTTAACTTTATAGAATATTTGTTTTTTATTTTACTATAGCTTTGTTCGATCCTGGTAAATTGAATAAAACTATTACAGAAACTGACTATTCCATCTATTTCCACTGATTTTCCAGTTTTTAGATCTACCGATTTAGACTGTGCATTATCTGTCCAATGACGACACTAAAAACTTGCTCGTTTGCTTTCCGCGTCGTATAAAAAAAAAAAAAATTTTTGTACTTTTTCCGTTATTTAATATTTTTACCTTTGAAACAGTTACGAAACACTTGCTTTCCATTCCACTTGCCACTCTGTGAGTTTTCTCGTCTCTTATACGTAAAATATTATCAGTAGTGGCTCTGTGAGCTGTAAACCTCGTGAGCTAATTTTTTTTTCAAAAAAAAAAATATTATCGAGCCTGTTTACAACATTTTACACCGTAGAGGAGAACCGCTGGACAGACATACGAAAGAATTTTTATCCAATTTGAAACGTTGACGCTTCGCTCGCTCGGTCAATAAAGAACGACCTGTTATTTTATGTTCGTGAATTAGCAGGTCACTGTTATCATGCGACTACTTGTTATTTTGTGGGCTTGAATTAGCAGGTCGATAGTCGTACATTATCCAGGTGGTATATTTGTCTGTGGTATATTCCCTTGAAGTTTGACATGTCAGTGTAATGACAGCTAATGAGGGGGTGCGTGTCGGATAACCTCCTCGTGTGTTCGAGCATTACGGTTCCCTCTTAAGAGTCTTAGGGGGGAAGTGTAGTGTTTGGGCCGGTGCACCCTGGGCAACAACGGTTAACTATTTTATTTATAAAATAGTTAGCCGTTGGCTAATATCCGACGAAGGGGGGGGGGGGTTGGGTTTTTAGGTTAGGCTGTGAAGTCTAACCTAACTAACCACAACGTTAAAATCACTTACCGAACAACGTCTTATACACTGATTGTGTCTATATACTCGACATTGGCAAAATCATCGATTGTATCGATGGAGCCATATTTTTTTAAATTGTATTGTATTGTATTGACAGCTAATGAGTGAAGGCCGCATTTTGTCAGCGCTAAAGAGGTGCGTGGCCAGTCTTTCATGTTTAAAAGTCGATGTGCCTAATATATTTTGTTAGTATGGATTAGTGTGGATGGTAGTATGGATTGGCCCTTTCAGTTCAATATACCTAGCAAAATTTTTATCTAAGCGTCGTCGGTGTCGGGGGATCGCTAAAGACAACAGCAAACTAAAGTATGCTGTTTTATAGAAAGAATAGCTGTGGTTGACTTTAGCGATCCCCCGACACCGACGACGCTTGGATAAAAAATTTGCTAGGTATATTGAACTGAAAGGGCCAATCCATACTTCCATCTATACCAATCCTAATAATTTTTTTTGTCTACGTTTTTTACTTTATATTAGGATTTTTTTTGTCGGGGGGTTTTTTTATAGTGATGGAATCTGTGAAGGACGCACTGAGCGATAAGCGACAAAATGGCACGCGTGCTAGCCCCCTTGAAGGTATATGTTTGCCAAATTTCAAGTCTCTAGGTACAATGGTTTAGGCTGTGCATTGTCCGTCAGTCAGTCAGTCAATCACGGTACTGTTTTATTATGTATAGATAGATAAGGGTATAATAAATTCCATGCCTTCTTTAAGTTTATGGTGAGTTTTATTAATCCTGTCAAGAAATATAGCTGCACCAATATAAAACTTGCACCTGTTAATCGAGGTATTTCCTTACTAAATTACACTGTCGACGTCAAAAATTACGATCTGTTTGCTTCTATCCCGATATTAGTTCTGTGTTTTCGATCTCCGCTGTTTCCCGACTGCCGCCAAAAAGAAAGGTTGGGATGTTAAACTTCAATCTGTCGGCCGCTCTGAAATCTTATCGCAAATCTTTGATGAGAAAAGTTATAAATTATAATTAGTGTACTTTCATTTTTGAACTGCAAGCGCCATCTCTTACACCTTTTGACAATTCATACAACTTTTCATTTCAGCGCCATCTATCGTAAAATATTTACATCGCTTGCATATGGCGCTAGCTCGATTATGTTTGTTTGTTTTGTTGTACAAAGCGGTTTGCTTAGCAGTTTATTAGCCAAAAACTAGATGTCACTCACATACAGATACGAATGGTGAGTATAAATAGTTGAATGTGAAATTGATAAAAATACTTACTAATCATAATTGTAATCAATATCGCATAATTTTTAGTTCCACATAATTTATATTTTCTACTGAACCTCAACTGAATAAAACATGGTTTAAAAAAAATACCACGCCTAGCCATGCTCTAATACGATGTTGTAGACATTCAATGCAATGGTGCGGTGTTTTATTATGAATAAATTTTAACAAACAAAATGCTATGCAATTTTACTTTCGGACAAGACGGATTGAGATTTAGTTATTTTGAGACGAGTTTTGAAATTTCGACTCATATGTCAACTCCCGTATGGTCTAGTGGCTAGGATACCTGGCTTTCACCCAGGAGGCTCGGGTTCGATTCCCGGTACGGGAAACCTTTTTGCATATTATAAACAAGCTTTTTCACGAGCAGTTTTTTTTTAATGTGTGCTCAACTTGTATTTTGATTAAGAATATTTGTAATTAAAGGGTACACGGAAAGAACAGAAGTCACCTTAGCAACTTTTTGAGTTATCCCGATTGAGTTTGGAACGATGTAGGTAATAATCCGTATAATTTTCGTATACATTTTTTTTTAAGTGATAAAAAAGACAAGTTACTCTGTCACTGAGTGGACATTTTGAGATTAAAATTTATTTATTTTTAAAAAGTGAGTAGACATGTTCCTTCCGTGTACCCTTCAAATATTTTGTTTCCTTATTACCACAGTTCTTTCAGTCCACTAATTGCCATCACAACAAAAACACGAAACTTCCAAACATTAAGCAGCCAGTCTTAGATCAATAGAGAACTATTTATAGCGTTAAATACAACGCTGAGGTCACATTCATGGCGAAGGGAGCAAAATTGTGTACCCACACGGATGGTCAGGTTTTTACAATGGCTGAACCAGTGGGCTTATTTATACACCCGCTATAATACCCGGTGGGCAAAGCCCTTTGCAAGCCGGGCCTCGGTAACGCTTTAAAATGCGGTCACATTGTTTGGTTATAATATTTCGAGTACCTAGTAGTACTATGTAGGTAAGTCAACTGACAGTAATTATTTTATTTAAACAGAACGTAAGTAATGTACATGTACCTACAAAAAACACAAAAAGTCTTAAAAAGGGACTGCCTTTTCCAAAATTGTCAAAAAAATTTAATGTGTTTTGAGAAGAATGATAACTAAATGTAGGTGTTAGACGTAATGAGAACGGGATATTACCAGGTTTGATGAGCTCCCGATATTTCGACGCAGTTACATGCATCATGCATCATGATCACGGGCGAACTGACGAAACGAACCTCAACAAACCTGTATCCACTCAATTGCTTTTGGCAACTAGAGTTGCCTGTCAACGCTCGTATTTTGTTATAAATAGAGTTCAACTCAAAATTCAAAGCAAGTGAGTGGATAAGGTAATCGCGGTCAATATCCCGTTTTCATTATGTCTAATGCTATTAACCGCGAATCATCTAAAACTGTAAAATTTAAGTGATTATTTTACTTGTGGAACTGCTGTAGGCCGAACACGACGTTTTCGAATCCTGCGTAACGTTACGCTATCGATTACCGTATCGAAATCGAGAAACCTCATACAAATTTTTAATTCCAAATACACTCACGGGCTGGCGCTGTTCGAAACGTCATACAAATTTCTCAATAACGTTACCTACTCGATTACAATACGCAGGATTCGACAACTTCGTGCTCGGCCTACAGAGGGTCGAGCACGACTTTTCGAATCCTACGTAACACATAATACTCTTACTATCTACTTTAAATACTTCACGTTAAATTCGTGCCTAATAAATTCATTTTTAACCCCTCTCGATAAACCGATCATAAAGTTCAAACCATTAATTTTCTTCCACGGTAAAAGATAAAGAAATCCTACTCAAACCTTAGCAAAAGCGCATAGGCTGCACAAGGTCGATGACCCCGTTCTATAACCGCTATTTATAGAACCGCCTTTGAAGTCGATGCCGTGGGTGAAAGGAATTCAGTATCAAGGGGATGATTATAGAGCTTCCCTGGACTTTGACATGAAAAGGTAAAATAACATTGTGAGAGTACGACTACGGGAAGTGTAGTATTTCAGTTATTTATTTTCTATCAAAAGAGATAAGGATAAAGATTATTAGGAGAGTAACTGGGCCGGCTGTCTCACACACAATCATATACCTACTCGTATGTTTCATTATCACAAGTTCTAGTGAAGTAAGTACGTTTATTATGTGTTTGAATCTGTTGGCGACGGACAACCTTTTCATAAGTTTTATACTTTTTTATGCTTTTCCTAAGTGTCAGTGTTGGTTTCTCGTCTTAAGTCATGTCATGTGTTTCGTGTGCTAAAAAAATAAGATTTTTATATAATTAAACAATTACTAATTCATGTGGTAAGTATTTCTGTTCTCTCACCACCCATATGTATGCACCACATAGTCCCAAAAATTTGTATACAGGTCGATTAACAAGAGCTGGCATGAACGGAAAGAACGAAAGTAGACATTTATAACGATGCAGTTATAACTTGACATTTCTTAGACATTTTTATAGGGAAATGACTGTGAAGCCTGTCATTTTCATGTGTGTGCAGCGTATCCAAATAGGTGACACATAGACAGTTCCATTCACTCATTCAATCCATTCAAGCCAGCTCTTGTGAGCCGATCTGTACAGACCTTATTACTGAGACGGTAAGGTTGATGTAGGAATATGTACATATTTTTGCAAGTTTGCGCGGATCGTCTTTGACTTTGACTGTACAATGAGATTACGAAAACAACGTAGCAGACAATAGGCAGTCTTATCGCTTAAAACCGAACTCTGCCACCAACCAGTAATATACAGAGGTGACTAAGAAAAAAAATTGGTGCAGGGTTAGCTTTATTGTTTTTAGTTCATATTTATTAATATTTGAAGGCGGTGTGTCAGTCATTGTCAGAAGAAAACCCAGAAATAATTGTGTTTTAGGTTTTTATTTAATTCGTAACAAATTATTCACAAGCCCTTCACAAACGTAATTTATAACTAATTACACTTCACTTAATCAACTACCCGCCATTCAACTACCCGATATTGTCCGCCTAAGATTGAAGATACACTTGTAAGATTTTTTTACAAGTTGCAGTACATTACGACTCTTGACCAAATGCTTCTAACTCGTCCGCTTCACGGTCTCGCAATGTACTTGTAACGCAACTAGCATAGCTTTTCTTTCTAGTGAAAATTCAGCCTTAAGAGGGCATAATAGGCATAAAGTTTTGTAATGTGCATGTGTATAATGTGTTTTGTTAGCTAAATAAACGATTCTTATTCTTTTTAGGGTTCTGTACCTCAAAAGGAAAAAACGGAACCCTTATACTCACTTTGTTGTCCTTCTATCTGTCTGTCTGTCAATCTGTCAAGACCCTTTTTCTCTGGAACGCGTGGAGGTAGCATGCTGAAATTAATATCAAATACTCAAGCCTGCGGTCCCTTGAAGCTGTGAAAAAATCAACCTTCTAAGTCACGCAATCAAAAGGTACAGTCATTAAAAAAGGCTGTTTCCGTACAAATTGCCGAAATCCGAAAACCTAAAGGGTACTTCCAGTTGTCCTAGAAACTTGAAATTTGGTATGAAGATAGCTCTTATAGCACAACCACTAAGAAAATTTCTTAAAATCTTTAATTTTTATATCTGTCTGTAGATTTCGCAGACCAATATAAGTTGACCCCACATTGCGTACATTTGGTTAGGCGCAGGGCTCTGCTAACACTGGACTTCTTAGAATACTGGGGAAAAGTGTTAAAATCTTTCTACGGAACCCTCGCGCGCGAGTCCGACTCGCACTTGTTTGGTTTTTTACTACTCATCACTTTCGTTGCATCTTGTCTGCTGTTTTAACTCCTTGTGTAAACAAAATACTCACTTTCGATACCTACTAATCTGTAGTAAACAAATCCATTTGCACTTATGTTCTCCCTCCCTAGCTTACGTAAGTCTTAGACGTCACTTATTCCAGGGTTAATTCTAACTTTTATGCGCGTGTAAATTCTGTGCGTTTCTTGCTGCTGTTTCGGTGTTGTTATTACTGGCATAGTAGTGCCAAATCGGTTGCCATTTAATACTAATAAGTGACATTAGCGCTCGAGACAGCAAGCGAGGCTATCGTTACAGAGACCCAAGTACGAATATTCGAATCCTGCGTAACGTAACCTTATCGTATCGCCATCGAGATAAAAATGTTGTATCAAATACGCTCACGGGCGGGCGCTATTCCAAACGTCATACTTTTAATAATTTTCTAGATAACGTTACGCAGTATTCGAATATTCGTGCTCGGCTCAATGTGGGAGATTCGCTGTCACTCCCATTTAAATGTAGTCTTTTAGATTAGGTACTACTTTTATATTTGTGGTTACTGCAAATGACTAATGACAGCTGCCAAAATCGGCCACAGAAAATCTCCCACTGTGTACTGTAAACGCGTATCGTTTGAGCGAGCAATATTCAACTTAGTACGCGTCGAAAGCCGAAAGCCGTGGTAGCCTAGTGGTTTGACCTATGGCCTCTCAAGCAGAGTGTCGTGGGTTCAAATCCCGGCTCGCACCTCTGAGTTTTTCGGAATTTATATGCGGAATTACATTTGTAATTTATCATGAGCTTTTCGGAGAAGGAAAACATCGTGAGGAAACCTGCACACACCTGCGAAGCAATTCAATAATGTGTGTGAAGTTCCCAATCCGTACTGGGCCCGCGTGGGAACTATAGCCCAAGCCCTCTCATTCTGAGAGGAGGCCTGTGCCCACCAGTGGGACGTAAACAAGGCTGGTGATGATGACGCGTCGAAAAAGCTTCCGATATGAAACTGCCCCTAGCGCCCTAAATACGGCATGGGGGAATAAGGCACCGTATTTTACGACTTGTTTGCAAGGGAAGTTGAATCAAATTACGCAAAGCTATTGCTTAGTTTATATCAGTCGATCTATTTATAGACTGATCTTCGACTGTAATACGAATACAGCGATCGATGACATCAAATATGTAGAACTTAAATTGCGTAACGATAATGCCTCAAAGTACCCGATTACGCCATAAGTTATTCATGGATATTCTAAAAGTAAGCCTAATAGATATATAGATAGTTCGGAGTAAGACTAATATATATTTTTTGTACAGTCCGTGGGCGCTTGAATAGGTTTCAGGTTTAGGCTTGGGCGAATTCGTGCTGACATCTCTTAATTTGACATAAGAAGCGCAATTGAAAGCCGAAGTACTTATTGTAAAGCCTTACCATATATTTATAAGATGCGGTTATGTTGTGGAGTTTCTATTCAAGTAATTTATTACCTGCTTAGCTGTTGTCCGCGACTTCGTCCGCGTAGATTTTGGGTGCTATCCCGCGGGAACTACATAATTTTCCCGAATAAAAAGTAGCCTATGTTATTCCTCAATATTCAAACTGTCTTCTTACCAAATTTCATCTAGATTGGTGCAGCGGTTTTCCCGTGAAGAGGTAACAAACAGACAGACAGAGAGACAGAGTTTGGCATTTATAATATTATTAGTTGGGATTAGGATTAGGATAGGTACTATAATAGCGTCCTCACGACTGATCTCAAAGAATATTGATCTGGCTTTAACTGCCTGCTGAATATCAAATCAATGTAACTTTAACTAGGATTGACAACAAGCGGCCTTACATTTGGTTCCTTGGCGCAAAGACCGTTAAGTGTCTTTAATGGGACGCCACGTCTACACACATAAGTCGTCTAGATATAACGCTCAAAAACCAGCATTAAGAAAGTCAGTTTTACTACGAAAATTTTTATAACTTAACGTCATTGGAACATCGAATTCGAATATCGTTGAGTTTCAAATTTAGAACATCTTCAAAAACCAAAACAATTTCAATAGGCCTACGATACGTAAGTGTGTAGCTAAAGTAATGTATGAAAATCAACATAATTAGGCCTTAAAACACACACACTTAACAAACTCTGCTGACACTCGCGTTTTAAGGATCCTCATTATGTAACAGTTGCACAAACTTTGCGGTTAACAGGTTCCGCGGCTGAAAATGCCACGAAGCTAAGGCAAGCAAAGTATTCCGCCTTAGAGCCGGTTTATGACTTTGCGCCGGTTGCGGTCGAGACCGAGTGGAGTTCGGAGGCCCTTGATTTATTTAAGGAGCTAGGTCACCGACTCAGGGACAGGGGCTGCGATCACCGCTCAGGGTCATGTCTGGATCAAAATGTTTCCATTGCAGATCCTGATATTGAAAGTGTATCGTAGCGTACTGCACACTAGGCTTGAGTCGGTCAGGAACTAAGAACTGTTAGGAATGGATTCCCGTCGCGGACCGAAAGGAACTAAATCCTTTCGCACGATTTGAATCGGTCTTCGCTCCTTTAGTTCAGTAGGTAGAGGAGTGGAGTGGATGAATCGCTTGAGCTGAACGGAGCGAGTGAGAGTGACCGAGCAGGGCAACGCAGCGAGGCCGCGGTGCGAGCGGAATAAATAGCGCTCGTTCAAAGTGTCTGTAGTGCAAGTGCGAGTGAGATGAACAACTATCATTTCGTTTTGTGTCCTTCACAGATCAAAACAGTTCCAACTCGTTCACTGAACTACTGAACTAAAGGAACTAAAAGTCCGAACTAGTTCCTTTCACCGATTGAACGAGATCGAAGCGCTCCCTTTAAAGATCAAGCAGCCCCCATACTACGAAATTCGAAAATCGAAGTTCGTATCATATCATCCCGCTCACTCTCGTATGAAATAATATTAGCGTGAGCGGGATGGCACGCTACGAAGTTCGAATTTACCACTCGTAGTGCAGGGCCAGGCACAACTCTACTGCACACGCGTACCATATCGTAACTTCCTAGGAACCAACCCCATCAGGGATTATACACTAAATTTATTTGCTTTGCTCGGCGCCCGGGCACGTTTTCACAATACGAGCACAGCTGATAGATCAATTAGAATCGGTGTAATTTACTCTCAGCCTTGAGAGTGGGATGCCTCAGGAGACGTGGTTAAGGCGACGACGTGTTTTTTTTTTACAAGCTTGTATTATACTTGCATCGTTCGTATATGTAAACTAGCTTATGCCCCGCGGCTTTGCCCCCGTGAAATATTTCAAAATGGGCTAGTGCCCTATGCCGTGGGAATTTCGAAAAATCCCTTCTTAGTGCACCTCTAGGGTACTCAAGGTATGTCTGCCAAATTTCTAGTCTCCAGGTCCAGTGGTTTAGGCTATGCGTTGTCTCTCAGTCAGTCAGTCACGGTACTTTTTTATAGGTCCGCTTCAAAATTTGTAAACCATTTTCCGATCACTGGTTGGAATCTGATTGAGCTGAAATTTGGCATAATTATGTAAGTCCGGTGACACTCTTAAGCAGATAGACCGTTTTGGCCGACGGATTTTTTTGTAAAAAGACGTCTTAGTAATATGAGGGTTCTTAGCTTAGTCGATTTTCTAAATTGTAGAGACTCCTTGTTCTTTCTAATCGCTGACAACGCACCCGACTCCTACTTTCTAAAGTATAAAAACCGCTTATCAAATCCAAGCGCGCCTTAACAGGATTTACACAGGCGGAACACGCACCGCCTTAAATTTGCTTGCAGCCCTTAGTAGAATGAAACCTATTTGTTATATAGCTTTTCCCACTCAGTTTAATTGACCCTTACAGTAATTAAGAGTTCTGTGTGGGCACAGTCAGCCCAGTTGAATCGTGATTTACTGTGGACTATTACCTCGCTTGCTCGGGCACTCAGAGTGCCTATAAGTACTTCGTTCATTTTAGCACTGAAAAGAAGCAATCTTGACCATGACTTTTTAATGAAAATGCTTAAAAAATATAGGTAACCGTTGCGGTATAAAAACAAAAATATAAATAATTAAATCTCCTATTTGCTCATAGTAATTTAGAGGCCCGAGTACGAATATTCGAATCCTGCGTAACGTGACGTTATCGTATTTAAATCAAGAAAGTTCGGACAAAATTTTAGTTCCAAATACGCTCACGGGCGGGCGCTGTTCCAAACGTCATACAAATTTCTCGATTACGTTACGCAGGAATCGAAAATTAGTACTCGGGCCTCTGAACGCGATTAAACTCATAAAACTATCATACGGAAGTATAGTCTATATACATATACGTACGAGTATAATACATTATTCTAATTAAATAGTAGTGGTGAAAACTATGCAAAACCGGGGCGGGTCGCTAGTGAAGAATAAATAAAACAAGATTTTTATTCTCTTTAAATAAAAGTTAATAACAATAATTAGGGTAGGTACTACACAAGTGATTTCAACATTGCACGGCTATCATTGAACAGCGAAAAAAATGCCTCTTAATATTTTATTACAATCTTGTTAACCTTTGAGGCATTTAAACGACAGCCACTGTCCTAAATGAAACAAAAAACTCTATATTTAGATCTAAAATACAATATTTTAACAATTTCTGAAAGTACAGGGTTTTACTGACTTTCCTTTGTATCAACTTCCCACACGCCCTTTTATTATTAAAACTGCGTTGATTATGATTCCATTGTCCTTCGAACACCCACACTTGTTACACAATATATAACTTCTATTTTATTAACTAAGTGTTCCTAAGTGTTCTAAAATAGATACAATGTAATAACGAAATTTCTATGACCAACTCAAATAACAATAGAACTGAAATAAACATGCAATAAAAAAGAACTAGTTGTATTTTCAATTTATTAATTGAAGGATAAACCTAAACTAAAGTCAAACTTCATGTACTTAGTTGACGTTCAAAGTTCAAACTACTAAACATCTACAGAAACTCCGTTGATAAGCATTTAATGTCATTTCCAGCTTAAAGTTCCAGCCGACTTACTGTCCAGATTAATTTAATTACAAAATGTAATAAGTTAATCAAGTTGTCGGCCCTTACTTAAAAGCTCTTCAATTACGTAAGCTGCGTCACTTAAAACGAAATGTTTGTTTGATGAACTTCACAGAAACCCGTTGCATTTGTGAACCCCAACGAAGTTTACAATACAATACAATACAATACAAGAACTCTGTATTGAACACCACATAATAAACATAACAGAAAAAACGGTACAAAGAAAATGCAAGGTAGCAATGGGCGGCCTTATCGCTACATAGCGATCTCTCCCAGGCAACCATAACGGAATAAAATAATAATAATAATAATGTTTAATTTTTCTACCTTTGGTCTACCTGAAAGATACGATACCATAGGCCGATTCGAATGAGAATACGAATACAGTAGAAAGCTACTTTCATTGCGATGGTTCTAAGCAAATCTTCATAAAAATCTGTTCAGCTGATTTGAAATACCTATCGGAATTTGAAATAAAAATTTCGATATTTTTCAACTCGTCTAAGTTGTTATTATTATAGCACTGTTTCATGCAAGTAAACTGCTTGGAGCTAGGTATATTACAACGAATAGTAGGTAATGTAAGGGCTATATTTATTCCTTTCAGTCATCCAACCATGGCCATACAACGCATAATATTCAACTTCAACACAACACGGGACAGTGATTGGTCCTGCAATATCGGATGATGGTTTCAGGAAGTTGATCTATCTATATTGCTCATGGAATCGAGTGACCTTTAAGATTCCGTGGTTTTCGAATTACCTATGATGACATTCTGATTTAGACAAGTGTCTTACTCTTTATTAATAAACAATTGTTTTTGTACTTCACCAGACGAATACTTCTCAACAGCTGCAATATTAAGCACATCGGTATTTTCCTTCGAAATGCCCGCATCTTGGAATAAAGCGCGTTTTCAGGAAAATAAAGAGCTCAGGAAATACCTTATTGGAAAATGCAGAGGGGATGAGGGCTCGGAACTTCTATATGTTAAGTAATATAATCGTTTATTCAACATGATTATTATTGTACATTACGGTGAGACTTTTGTAGCAGAGTTGTTTCTGAACTTTGTAGTTTTTAAACGACGTGTCATTAGAAGTGGGTAGGTACTTGTTTAGCTGACGAATGAGACTTCTGATATTTTTATTTTTCGTTTTGTGTAGGGAATTTTTTCGTGTTTTAGATATAGTGCAGTGGCAAACTTAAAATTTGGGCTTAGAATAAAAATGGCCAGTGGGATCGCTTCTTTAGTAAATTTATGTTCATGATTTTAAAATTATTACCTACTAAAAATATTGTAAATTTTGTTGCGAGTTTTACAATTTAAAGAAAGTATACTTACTTACTTTGATAATATGTTAAACCGTGCTTATTGTTTGGTAGGTACCTAGTTTGTTTCGTTTCTCGTTATCGTTAACGTTAGATTCTGACAACTTAAAAACGGACTCACGAAAACGAAATCAACTCTGTCTACCAGCAAGATCACTTCATACATTACAACATCATATTATCACATACTTCGAGCACCATTTAAATTTATTCATACTGTATACATTATTCAAAAAGGCATGCCAAAGGTCCAGTAAGCCAAGTTAGTACGGGAGGGATCGCTGACAGCTTCAAAGAGGCGTCCATCTTAAAAATAGATTATCCGCCCAAAAATGACATATTTCAGCTTAAGTACGTCAAAAATTGTGCGTGGAAAACGGACCTTCCTATGGGTGGCGGTTACGCTATTTCGCTCACGTTTTCTGCAAAGGGTGCGAAATTGCGTAAGAGGCAATGTGAGAGAGAGAGAGTTATTTCTATGATAAGTATACGGAATGCTTAGGTAGGTAATCGACATACGTGATAGATAGATAGATAGATTCATTTATTTCAATTTGACAATTACATACATTATTTGACATGTCAAAATATACTTACTTCCAAAAAGATCGTCATCAAGTAAATAATAAAAAATATAAAACAATTAATTCAAAGTGGGACAGTGTCCCCGTAATATTTCAAATGTCAAAAATAAAAAATAAAAAACACACGAAATAATATCAATAATCTAACAAGAAACACAATAAGACGTATATAATATAACTTACCAACTTCACAACGTACCCTGTGCTAAAACTTTACTGATGATTATACGCGGTTCGCCTTTGATAATTAATTAATCAGTACCTAATATTACATTAATAAACGAGATCCAATCCCTGGGCATGAGCTGGCAAGAGCTGGAGGTCGTAGCGCAGGATCGTTCCAAATTTAGGAAAATGCTGAGAGCCCTATGCCCCTGATTAGGGATAACAGGATATGATGATGATGATGACCTAGTATTACATTCACCCAAGACTTGTAAAACTGTTTGCTAATCATCGTTGTCTTAAAAACCAACGTACCGATACTGATCCGTAGGTACAATTAGTTTTTAAGACGAGAAATGGCGGAAAATTAAATCAGATATTAGCTACTGACCTAATACTAATAATATCTGTTTACATTTTCCTCCATTATCCGATCGTATAGTCATAATCAACTCATGTCGCGTCCGCACATAATGTATTGTATGTTAATACATATGGTTCCCTATATACATTGATACAGCAAGTTACACTACAGTGGACGCGGGTCGAGTTGGGAGGAAAGGGACTATACCGCTCGAGACTCATAAACCTGCCGTCCGAATCTAATTCACAAAAGCTGAACTTTTTGGGTAAACCTGGTGAAAATTACTTTTTTAGGGTTCCGCACCTCAAAAGGAAAAACGGAATCTTTGTAAGATAACTTTGTTGCCGTCTGTCTGTCTGTCTATATGTGTGCTGTCTGTCTGTCAATACCCATTTTCTCTGGAACGCGTAAAGGTAGTATATGAGTATTTGATATTAATTTCAGCGTGCTTGCAGTCCCTTGAAGCTGTGAAAAAACCAAACTTCTAAGTCAACGCAATCACAGTCATTAATAAGGCTGTTTCCATACAAATTTCCGTACTGTGAAAACCTAAGAGGTATTGGGTATGAAAGCGACCGGATGGCCTAGTGGTTAGCGACCCTGACTATGAAGCTTGAGGTCCCGGGTTCGAATCCCGGTCGGGGCAGATGTTTGTATGATGAATACGAATGTTTGTTCTCGGGTCTTGGATGTTTAATATGTATATAAGTATGTATTTATCTGTATGAGTATGTTTATCCTTTGTCTAGTACCCATAGTACAGGCTTTGCCTAGTTTGGGACTAGGTCAATTGGTGTCAATTTGTCCCATGATATTTATTTATTATTATTTATTTCAAGTTGTCCTAGAAACTTGAAATTTGGTATGAAGGTAGCTCTTATAGCACAAACACTCAGAAAAATCTAAAAATCGTAAATTTTATGTCTGTCTGTATATGTCAAGACCAATATAAAATGACCCCACACTGCGTACATTTTGCTTAGGCGCAGGGCTCTGCTAACACTGGACAACTTAAAACACTAGGGAAAAGAAGGGAAATCTTTGTACGGAACCCTCGTGCGCGAATCCGACTCGCACTTGTCAAGTTTTTTTTGTACGAGGGGCGGCTGAAAAGTAATCTACCTAACAATGAAACAAAAGACTGTCGTGGCTAATTTTTTTTTTATTTTTCTATATAGCCCCCTGCTAGTAAAATGCACTTATTAATTTTTTCAAATATTGAATTTAAACCGTAAAAAAAAAATCTTTCGGTTTGTCGTCAAAAAAGTCAGTAACCGCAGCCTTCATTTCGTCATCGGTCATAAACCTTCCTCTCCTGAGGTCTTTCTTGAGAAGTCTAAACAGAAAATAGTCACTAGGGGGCTAAATCTGGACTATAAGGGGGGTGGTCAATGGTTTCGAAGCCATTGTCTTTAATTGCTAGCTTCGTTGTGCGGGCGGTATGCACTGGTGCGTTATCGTACAAAATCAGAATTCCTTTGCTTAGTTTACCTCGCCGTTTTTCTTTTATTGTCTCTCTTAGTTGATATAGTAAGTTTGAGTATTTGAGTATCAGCATTCATTGTAGTTTTCTTCGGTAAATAATCTATGAGCAAAATCCCTTCTGTGTCCCAAAAGATTGTAGCCATAAGTTTACCTGCCGATGGACAGACCTTGAATTTCCGAGGCGGCTTCTCATCCTTAAATTTCCACTGTAACGACTCTTGCTTACTTTCCGGGTCCCATTGTCGAATCCAAGTCTCATCACGTAACAATTCTAGAAATTATTTCTTCCTCTTTCCCTCGACTCATGTCCAAAAACTCTTCGCAACATTTGACACGCCTCTCCATGTCAAATGCAGTCAACATTCTGGGGACCCAACGTGCACTAACCTTGAACATGTTCAAATGCTCATGAATTATTTCATTGACTCGCTCTTTACTGACGCCCACATCTCTAGCTATCTCCCACTGCTTCACTCGTCGGTCCTCTAATATAATTTTTTTCACCCTGGATACATTTTTATCGGTGACGGCCGAAACTGGTCTTCCGCTACGAGGATCATCTTCCAGGCTCTCACGACCTAACTTAAACTGCTTTGACCAAAACTTTATAACAAATTCGGAAGAACACGAACTGCCAAACACACGTAACATACGCTGTCTGATCTCCGAAGGCGTATTTCCCTCTTTAGTCAAAAACTTAATCACCGCACGCTGCTCGATTTTATCCATTTTCACTTTTTCTACCGACATGTTTGAAACAATTGTAGGAGACAAATAAACGTGATGCAATAAACAAATGAATGTAATACATTTTGAAAATAGAATAACAAAGTAATATAAATCCATACCAGCCAGCATTATTTTTGTATATGTTTCTGACCAAGGAGATTACTTATCAGCCGCCCCTCGTATAACCTTAAGGCGTTGGTTCAATGGACAGTTAATAGCTTTAACATTTGAGCCAGGAAGAAGCGTTGACATTATTTCTCAATTTTTCAAACTGAAACGTAAATATACAGAAAGACCAGAAAAATTAAGACTCGAACTGGGGTTCGAATCCAGGACCTCCACCACACCGTGGTGTTGCGCTACCAGTTTGTTCTCGCGGTGTCAGTTCAGTTTGAAAATTTGAGAAATAATTTTGAACGGTATGACCGAAAAAATTAAAATACAAAAATTTGGTTAAGCGTTGACATGTTAACATTGCCAGTAGTATGAGGGCTGCCCGGTCTTTAAAGGGAGCGCTACGATCCCGTTCAATCGGTGAAAGGAACTAGTTCGGACTTTTAGTTCCTTTAGTTAAGTAGTTCAGTGAACGAGTTGGAACTGTTTTGATCTGTGAAGAACACGAAACGGAATGATAGTTGTTCATCTCACTCGCACTTGCTCTACAGGCACTTTGAACGAGCGCTATTTATCTAGCTCGCACCGCGGCCGCGCTGCGTTGCCCTGCTCGGTCACTCTCACTCGCTCCGTTCCGCTCAAGCGATTCATCCACTCCACTCCTCTACCTACTGGACTAAAGGAGCGAAGAGCGATTCAAATCGTGCGAAAGGATTTAGTTCCTTTCAGCCCGCGACGGGAATTCATTCCTAACAGTTCTTAGTTCCTGACCGACTCAAGCCTAATTGCCAGTGCCCATCTCTTATGGTTAGAAGTGTGTTACGATAACAAGTGATCAACTCACTAGGGCGATCTTCATTTTTACAATATATTTTTACAGTAGTGGCGTTGAGTTTTCTTTACTTGGTCAATGTTTGGCACTTCGCTATCTAAGCGACAAATGACTCATTACTTTAAAACACTAAATAGGTACGTAATATGTTAACTAGGAAGGCTTACTCTAAATATTTAGAGCTACTAACTCACAATACACTACAAGGGAAAGTTCAATGGATCGGTCGGACCTTGTACAGAGTCCTATCACCACCATGTTAGTACTTCATTGATATTGTCCAACATACAAAAAACCGTCGCACTGCAAGGATTACGAGGGCGGCTGCTGAAATGGCAGCCCTTAAAAACCACGAGAAGTGATTGAGGTACGTACTCGGTACTCACAAACTATTGGTTGTCCCGCTTGCGGTGGAGACTGGAGACGCCTGTAGTTGGGGCTCTGAGGTCAAAGTCTTCTTTAATGAAGTGGGGCGCCGTCTTCGTCTTGACCCTCGCTCTGAGTCTTTTCTGGTGCAAAGGTTATCCATCGCGGTTCAAACGGGTAACGAGATAAGCGTGCTGGGCACCAGGGCGGGTTGTTTAGCTGACTTTTGACTTTTTATTACTATTGTTGTATTGTAAAGACACGACTGTCCACCATCTGTAAGCAACGCTTTTTGAGCTACTTTGGCCAGGTAATGAGGAGGGGAGACGAGAGCTTGGAACTGCTGATCGTGGTAGGTAATACTGAAGGCAAGAGAACACGTGGCCGATCACCTGCACGATGGACTGACCAGCTCAAAGACCCATCCCAGAAATTCTACGACGTTGTGAGGAACGCGATGGACCGGAATCGGTGGCGAGAGTGCGTTCGTGCGTGAACAACCATCACTAACTACGATCATCAGTCATGATGGACACGACTAAGAAAGTTGTATTGTACTGTTTTATGCAATTGTGTAGTATTTAGATGAATAAAATGTTAAGTATACATAAATCATAATTATAACTATCAATTTCAGGGCCACTACTGGACTGCACCAATGAATGGCGGACCCGTTTTCCGAAACAACAGGCACGGAATAAACCTCCGCTTATAGATCGCTGGCTACGGGGGCTGAACTAGTGGGGGGAGTCACGTTTAGGCAGTCACGTTTCTGTTTTATGTATCAATACATACTGCGTATATTATGTAACGTAATAGGCGTTTCTTTACTGAAAGCCTTTTACTATGTTGAAATAAATAAATACATCCATTCAAAATTACGTTTAATTTTGAACATCAAAGAAAATCACAAACAATTTCTGATTTATATACACAATAAATAAATAAATAAATAAATATCATGGGACAATTGACACCAATTGATCTAGTCCCAAATTAAGCAGAGCTTGTGTTATGGGTACTAGACAACGGATAAACATACTTATATAGATAAAATACATACCCGGAAGTCGAATATCAGTGTATCACATGACGAACATTGCGAAGCAAAGGATTTCAAATATGTTTTATGGCAGAATGATATTTTCAACAGCCTTATCACACTAGCGATTTGCGAGCGGCGAATACGTTGCGTGATCGCCTCAATACAAAACTCGCTTGCAAATCGCCAGTCTGATAAGGCTGTTAATGTCGAACTGGAGACGACTACATCAACATACAAAAAACAGTTTTCCCCTCTTCTTTTCTCTTCTATTTCAACCCTTTTCCACCCAATGCTGAGTGTAGGTCTCATGTAATGCGCGCCATTCCTTACGGTGTTACGCCTTCAGCATCCAGTCCCTCCCGGCCACCCTAATCAGGTCGTCAGTCCAACGCATCGGTTGCCTGCCTACGTTTCTGTGTCCTACCCTAGGCCTCCACTCAAGCACCCATCTACCCCATCTGTTGTCCTGACTACAGCTTATATGGCCTGCCCGCTTTCATTTTCTGCTAGTGATGACATGGGCAATGTCGATCAATTTCGTTCTTCTCCGGATTCCTGTGTTCCTGATTCCATCATGGTTTTCCAATACCCTTATTCAACCAGATTATTAGCGGTTCGTTATCTAACACAATTTATATAAAAACATAATTGATATAGAAACGCGCTTGGTCGATGCAACTAGAGTGACCAAAGGGCTGGCAGTTTTCTCTCTCAAATAATCAGCATCGCTATTCAGCGAGGCAACGATGCCAGCCTCTTGGGCACCATGCCACGGGGCCTTATTTTAGATTTAACTTTTATGTCATTCTAAACTGGTTTTATTATGTAAATAAAGTGTAAATAAATGTCATTGCAATTTGCGTTCAGCTGACATGTTTTAACGGTTCTCCGTTTTCTCGTAGCAAATACACGGCGCTATAAATTGTTTGACCTGGTAGCCCAAATTCATCTCCTCGTCAATAGGTACAACTCGTCAGCCCTGCAGCGTGATTTAACACAAGCCATAGATGTTTAATTTAGGCATAAAATAGGTCATTATAAGGTAAAATGGGACTTTATTGAGGCAAATTATTAGGGCTACGTCCCTCAGAAGGAAAAACGGAACCCTTATGGGCCCTCACTTTGTTGTTCGTCTGTCAAGACCCTTTTTCTCTGGAACGCGTGGAGGTAAAGGAAAACATAGTGAGGAAACCTGCACACTCCAGCGAAGCAATTCAATGGTATGTGTGAGTTTTCCAATCCGCACTTCCCTTGCCTCTTATTGTGAGAGGAGGTCTGTGCCCAGCAGTGGGACGTAAATAGGCCGATGGTGACAGCTAAGACCACCTAGGGACCCGCCTCGTATAGTGTCACTTTTAGATGAAACTGCTATGCATCACCTTGAACTTGTTTCAACACACGCATGCAAGTTATCATTGTAATCCCAGTGTTTAACTTTATCAATTTACTCCAGTTAAAGCAAGTACCACAGAACACACATACATAGGTACGTATATGTATAGAGCCTGCACTCCTCAGCATTGGGTTCTGGTTAATCACCGACCGCAAACCACGTGTGTTCCTGAGATACTAAACTGCAGCGTTTAACACTTCTATGTGGTTCAGCCTGAACCCCTAGCACGAATATTCGAATCCTGCGTAACGTAATCGTTATCGTATCGCCATCGAGATACTTCATTTTAAATTTTAGTACCAAATACGCTCAGGGCCGGTGCTGTTCCAAACGTCATACAAATTTTCTCGATAACGTTCTACTCGATCACGTTACGTAGCATTCGAATATTCTCGAAAATACTTTCCTAAAACCCTTCCTTAAATGCTTACACTACAACTTTTTTGACAGTGCTGTAGCATTTTACGTAGACTAACAATAATGAGATGAGATCCATGTTATCTTGAATAAATTAGGTACCTATTATTATAAGATGTCAAGTCTCTAGGTCCAGCGATTTGGGTTGTGCGTTGATAGATTACCCAATCAGTTTACGGTTTTATATAATATAATATGTATACCTAGATACAGAAGAAAAAGAAGAAGGTTGTACAAGGTATATACTCCAAGAAATCTCATGTGTACCTATGGCTCCCACGCATTGTAAAAGGCAGGACTTAAGCCAACACTATTAACAGTTACAAAGGAAACTAAACAAGACTTGTTATGAACTAAAAAAACAATTACTTTGCTCACCCGCGACCACTAATGACAAATAGTTATATCTGTGCGGCAAATGTATGTTTCCATGCAACACCTCCACCTCCACTGCTACACGAATCAACACATGCCACACAGACCCAACTATCACCACCACCACTATACTAAACGCTGACGCGTTTCGGCACTCTCCACGAGGCCATTTACGAAGCACAACAACAACCGCTCAACATGCCACCACTTCCACTACACTAACACTACACTAAGACTTGTTATACATACATCGAAAATTCAGATTACAATTTCCATTAAACCCTTAAAGAAAGCACATAGCCTTGACAAAGAACTTCGTTTACGACGCTCTTACCTCGCAACCCAAAAGCACCATGTCACATTTCTGAAATATAGTAACTTGAACCTTATTTAAAAGTTATAGAATTGAGTTTCATTTTGTTTTAATGTTACATGGGGCGTTATAGGGTAAATTGAAAATGTTGTAAAGGGAGTGACGATCAACCAATCCTTGGGATTTTCCCTGGCCCTGCGTTTTATTGTTACCATATTTAGAAAATGTTGGTTAGGATCACACCTGGGAACTGTAGAAGGTTAAGGCTACATTCAGCCTTTCAATTCAATTCAATTTCAATTCAATTCAATATTTTTATTTCAGACCAAAGATCCAATTTGCTAGTAATACATTAACAACTTAAAAACTATGTTAGCAGCGTACAAAGAAATAAGAAATACATCATATTATAATACTTATTATCTAAAACAACACAATAAAATTCGTCACCAAATAAAATAAAATAAATAAAATAAAAATAAAATTCGGCCTTTGAAGTAGATTGACACTGTATTGCAGTATCCACAATAGCAATGTTAATAATTTTTGAATTTGGTAAAAGTGACAAAGTACTAAAAATGCGAGTTCTGGTTCGAACTTGGTCACTCTAGAATTTTTCAGAATGTCAAAACTACCAAATATAATATTAACGATAGAACAATCAATAAGGCCATACCTAAATTTCTCGCTTCTATTTGAAGACTCAGAGCCAGCAAATCCATTTCAACTTTAAACCGAAGTTGTGAGAGTATAAATTGGAATGAACAATATTGACCTGATGTGGGAAACTTGAACGGAAATGGGTCAGGCGAGATCGCTGAATTTTTTAAATTAATAATGCGTTATTTAATATTGGTTTATTTTGGTATAAGTATTTCTAAATCCCAGGGAGCTTGTTTCTGTTCTAATATTTTATTTAATGATCAGATAAAATCTATAGCAAATCAAACTGATTGTCAATTCTATATTAATTCAAGAACAACTCGACTGCGAAGTAAATTGACATCTGTAATTATTACGTTCCTAGTGAAAATTTGCTCTGTAATATCATTGCTACCACTGATGCATTCTGTATCAGTGCCCTAAGCACGACTTGTCGAATCCTGCGTTACGTTACGGTTATCGTATCGAAATCGAGAAATCTCATACTAAATTTTAGTTCCAAATACGCTCACGGGCGGGCGCTGTTCCAAACGTCATACAAACTCGTTATAGTTTACTATTCGATTTTACGTGACGCAGGATTCGACAAGTCGTGCTTAGGGCACTGCTGTCATCACCATCTACCATCATTGTCATTTCCAATTCTCCAGCCTATTAATTTACGTCTCACTGCTGGGCACAGGCCTCCTCTCAAAATGAGAGGGCTTGGGTTATAGTTCCCACGCGGGTGCATCGCATATAAGTTCTGAAAAACTCAGAGGTGCCAGCTAAGGCTCGTTCACGGTCACGACCTTCTCTTTAAGAGACCATACATAGGTCAAATCACATTTACCTGTATCAAAGTTAATTCGATACAATATAGTGATACCTTTAATAGCTATGTAACCCAAAGAAAGTAATTGGTATGATAATACCTCTACATGTAACTACCATTTCAAGGTCAAATCGCGTAGTAAATTATTAATTTCAGTGCCCTAAGCACGACTTGTCGAATCCTGCGTTACGTTACGGTTATCGTATCAAGATCGAGAAATCTCATACAAAATTTTAGTTCCAAATACGCTCACGGGCGGGCGCTGTTCCAAACGTCATACAAACTCGTTATAGTTTACTATTCGATTTTACGTGACGCAGGATTCGACAAGTCGTGCTTAGGGCACTGAACAACAGTAACCACTTTCAATTGTCTTCGCCTATTATACCAACTGCTATTAGATATTGGCTCTTACTCATACACATTAAGGTAGTGTTAGCGTCGTATAATATAAATTATATTACAGAATAGTAACAAGAGTGTACAGTCAGCAGCAGAAGTAGCTAAGCAACCGAAGCGGTCACAATGATCTGGAATGACAATTCGGTGTCAACTGCTGACTTGAAGAGCTTTTGTTTTAGCGCGCTTTATACTGGCAAATAAATATAGTTCGAATTGTCATGTAAAACTGATAATTGTGAAGATGGTGAAATAGGGGGCAGCACAAGCTCTTATGTCTATAACAATAGAGCCGTGTTTAGATCATTGTGACCGCTACGGCTGCTTAGCTACTTCTGGTTCTGCTGCTGACTGTCTGCGCAAGAAGTTTAAGCTTCACTTTATGTTTGTGTTAAATCCACGTCGCGTCAGTAGCTGAATATCACTCTACACTATCTGTGGGCACTCACACAAAGCATTCCTCTCGGGCATTGGTCGTTGGCCGATCACTCACACAACTGTGAATTTCAGTTTATGACTGTTGGATATTAACAATTCAGGGCTGTTTTATGGTGATTGACGGTTTCAAGTTAATTGGAATATGTGATCGAATACTCGGCAACTATGTGTTGCTTGTTAAGTGATGACATAAAGCAGACAGACGGGAGGCGCCTTTAGCTTATCTATGCACTACAATTTTTCTGCCACTTTTTGCCGCAGCGACATTGGTTCTGGAAGGAAATACGAACGATAACATTTTTATCCTATTATCAATATTTCTGTGGTATGTGGCATAGAATATGTGAAGGGTACACCGGAAGAACTTTTTTTTTAAACGAAATTTTAATCTCAAAATGTAGAGCACTCAATAGACTAGTTACCATTCTTTTTTTATATACAACGAGGAAGGCAAACGAGCAAGTGGGTCACCTGATGGTAAGTAATCACCACTGCCCAGACACCCGCAACTCTGGAGGGTTTGCAGATGCGCTGCCACCCTTGGGAGCTAAGATGAAATGCCTCTTGTGCCCGTAATTACACCGGCTGTCTTACTCTCCACACCGGAACACAACAGTTTTATAATTTATACTATCAGACCCCTATTTCACCAACTTTACAGATGTTAGTTTTAAAATGACATTTCGGTGTTAATTGTTGACTTGAAGAGCTTTTGTTTTAGCGCGCTTCCTATTGGCAAAGAAATGTACACATTGTAAACTGACAATTGTAAAGTTAGCGAAATCAGGGCCTGATCGTCGTGTCGTGTGTACGTATAGAAGTAATAACGTGTAGGTATTTGTATATCTGATTTCTTTACGTTTATATTTACTTTCCCTGTAACTAACTGACAGTTATTAGGAAAACTATCACGTGAGCGTATGGGAACACGCGAGTGCCGTGAAAAGTTAATGAAAGCCTCGCATTAATGATTTACGATGTAAAACTATAATCACAGTGACACGATCGATAACACTAAACGAGTTCAAGTGCCAAGGGGAAAACGATACCCAATTTATGTTATAACACAACACATACAGATATACTACATTAATTAAGTTAATCGCTATTTTATTGTATGGGTAGAGCATGTGACTCGGAATGTTAAGGACCTAGGTTCCATTACCCGATTAAGCTATAATATTCTTCTGTTATAGCGAGCGTGGAGCGTCTTCTGTGTGGAGCGACGACCTGGTAAAGATCGCGGGACCGCGATGGATGCGGAAAGCACAAGACCCGTCTGAGTGGAGAGGCCTATGTCCAGCAGTGGACGTCTTTCGGCTGACATGATGACCATAATGATGGTTCTTCTGTTGTTTTCTGGCTATTCTTGTTTCAGCAAGTATTTGAAAATTCAATAAATGATTTCAGTCGTCAAGCTCGTTTTCAATATGGCGAGTATCCACCCATTGATTCAGTATTATACTTTTAATCATTTCGATCGGACTCCCGGCGGGATTTTAATTTGATTAGCACAACCAATCAACGCCATCAATGATTTAATCAAAGAAAGGACGATTTGAACAGAACAATTTATTTTAGCTGCCTCAGTACAAATATCATTAGACATTTAAATTGCGTCTCGTATTTTTATCAGAATTGGCGACAGACCGCGAAATTGTGTTCGTTTATTTTCCCCTCGGGAACTATGCAATTTTGTGGTATGGAAAATATCCTGTATGTTATTTCCGGTCGTAAACGGTGTATGTATAAGTGAGATTTGCTGCCTACCCGAGTTAAGGGAATTTATCAAGCATTTCGTCCAATTATATTTTGTCTGTTTCTTGCGAAGACAAACTCTAAAACGAGAGCCAAAAAGGAATAGTTTTAACTCATATTAAGTACGGCCGAAACTGGCCAGTAGTTGGCAACTTGAATCTTAATTCGTAGCAATAAAGATCACAAATAGAGTGTCAATTATCATTGGGACAGGTATCTTAGGATTAGAAAGCGCTTTACTAGGATAGTGTTGAAACATCGTCGGTCAAACAAAAGATGACTTTTCGATTTTAATTTTAGTGATCCAAAATCTAGCTCTGAAGTAACTTCAAAAGAATGCTTTATATTTAGACCAGCATCAAAGTTACGTCAGGATGTTTATTTTTACGTTTAACTGCGTTCTATAAATAACGTTGTAAATCAAATTACGTCTCAGCGTAACTCAAAAGAATTTACGACAGGAAAACGTCAGGAAAAAACGTGGATTGGGGAAAAATTGTGTTCGGTATTCATGTCTAAAAATGATACCCCCCGTATAGTTGAAAGACATACATTGAAGATGGAACTGACAGGTATACTTATCGAAGCATCCCTTTTTAAAACTATCGCAGTTCTGTCTTTAACAGTCGACTATTTGTGGGGTCACGTCGAGCTTATGTAATTTTTTCCGTAGCTGTCGAAGATAGTTCCGATACCTACAAAAGTTTAAGCACTATTTAAGCGCCTAGTGATGTTTATAAATATAATAACCTCTTCCTCAGTCGGTCCCTCAATGTTGAGGGTCGTGACCCCGACAAACGCCATCAACAGCCTTCCTCCACTCGCTCCCGTCTTCTGCGCGGTGGATTGCTGCTCATCTCCAGGTTTTCGGAGATTTGGTCAAACCATCGTTTCGGGCTACGCCCTCTGGTCGTTTTCCTTCCACTTTTCCGGTTGCCAACAGCTTTTTCAGATTTTCGGGTCCCTTGCCCGCAATGTGACCGAAATACTGCAACACTCGCTTTAGGCAGTATGGCGGAGAGTCGCCTGTTCCGCTTTAGATTAAGCTCTCAAAATCAAGGCGTTAGTGTGATGCGGCGTCCAAGGGATCCTCAGGAGACGACGCCAGCATCACATTTCGAACGCATCTACTCTTAGCCTGTCCGCGACTTTTGAAGTCCAAGCTTCCGAGCCATAAAGAAATATGGAAAAAACACGCGTGAGAACTACGTGAACTAAAATAACAATACGAGTAAACATCGTGGGACAATAAACATCATTTGACCTAGTTTCAAATTAAGCAGGGCTTGTGTTATGGGTACTACACAACGGATAAAATTTTATTGTATAAAAATAGTTTGATTTCTAGGAGAACTATAAGTAAAATAAAAGGGCCACATGGTTTGTTAGAATTTTTAGTTGCTTAAACAAACAGACTAAGTAGGTTGTTACTATTTCGTTCTTCTTAAAGTGCCACTCCATTGTAGAGGGTTGAGTACGAACATTCGTATCCTGTGTAACGTAAATGTCGTATTGTAAAACTTCATACAAAATTTTTGTTCCAAATACACTCATGGGCGGGCCGGGCGCTGTTCCAAACGTCATACAAATTTCTTGATAACGTTACTACTCGATTACGTTACGCAGGATTCGAATATTTGTACTCGGGCCTCTGGAGGTTGGCCGTTATCTCTGAAAATGTCCCTGTCTTGAACCATCCGGAACAGTTGCTCTGCATTACTTTGTAGGTAACTTTAACAATATCTTTTGACACGACCCAATCCGAGCCATAAATCATAAATATTGTTCTGCCATCTGGCGAACGTACACGCAATAACCACAACGCAATCATCATTGAATAGGTATTCCGTAAAAACGGCGCCATCGTTTGCTTTTCTGTCCTACATTTTCATGTAAATTCGTCTTTAAGCGTATTATTGAAACCCAAAACTTCAAAGCAAGTCCGAATTTCATAGAAAGGCTATTAGCATCACAAAATGAGATCCTTTTGGAAGAAGTCAATTATGTTGTAGGAAAGAAACGATTCGGGGAAATTTGCATTTAAAACAGTTTGGAGATCCAGAGTACGACTGTTTACATTTAAATATGGATTTGCTCGAAATCGCGTTCCTTTTCCCGCAGGAAATAAGTGGCTTACTGTAAAAATACATTAATAAAAACTGCTGTTAGCCGATATTGTCATAGTTGACGAAAAAAGAAGCATCTAAGCTATATTCTTACAAAAATCTTTATGTCACAGCCAATACAGTGCCCTAAGCACGACTTGTCGAATCCTGCGTTACGTTACGGTTATTGTATCGAGATCGAGAAATCTCATACTAAATTTTAGTTCCAAATATGCTCACGGGCGGGCGCTGTTCCAAACGTCATACAAACTCGTTATAGTTTACTATTCGATTTTACGTGACGCAGGATTCGACAAGTCGTGCTTAGGGCACAGATCACAGTGCTTACTTTACTCATGAAACAAATTTGAGACACACTGCTATTAGTAGAAATGATAAGTAGTCAAGTGTACGGACGCACTAAGGTTTTGATTCAATTTTAGTGTCGGGTCGGGGCCCAGTGGACTTAAGCTTGGAGAGCCTAACGGTAGGCGCAAATACCCTGAAGAAGTAGTTTCGGTACAGTTACACTATAGCCCTAAATCAAAGAATATAAATAACGTAAAAAGAAACGACACTAACGCATGTGTGCAGTAAACCGCCTCGCGGCTGTGTGCGTTTCAGGACGCGAGCGGGGGTGAGCGCGGGTCGCGCGGGGTGTGGGAAGGCAGACCGTGGGTTGCCGCACGGCAGTGACGCGCCAGTGCCACAGAATAGATAATAGTGCCAGTGCCTAAGTAATGATTCAAGTTCAACCAGTAAAATATTAAGACCACAATAAACTTTCTAGACTTTGATGAAGAATAACCGCCAAAACTCTGGTAATATATTACTTTTTACGTTCAAAGAGCTCAACGTTTGACCCGAGCCTTTGATTGCCTCGACTGTAGGTATTGAAACTTTTTAACAATCCTCTTGAACCTTGGCGGTTTTATTCTCAGCTCAGAAAGGGATTTATTGAGCAATTAAAAGTTTCCGTTGCGCGAGTTTTTTTGAGGAAAAATTTACTTTGGGACGCTTATTAGACTGTACAATACTAAACTAAACTCACCGAAACATGAATACACGGAAAAAAACCAGAAAAATACCAACCCCGGGAATCGAACCCGGAACCTCGACACTCCGGGTCGCGTGCCCACCCTTACACCAGAATTGGTTCCGGGTTCGATTCCCGGGGTTGGTATTTTTCTGGTTTTTTTTTCTGTGTATTCAAGTTTCGGTGAGTTTATATAAAAATATAATTGATACTCACGGGAAGACCGTAAAAATAAAAAATAATTGGAAAAAATAATAAAAAACACAAAAAGATTTTCCAATTGAGATCAATACAATAACTCTTTATTGAACACCACATAACAGTCAATAAGGGATAAGTCCGCCTTTGTACTCAAATGTTATTGTTGTAACTTGTGTTTTATCCTATTTTTTGTACAATAAAGTGTTTACTTACTTACAGTCAAGACAAGAAATAAGGCACAAAGAAAATACAAGGTAGCAATGGGCGGCCTTATCGCTACAGAGCGATCTCTACCAGGCAACCATAATGGAATAAAGGTAAGAACATAATGAACACAGAATTGTAATGGATTTTACAACGCTATGTCGTGATAATGTGATAGAACTGAAACAATAATAACAATTGTATTTTAAGTGAAAGCCTTCTGCCGCATATGTTCCACACAAGCTCCACATAAAAACGGGACTATGTAATGCACCTAATAATTAATTGTGCATACAAATGCAAAGCTAGTTTAATCGAGATGGTTCTTAGCTAAGGTTCATTAAAATCGGTTCACCCGTTTTTGTAACATTGAACTTTAAAATAAACGATGTCAGGGGTTTTTCAACTTTTCTAAGTCATATCACATCAAAAAGGAGGTACTTATACGAAAATCATATGAAAAATCACATCGTTCCAAACTTTCTAAGTAACTTTTCTCAAAAGTTGCTAAGGTGACTAGACCTGTTCTTTCCATGTACCCTTTATATTACAGACACGAAGCATATATAGTACATGTACAATGAGATATATAGTACATTAAATAAAAAGTGTTCTCACGATAATTTCCTTCACAAAAAGCATGATAATATCGCTCATAAATTAAGAAAAACTCAGAGGTGCGAGCCGAAGCTTGAACCCACGAGCCTCGGCTTGAAAGGTCATAGGTCAAACCACTATCACGGCAAGGTCACAGCTTATTCATAAATTATTTACACAATAATAGGGAGAGTGCGACCAGAATAAGACCACATTACAAAGTCACTATTAGAGTCTAGATAAAAAAAGTGTCCCAAATTTTTATAATTTTTTTGTTCTTCCATCCTGTTACTCTCATATTATAAGTGTATTTAAAAAAGGTAACTAAATGAACACAATAAGTATTTTGGGACCTTTTTCACGTATTAAAATCAACAGCTACTTGCTCGTGATTCGTTCAAGTTTCAAAATTCCAGAAAAAACTGGGCAAGAGCGTGTCCGACACGCTCAGGATAGGGTTCCTAAGCCGTTACGAAAAAGCCTTGCCATAGATACGTAATTAAAATTAAAATTAGCACTTCAAAACTAAATATTTCGCAAACGAATAACTTTATCGAAAAATGATCTTCGAGCAGTTGTAATATTTTTGAAAGACCTATTCAACGATACCCCACACCAAGGGGTGGGCGAAAAATAAAAAATCATCCCCACTTTAGGTGTACCTACCCTAAAAAAAAACATTTTTCAAGATTTTATCCCAGCACTTTTTTGGCCTAATTAAATATATCTATGCAAAAATACAGCTTTCTAGTACTAATAGTCACTGAGCTATGCCGCGGACAGACAGATAGACAGACAGACAGACGGACATGACGAAACTATAAGGGTTCCTTTTTGCCATTTTGGCTTCGGAACCCTAAAAAGTGTGTGTGGGTACAACATTTTTTAAATGACCCATATACGGAGTAACTCGCGCCATTAATCTAGTATGTATCTTGCAGCTACCGCCGGTACTGAACTGAAGGAACTCGCTAGCCATTCCGAATCAACTCGCGCTGACAATGCAGTCCCGTGGGAAATCCCATTTCACATAAACGACGCCCCAGTCGCCCCGGTTACCTCATTGTATAGAGGAAACGTATTTACACGTGAGAGCTGAATGGAAGGCAAGAAAGATAAAATGTCAGTTTTCGCCCTAGGTTGTACTTTTATTCCAAGGTCACTGCGACATATTTGTGTTAGATTACGGATCATCATCATCATCATGTCAGCCGAAAGACATCCACTGCTGGACATAGGCCTCCCCCACGGCTCTCCACTCAAACCGGTCTTGTGCTTTCCGCATCCACCGCGGTCCCGCAATCCCTACTAGGTCGTCGCTCCATCTTGTTGGAAGCCTACCGACAGCTCGTCTCCCGGTCCGTGGACGCCATTCGAGAGCCTTCTGACCCCACCGGCCATCAGTTCTGTGAGCTATGTGCCCCGCCCACTGCCACTTAAGTTTCGCAATTCCTCGGGCTATGTCGGTAACTTTAGTATTACTGCGGATATCATCATTTCTGATGCTGATTCATTCATGATGATGATGAAGATTACGGATGCCCAGAGTGGATTGGGAAGTTTAAGCAGGCTATTGAATTGCTTCACAGGAGTATGCTTATTTACTCACACTGTATTCTTTCACCTAAAAGCTCACGATAAGTATATTTCAAATGGATTTTATTTCCGTGTAACTGTGCAACTGATGCGATAACCAACTTAAAAAAGTTGGAAAACCCCCGACACTGACATTTCAAAGTTCAATATTTCAAAAACGGGTGAACCGATTTTAATGAAACTTAACTAAGAACCATCTCGATTAAACTAGCTTTCGATTAAAAAAAAGCGCATCGATATTGGTACATCCGTTTGGGAGCTATGATGCTACAGACAGATCCACACACCCACACCCCTCTTTTTGTCGGGAGTTAAAAATATCATTAGGGTCGCCCACTACTTATCACTGTCAATCCACTGCAGCACTGTTGTCGTTATGTAAATTGCACTGAGGGTCGAGCACGACTTTACGAAAGCTGCGTAAAGTTACGGTTATCGTATCGAGATCGAGAAACCTCATACCAAATTTTAGTTCCAAGTACGCTCACGGGCGGGCGCTGTTCCAAACGTCATACGAACTCGACAACGTTTACTATTCGACTTTACGTTACGCAGCATTCGTAAAGTCGTGCTCGACCCTCTGAGTGCCTACTATGAGAATAGTACGTCATCAACGCGATCGAGACGTTTTCTTGTGTCAAAAACTAACACTAGAGGCTCAGAGCTTTTGTGTAATCAACGACCAAAAACGTCTAGATCGCGGTTGCGTTACGGGTATCAAATAATAGGAGAATTGTTTGTTGTGTCGTACCACTAGTGGGGCTGCTAATTCAGACACAAACGCGAACGCAATCGAGACGTTCCTGCGTAACGTAATCGAGTAACATCGTTGTGGAGAAATTTGTATGACGTTTGGTTCGAACAGCGCCCGCCCGTGAGCGCTTAATTATTATGAAGTTTCTCGATTTCGATACATACGCACGATTCGAATATTCGTACTCGGGCCTCTGACTGTGAAAAAGAAAACTGAATAAAATATGGAAAACAAATGACGACGATGCACCAGTCTTAGGGATGTATCACAACGAGTTTTTCCAGCACCCGCCGTGATTATCCCACAGAAACATTCAGCAATTCCAACTCTGTTAAACTAAACCAAGAAAACATTACAATCAGCTTGTCTCGCATAATTCATTGATGTTTACAGCGACGAGGTTGCAACTACGCCACAAAGGTACCCTGTGTCAGTAGGTAGGGCTTAGCCTCAGTCAAGGACAGAGTTCATTCACTCCTTATTTAGGTGAATTATAGTAGGTGAGCGATCGCGTGGAACGATCCACCCCCTCGCGTTTCCTTAGTAGTTAGTTTTACTTTACGGCATTATTTACTGAAAAAGTCGACGGATATTTTGTTTTTGGCAAGGAGGAAACCGAGGTAGAGAGCTTGGCTATAAGTATTATAGGCGCTACGCATGAATTTCAGCAATGATTTAGGAATCCCTGAGGCCCAAGTACGAATATTCGAAACCTGCGTCACGTAAAATCGAATAGCCCGTGAGCGTATTTGGAACTAAAATTTAGTATGAGGTTTCTCGATCTTGATACGATAACCGTAACGTTACGCAGGATTCGAAAAGTCGTGTTCGACCCCCAGCTAGGTGTAATGAAAATGGGACTTGGCTTAATGCAACTTTGGCTTATTGCAACTTAGCACTGAGTTCCAAGCCATCTATACCTATAAAAGAAGACCCTGACTGACTGACAGACAACGCACGGTACAGCCTCAACCACTGGACCTAGAGACTTGAAATTTGGCAGACATATACCTTGAGTACCCTAGAGGTGCACTAAGATAGGGAACTAGCCCATTTTGAAATATTTCACGGGGGCAAAGCCGCGGGCATAAGCTAAATATTATTTGTGCAACTGTAGTACAGTCCATTCAATGTAGGATAGACGGACAGACGGCCAGCGCCACCTATTGTCCTATAATGGGACTAATGTGTTTTATTAAAGATTTCTGAAAACAGACCAGCATATTTGTATAGCTAAATTTTATATTGGGTACCTATTTAATATACCTATGTAATACAGGACAATAAATTAAATAGAACCGTATTACCAATACTGCTTACCGAGAAATGGATGAAAAACCTTTAAATAAAAAAAATGCTCTCATAATCATGACTTTTCTTTTGACAAACATCACAGTCATAATCGTCATAAAAGTCTCTTCTTTATTTTTATCGTGACAAGGACACGACCAAGGCAATCTATCATAACGTAGAACTGGAGGTACGTCCTTTTAGAATAAGTACGGCTTAATATATGTAATAACAGTAACCTAGACTAAATTAACGTCACAATCACTGCAGGCAGGCACCTCTTATTAAATTAACGTCACACTCACTGCAGGCAGGCACCTCTTATTAAATTAACGCCACACTCACTGCAGGCAGGCAGCTCTTATTAAATTAACGTCACACTCACTGCAGGCAGGCACCTCTTATTAAATTAACGTCACACTCACTGCAGGCAGGCACCTCTTATTAAATTAACGTCACACTCACTGCAGGCAGGCACCTCTTATTAAATTAACGTCACACTCACTGCAGGCAGGCAGCTCTTATTAAATTAACGTCACACTCACTGCAGGCAGGCACCTCTTATTAAATTAATAATAAAATAATAATGAATTCTATTAGTCAAGATTCTAGTGAAAAGTGTTCGGACTCTTTCCAAACACGATACTGGCTGACAACTGACCCTGTTATTCATAAACCTATTTTAACTAAAACGCTGTTAAAATTCGTTTGTCCTTTTTTGTCACATTGGCATTTCCGTTAGTAAGAAGAAGACAAAACCTATTTTTTAGCAATGGAGACTTGAGTGACGTTTATGAATAAGGCCCTAAGTAATAGTCTTTAGAAATATGAAATGTTGTCAATTCTATTAATCATAACAATACATTGACCCTGCGAATAAGTTTAGTTACCTACCTACAGGTCTATAAGAGCAACATTAAGTCCCATGTCATAAACGCATTAAGTGCCCACATTTCTTTTACGCCGTAAGCCGTTACATTTTTATGTAAGTATTCTGGTCGTTTGAGATAACAGTGTTTTACGATACATTCCTTTTGACACAAAGGCGTGTCGTTAAATTAAACATTCTACTTAATTACGATTTTGTCGTCTGTTAAAAATCGTTTAGGTTTTTATAGTAGAAGTTAATTTTAGATATTAACGCATTGACTTACCAACGCCATGGACTTCGGGTTAACGCTTGGAAACGTCCGAACCAAAAGACCAGGGAATCGATTTTTGAATCTCACTTGGTGACTAAATTCTCACCCATGACATTGATATCACTATTTGTCAAAAGCCGTATGTTTAATGTCATACCCGTCTACTAACATGCAGCTAATTTGTGTTTCTGTCGCAGACAAGCAAGTCAACATAGTGGATTGAGGTTAGCTGTCACTAAAACATACAATGACAATGCAAATAAAAATCCGTCAAGCAGCTAGACTTGAACCAGCAACCTCGGTAATCCGTACCACGCTCCACCAATTAAGCTATACTTAACGTTGGTGTACCTAAATAATTTTTCAATGCCTTGTGTCATATTTTTATTTGGAAGATCTCTCCTCAGCGCCATCTATGAGTAGCTTAATCAAGCGGCTTACCCACTACGGAACTTCTACAGTTACGCATTAGTGGCAAGAGATGGAACTATTTTCTGAATCAATGAAAATAATCGATTTATTGATTATTTTTGTTTTTATTTTTATGAAACATTCATAGTATGAAATTCAACATACAATGACAATGCAAAGAAAATCCGTTAAGCAGCTGGACTTGAACCAGCAAAATTGAAATTGATTCAGAAAATAGTTCCATCTCTTGCCACTAATGCGTAACTGTAGAAGTTCCGTAGTGCGTGAGCCGCTTGATTAAGCTACTCATAGATGGCGCTGAGGAGAGATCTTCCGAATAAAAATATGACACAAGGCATTGAAAAATTCGTTAGGTACACCAACGTTAAGTATAGCTTAATAGGTGGAGCGTGGTACGGATTACCGACGTTGCTGGTTCAAGTCCAGCTGCTTAACGGATTTTTCTTTGCGTTGTCATTGTATGTTGAATTTCATACTATGAATGTTTCATAAAAATAAAAACAAAAATAATCAATAATTCGATTATTTTCGTTAGCTGTCACTGCCAGTGATCAAGAAGTCACTCAGTGATCTCGTTTACGTTCGTATTTGATATCATGGGCATTAGAATTTTAGTCACCGGTGAGATTCAAAAATACAACTTTTTAGAAATCACTGAATCCATTCACCGGATGAGATTCAAAAATCGACCCCCCCCGTAATTTGCAAAAAAGAGCACCAATCGAGCGTCGTCAGTCTTAGTTTGGTGGAACGACAGGGCTATGTCAATTGTCCCATGATATTTATTTATTTACTTGCATAAAAAACATAATTATCGTTTTCCCACGGGAGCTATGCAATTATGATAGGGTAAACGCACCTGTGGGAGCCCGTAACTGGGAGTATTACCCCTCTGGGGTAAAGTGGCCGGGAGTCAGCCGCTAATTCTGGCGTGAAAATGTAACCTCGATCCCGAAACACCTCGGGTTGTGCGTGACCTTGAGTTGTCCTTAACACGGAGCTTGGGTGCTGGAAGATGAAATATCAAAAAGACAGGTTCCTAGAATTTGGTTCGAAACCCTAAAGAAGTCGACTGTTTTCTTCGCAACAAAAAAAATTGGGAATTCTATCTTTAGGAGCATATCTATAAAGGTTAGCAGATTAATTAAAAATTGGTTTTCCTCGAAATTCATTTTGACAAAAGAGAAGTAGAAAAAAATATATGTAAAGTCACCCCCAGCCCTACTTCAGCGCTTGTAACCATGCTACTGCTGCATTTATCTCATGCTAATTTCAGAAATATTCCACCAAAAGTCCTACCACTCCCATGGTTTAGTCCATATCTACTGGCAGGACTCGCAAGACAAGCCTAATACTACGTATACCCAAACCATTCTAATAACAACCCCCAGTAGAACTCTTTCCAAGTACCTAAACACCTAACTGAATTCAACATACAATGACAATGCAAAGAAAAATTCGTTAAGCAGCTGGAATTGGTTAACTGAATTTCTAGATACTAGCTACATAGCTACAACAATGGCTCACTGTGACAGGGTCGCTCGGCGTGTTGTTATTAGAATGGTTTGGGTCAGTTAGGTATACATATAGGTACTACTGTATAATTATAGGTTAGGGTCACCTTAGCCGTTCTAGTATATTTTCATCCCTGGCGCGGAATGACGTCACGAGGCGTGGGGGAAGGCTCCGCCGCCTCTGCCCGTGGCCGCAACGCTAAATGCCAACGACAGCCGACGTGAAAAAACAGACTGAATTAAGTGTAAATATATTTACTTATTTGTTTATTTACCAAAAAAATTTACACAAAATGATAGTAACAAAACCAAAGCGCTGGAAAATTCATATTATAATTATGTAAATTTATAAGGTTGGGTCGCCTAAGACCGGATGTGACCTAAGACCGGATGCATAGAATTTACCGCAAATGAAGCGATATTTGTCACTGATGGCAACATAGTTTTCTCCGCCATTTAGTTCTGCCCCTTCCCTCATTCCGCAATCGGCGTTGCGATAAGCGAGACACGTGCACCGGAGCTTTAAAAACAATGTGCAATTTTTTTTAAATTTTCTGCGATCCGGTCTTCCCTCCAAAACTTTAATTCGAAATTAAGGTGAGTATTTAACATTTTATTGCTTTTGAAGTTAATGTTTGTGTAGAATTATCAAATGCTCTTTATATTTGTATACTTTATTTTCGCCTAGGACGTCTGTAGGCCTAGATCCGGACTTCCCTCCTATTGCCAAAGATCGGACTAATCACTAAGGTACTTAAAACATCCAGCAGTTCTCAAAAGGTCGGATCAAAATAAAGGGGTAGGAACATTTCACTGAGGGAGCTGGCATAGTGCCGAATAGATACATTTATATATTACGTGACTTCAGTCCTTTTTTGCAAATGACCTATGTATATCCGGTCTTAAATTGACCGTCTAAGAACGCTCCCCGGTTGAGTCATTAAAGTTCGAGAATCTCAATTTAGCTCCAATTAGCCTGAGGAGGGAAGACCGGACTAAAAAACGCCAAAAAGAAGAGAATTGTTTGTCCTAGTCAAACCAAGTGGAATTGCAGGACGATTTTGTGATACGTTATTGTTAATTTTAGATCGGATATTTTCCTTCTATACACTCTAATGCCGTACCAACAGAGTTGAAATTAGGCAGTAGTCCGGACTTAGGCCTCACTGAAGTTTCTTGAAACATATCCAGAAAAAAAATACCGTCACTTTGAAGGCGTGTCTCACACATACTATTGTGTTTATCAAAATAAATAAAATATGACCACATTATTTTGTCTATTGTTAATAACTTTCATTAACATTCCATTAAGAAAAAAATCGTAGGAAATGGAAAAAAAAATAAAAACTGCGATATGGTCGTAAATCGAAAAAAAGCGTCCGATCTTAGGCGCCCAACCTTACCTATAAAACAGTACCGTGAGCGTGACTGACTGACTGATTGACTGACTGACTGAATGACAGACAACGCACAGCCTAAACCACTGGACCTAGAGACTTGAAATTTGGCAAACATATACCTTGAGTAGATGCACTAAGAAGGGATTTTTCGAAATTCCCACGGGATTGGGAACAAGTCCATTTTAAAAAATTTCACGGGGGCAAAGCCGCGTGGCATAAATATTTAGGAAATTTTAAATGTCAGTTTCGCTTCCCAATTCATTGGTGTGTGTGGAGTTCCTAATCAGCGCTGGATTGAAATAAATTGCTAAAGGTAGGTATGAGCAAGAATTAAATTTTAATATTAATGTCGACTCCATAGCTTACTTTCGTCTTAGCGTGCTAGAATGTACGAACCCTGGTCATAAACTCATAATCGTTCTTAATTTACACTGAGTAGCGTGGGAACTAAAGCTCAAACCTTCTTATTGTGAGCAGAGGTCGTTGCCCAGCCCCCCGACTACGAAGTGCAAAATTCGAACTTCGTATCGTGCCGTCCCTCTCAAGCTAATATTATTTAAAACGAGAGTGAGCGGGACGATACGATACGAACTTCGATTTTCGAATTTCGTAGTATGGGGGCAGCAGGGGAACGTAACGAGGGCTGGAGGGGATGGCAAATAGATTCAGGCGGGTGGTTGGACCTTGTGCGAGGTCCGCCCGGATCGCTACAACTATCTTACTCGGTAATCCTGCCGCTAAGCAGCTGTACTTGCGCTGTTGTGTTCCGGTGTGGAGAGTATGACTGTCGGAGTACTTACGGACACAAGAAGCATTTCATCTTAGCTCTCTAGGTTAGCAACGCAACTGCAAACCCCCCGGGGTTGCCGGTGTCTATGGGTAGTGGTGATCATGATCACTTACCGTCAGGTGACCCACTTGCTCGTTTGCTTTCCTTATCGTATAAAAAAAATTCTTTTACGCTGACTGTACTGTACGTGACCTCACCTGTGGAAATATTCCAGCTATTTGAGAAAACGTTGATCGAGATGAAAGTGCTCTGGTATGTGTTCTTACCTTATATCTAGACGTACATTATATCTATCTAAAATATCAACACAAAACTATACCTACTGGACTTTCTTTCGTCACAAGAAAGAATTAGGCTATATAACAAACAGATCAAAATGAGCGATAAGAAATATTTTAGATCAATTGCATTTTTAGAATAACCTTACCAACTTAGAAGAGTGAAAAACCCCCGACATTGTCATTTCAAATTTCAGTTTTTTAAGAACGGGTGAACCGATTTTAATGAAACTTAGCTAAGAACCATCTCGACTCAATTATCTTTAGATTTTAAAAACCGCATCGAAATCAATCCATCCGTTTGGAGCTATGATGCCACAGACAGATACACAGACACACTGCAGATACATAGGTCAAACTTATAACACCCCTCATTTTCGTCGGGTGTTTAAAAAAGGCTACTCAAACCCATTTTCTTTTTTTATATCAACTCTTACATCTAAAAATAGCGCGCTTAGCTAAAATTACGCTAACAATTATTTAATCCGTCCATTCATAAATACACGCTTCGTTAAACGAAAAAAAACGTGAAATCAAGCAAAATTGTAATTAAGTTACTAGATATAACGAGTATTTTCCCGCGCCTTCCAACGTTTAGAATTCTTCAATTAGTTGTGAAAAATGAGGCGTTCAGAAAACATCTGCTAAGCAGGCTTTACCGGGAAAAATGGGACGATCGTGGAAATACTCGCTTAAATAAATGGGTTTTGAACCCCTATAGAATATTATGGATATTCGGGTAAACCTAGAATTACAGGAATTACTTGTTACCTTATTACGTAGAAGTGTCGCGATTTGATTTTTTTTTTAACTCATATTTCTTAATTTACCTTAATTTTTTTTACACGCTTTGACGTTTTATTTTATTGTTTGTATGTAACTATGCATTTATTTTAATTTCTTTCATTGTAGTCATAATAATACGGAACATAATTAACCGTGAATCATAATTATAAAACTGTCATTTTTACTGTATTTTTACCCGATTCCGACACGCAAAGTAGGGTATTGTGTTTAATTAACAGCCTGTGTATGTATGTATATACCTACCCGCGCGGGTCGACACTACCCTTGTAAAGTTTTTATTTGGAAAAAATACTTCTAAAGTATGAAGTAATACTGCGAGACTGAAATTTATAAACGAATCACTAGCGTATAGTAATAAGTCGAGTTTAGCCCGACATGTTTCGGACTAATACGTAGTCCATCCTCTGGGACTGCACGCCTAGGCGGCAGTGAAACGAATACTTCGTGACAATTCTCTGCTCAAGCAGCTATCGCCGAAGCGTGCAGTCCCAGAAGAATCAGGTCACGTACGGTCTCGTTAGGAAGCATGTGCTGTTACGCCATGTTTAAATGCCTTCTTGGAGACAGCCAGACCAACAGACAGTAGGGTCCTATAAGGGTTCCATTTTTTCCTTTCGAAGCACGGGCCCCTAAAACCTGAAAATTTGGCTCTAAGTCTAGCCATGTCCATGAACATTTTCACCAACATAATCAAGATACTAATTAATTAGCGACCTCAATAAGGGTCCGAAGAACATACCACATTTTTATGTGCCATTTACAATTCAGTCGTACATGTTTAGGATTTCAGTTACACTTTCTGGGATAACTAAAGAAGAATATTATAGAAGTTCAAAGGTGAATTCGCGGCCCGAGGGGAGGCCACATGACTCCCCCTAAAATAATCATAGTACGTAGTAAAAGTCTTTATTTGTTCTCTTACAATTACAACACAAACAGTAATACGAAGTAATACAAGTTGCGCCCTGTGCCCTAAGCACGACTTGTCGAATCCTGCGTTACGTTACGGTTATCGTATCGAGATCGAGAAATCTCATACTAAATTTTAGTTCCAAATACGCTCACGGGCGGGCGCTGTTCCAAACGTCATACAAACTCGTAATAGTTTACTATTCGATTTTACGTGACGCAGGATTCGCCAAGTCGTGCTTAGGGCACTGTAGTGTTCTAAACAGCTATAGATACTTATGGTGACATGATGCCCTTATAGTGGTAGTGAGATAAACGGATCACTAATTCGTAGCACACTAGGTGCTCAACGGCAGCAAGGCGCAAACTGCCGCTGCGTCGAGCGGTCCCAGAGGAAGGACTTACGAATCAATGATTGATCTGGTTATTTCGCTATAATTGGGGATACTCTACTATTAGTGCTAGCTTTTTAACATCACGATTAAAGTAACTTTCTATTGAAAACCGCATTCATATCGGTCTATCGGTTTGGGAGCAACGATACCACAGACACGCACAGATACACACATAAAACTTATAACTTCGCCCTATTTGTCTTCGGAGGTTAATAAAATGATAATTCGTGACATTAAAATAAACAAATTTAACATCTTTTTAAAGTGTAAACTGAAATAAAGTAAATATACAATTAAAATGTGACCAGCACGAAATAAAGGAGACTTTACAGCCTTGACCTTCGTGAAACGCGTAAATCGAGTAACACAAAACCTTTTATCTTCCAGAGATATACAAAACGACCCCAATAATCTACCACGATCTACCTACCTATCTTCCACCTACCTTCTACTAACTGTGCCTACTCGTGGTATACTTGACTTTGACTGAAAGGAAATGGATCACTCGTGACTATGAATCGAGTTAACCTGGCATGTTTCGGACTAATTTGTATTTTTTCCTCTGGGAGCGCACGCTTCGGCGGCAGCGAAACAAACAATGCGCGCGTTTATCCTCTGCTGCCAGAATTTTTACTGTAGGCATATTCAAATACATACCCAGAATCTCTATTTTTTTTTTTCTCTCTTAATTTTTTAATGACAGAGTGAGGTTTCTTTGTGTAATTTATCTGTGGTTACGTATTGTAAGAGCTAATTTAACTTGTTATTAGAAAAAATGACTTTGTGCCAAGTTTCTTGCGGCGCATTCTTCTTGGCAATCATGGTCTTTCCGAAAGCGCTGGTAGACTCAAAAAAAAAAACGTGTAAAAGAGCATTCAACTGCCTTATATTATATGTATAGATGACTTGCTGGGTCTATGTCTACTATGGCGCATATCTAAGTCACTAAGTCTATCCAGTACCTAACCCTTATATCTACATGTCTACTTATAGCGAAATAACCAGATCAATCATTGAAAAAAGAAAACTGGTACGTAAATTTAATACAATATTAAACACAATATATAGGAATTATGATCCCTTAACAATAAAGGAAATTTACTACTGGTGTTAGGGACTTGAAATTTGGCATAAATGTACTTACCTAGAGTATCATAGAAGTGTACTAAGGAAGGATAAATGAATAAAATTTTGAATTTTGAATCAGCAAGTAACTTTCATACTACTTAACGGTTAAAAATGCATTAAAACCACCGTTTGACATAATGCTACCAGGCACCAACTTTACAATAGTCAGTTTTAGCGCTAGTAAAAACAAAACAAAAGCTAAAACAAAAGCTCCTCATGTCAGCAATTGACACCGAATTGTCATTGAAAATGACAACTGACATTTGTAAAGTTGGTGAAATAGGGGCCAGTTATTCTAAAGGATCAAGTAGATATTTTTAAAACGGTTCGGTCACTAAACCATTTTTATCGTGCGAATTAAAATTAAATTCTTGATCGAATATAATAATCGGGAAGCTTATCACAAACTTTCTCACGTTAGCAATAATCGATGATTACGAACAGAAAGTTGCGATGATGGAAAACTCGACATCAATCATCCGGCAGGTGATTAAAGCTCTAACTACCATACTCAGAGACATCCATCAGTATTTAATTTAATTATAATAATAGCGATAATATTTCTGAGAAGTATTTTGATAAGGAAAGAATTTTAGGATACGTCGATGACGTAACGTTACGCAGGATTCGAAAACTTCGTGCTCGGGCCTCGATTTATTTGACGTTTCCGTTACGTGATTCGTTACTTTCGGTATTGTTTTTTCTCGTAAATGATTTAGCTTCGGTTTGAAATAGAAACGGGATATTTGTTAAGGTTTTGCGAGCGACTGGAGGTGCGTAGGTACAGTTGAAATTAGGGAGTTTCTATTGGGTTGTGTAACTTTTTCTTGTTATTTTTGAATTATTGTACCTATTTGCGTGAGTTATCGTGATTGACAAAACAGCTGTGCTCCGAGCAGGAATATCCGAATGGTACGTAACGTGATCGAGTAGGACATTATCGTAAATATTTGTATGACGTTTGAAACAGCGCCCGCCGGAGCGCATTTGGTACCTACCTAAAATTTTATAAGAAGTTTCTCGGTGGCGGTACGATAACCGTAACGTTACGCAGGATTCGAATATTCTTACTCGGGTACGTAAATTGTATGACAATGCAAGTACAGTTAACTGTACTGTCTCGTTGACGAGACAACTTGTATTTTTAAAAAATAACAGAAAACTTATTCAAAATATAGGCAACAGTTAGCTCTGGCTTCCATACATAATAAACTACATTTACTTTGATACCTACTTATTTAACAACGACACATTTTATTGTGACAAGGTTTTGCAAATACGAGCAGAACTATTCAATGACAATAATCAATTTTGGTACAAATATATGTATATACCTAAGATTAAAATACCTTAACACCTAAGCCCTACTTTGTTTCTTAAACATATTAATCCTTCAATTTGACTACTTGCATTTTAATCAAACTGTGCCTACAGATACAAAAGATTATAACTATGTAGCTTAAAAGTACCTATTTGTAACCATGTCTTATTCCAAATGCAACTCGTAAAGAACCTTACGTAAGCCGCATGCAAGTTTACAACAGCTTTTCACAAGTCGAGAGCTTTCCACCTAGGAAGCCGCAAAGCTTCGAACGCTTTAGAAACGTGTTTGGTATATGTACGTAGCTATAAAGCTATAAAACTGTAGACATGTAGATATAAGGGTTAGGTACTGGATAGACTTAGTGACTTAGATATGCGCCATAGTAGACATAGACCCAGCAAGTCATCTATACATATAATAAAATCGTAGACCCGGCGCGTCTGTACATTAAGATATTTACAAAAAAGAAAATCGGGTCGCGTGGAATAATTAATAGAACACATAACTGTTTTTTTTTAATTTTTGTCTGTTTATCTGTTTGTATGTTTGTTTTTGGAGGCATCACGCAAAAACCACTGGACAGATTGGAATGAAATTTGACATTTTAATAGTTTACAACCTGGAATAATACATAGGATACTTTTTATCCCGTTTCATTTCATGTTTTTACTTTATTAATTATTGTTTAAATTTACTTAAGCACATATTTTTTCATAATTGAAACTGACCATAGACATCACAGCTGATTCAGCTGTCATGGCTGTCACACCATTGTTTTTTTTTTCATTAGGCCAAGCTCACATTATCAGCACACTAGGTACTTTACTAACTTTTTAAAAAAGAAAATGGACCATGGAAACATTGAGTGACATGTCTCATTCAGCCAAATCGGTGGCTGTATGCAGGCGTTCTATTCGAAATTTATCATTTTTATCAATGTCTTAAATAGCTTGGTAGTATTAAAAAGAAAAATGTACTTTCTTAATAAAAAAAAAACGGCGGGAATATGGAAATACTGTAAATAACAATAACGCACTAAGTTTCGATTTATTTAAAGTAATGTAAATGATATTAAATTTATAGCTTTTAGTAACAAAATCGTGATCATTTGTTGTATTGGAGTCCACCATGATGAAAATAAGAGGAGAACTAACTATTAACTAAAGCAAACTTAGTATAAATTTCAATGGAAAATTTTTAGTCGTTGTGAAACTATTATAAAACAGGGGTAAGGAAATTAATGATTTTAGTTAGTTATTGAATATTTAATTAAGTAAAATATGTTAATAATGACTCAGATGTAATATGTTGCAATAAATAATATTTAAGACACTGCCACAAATAGTAACAACAATGTCAGTTTTGGCTTGCTGTATTATAAGAGTTAATTAATAATTAAAATTCCTTATGTCCTCTTAATGTTTGAGAAAAAATCTATATATATCTGCCACGGCGAGAATAGCAATTGCTGGACTCGTACTTTGATTGTTTGATTAGGTACTTATTTGATAGAAAATTTATTTTCTTGTGATTTTGTAACCATTTGAGTATAGAAAATGAACCGGACTTTTTGAGAGTTGTGGTAGGCAAATCGTATTTCAAGTTTTTCAACAGAGTATGGAATATCGAGAAAGTTTATTCTTTCAGATTTGGAAGATGGTTATAGTCTCACTAGAAAGAAAACTGGTACGTAAATTTAATACAATATTAAACACAATATATAGGAATTATGATCCCTTAACAATAAAGGAAATTTACTACTGGTGTTAGGGACTTGAAATTTGGCATAAATGTACTTACCTAGAGTATCATAGAAGTGTACTAAGGAAGGATTTTTCGAAATTCCCACGGGATAGAGAATAAATGGGATTTATGTTTTCGAATCAAAGTGACTCTATCTCCGTAACTATAACTATCAGGTATTTCAAATTTGGCATGCAAGTAGGTAACAATGATAGCTAAAAACAGTTTTCATGATTTTCCGAAATTTCCGCGGGATAACGACCTAATAGTATTATTTTCATAATAACTGACTAGCGGATATAGAGACTTGAAAGTTTAACAGATATATTTCTTAATGATCTTAGAGGGGTACTAAGACGGGATTTTTCGAAATTCCTACGGGATAGGGAAATACCTAAACTTCGTTTCTTTCTTTTTTTGTAGGGGGTAATATCCGAAACTTTTGCATTTTCCTGAGGAAAAATAGGTAGGTAGCCAATATCAGTCAAGAACTGGTAGCTTCTATAAGTGAAAGTTTTTATATTAAATCGATCTAATGAGTTAAAATGCAAAATTCCCGCGGGATAGAAATAAGTGAATTCAATTTCGGGACTGATTTAAAAAAAATCACTAATAGGAAGCTATAACACTGTCTCTGATTGACATTTTGATTGAATTTTTTAAATACGTAGGTCTATCCCGCGGGAACTTTAATACACTTTTTCAAGATAAAGTAGCCTAATGTCAATCAGAAACAGTGTAGCTTTCTATTAGTGAAAGATTTTTTAATGGGTCTAAATGTATAATTTACTTATTTCTATCCTCCGGGATTTTTTGCAAAAATAGTTAGTCATGACATACAAGAATTTATGTAGAATGTCAATGGTGTAAGTACTTATAGTAGATTTCAACATTTAATTAAGTAGGTAGGTAGTTCCACTGGGTTCACAGACAAAAAAACAGCAACATCAACATCTTCTGTTAAAAACCAGTATTTGTAGTAGGTACTCACGTTATTGTCTACGCGTACGAAGTCGCGGGTAAAAGCTAGTTAAATAAATAAATAAATATCATGGGACAATTGACATCAATTGACCTAGTCCCAAACTAGGCAAAGCCTGTACTGTGGGTACCAGACAACGGATAAACATACTTATATAGATAAATACATACTTATATACATATTAAACATCCAAGACCCGATAACAAACATTCGTATTCATCATACAAACATCTGCCCCGACCGGGGATCGAACCCGCGACCTCAAGCTTCATAGTCAGGTTGTCTAACCACTAGGATATCCGGCCGGTATTAGTGTACTCAAAGAAGATATAAATCCATTTTTGCTCTACATTCGCGCTGCGATGTTGAAGCTATTGTTTTTATTAACCGGATCTCAATTGGAAAATCTTTTTGTATTTTTTTATTTATTTTTTCCAATTTTTTATTTTTTTTATTTTTACGATCTTCCCGTGAGTATCAATTATATTTTTAATAAACTCACCGAAACATGAATACACAGAAAAATCAGAAAAAATACCAACCCCGGGATTCGAACCCGGAACCTCGACACTCCGGGTCGCGTGCTCACCCTTACGCCAGAATTGGTATTTGACCCGGAGTGTCGAGGTTCCGGGTTCGATTCCCGGGGTTGGTATTTTTTCTGGTTTTTTGTGTATTCATGTTTCGGTGAGTTAATTAAAAATGTAATTTATTAACCGGCTTTAGACTTGAACAAAATGTAAGCCTTCTCCTCGAACAATTTACCTTCCCTAATAATTTGCAGGAGTAAATAAACTCAAAATTCTTAGACACTTCCTTCAGTTAAAATATTACGCATCGCAGCCCTAAATCCCATTCGACCTTGAACTTGTACGGCAGAAGCCCACAGCTGACAGCTTCAAGGGATCTTCAGCTGCAGGCTTGAATATTTCATATTAATTTCAGCCAGTTACCTCTAAGCGTTCCAGAGAAAAAGGGTCTTGACAGACAGACAGACAAACAGGCGGGCAACAAAGTGATTCTATAAAGGCTCCGTTTTATTCCTTTTGAGGTACGGAACTCTAAGATAGATATGTCATCAGAACGCCGAAAATGAAACGCAGAAAAGGCTACAATTTTTTTTTATACGATTAGGAAGGCAAACGAGCAAGTGGGTCACCTGATGGTAAGTGATCAACACTGCCCATAGACACCCGCAACCCCGGAGGGTTTGCAGATGCGCTGCCAACCTAGTGAGCTAAGATGAAGCCTCTTGTGCCCGTAATTACACCGGCTGTCTTACTCCGGATCCGGACTACACCGGAACACAACAGTACAAGCACTGCTGCTTAGCGGCAGGATTAGCAAGATGGTGATAGCTAACCGAACGGACCTTGCACAATGTCCTGCCACCCGTAAAATTGTAGCCTCTTTGGCCACAATCTCTCTCAAATAAGGTCCAAAGTTGCGCGCAAATGTCAAAATGGTCGGAACATGTTTTTCGATTGTCTTGTGAGCATAAGACGTATCTTTACTTATAATATCAATGAGCTAATGTATATTTTACATAAAATACGTGTTTAAATTGCGCCTAAAAAAGGTTATGGGCCCAGCACGCTTCCAAACATACTATACAAACTTAAGTCCTTCCGCGTAATCAATACCTCACAAGCTGTAAAACGAGGTCTAAATGTATTAGGGAATTCGCCCACTCTAACGTTATTACGTCTGACAGTACACGTGATATGTGGCACCTGAATAGGGGGGGGGGGACCCGGTAACCCCCTACGCGTTACTATTCAGGACACGATACGTAACCCAAATACAACACTCGGAACCTCGGAACAAACGGCGGACGGCTAAAGCTACGATTTCTTCGTAACTTTTGTTTCGGAATTACATTTACTAGCTGTTTAAGGTCAAACATTGTTCGATGGCTGTTATGGCTATAGCTCGCTTGATGGTTGGCATTCATCGCTGCGTGGACGCTTTTAATACCCCTTGTGATCCCAACTACTGAGGGTCGAGCACGAGTTTACGAATCCTGCGTAACGTTACGGTTATCGTATCGAGATCGAGAAACCTCATACTAAATTGTAGTTCCAAATACGCTCACGGGCGGGCGCTGTTCCAAACGTCATACAAACTCGATAGCGTTTACTATTCGATTTTACGTGACGCAGGTTTCGAATATTCGTACTCGGGCCTCTACTATAATAGGTATATATGTATATGTTAGTCCGCGCGCGAACTCTGAGGAATCAGGGGCTGGGTTTGTTTTATAATTTCACTAGCTAAAGTGCTTTGAATATGAAACTTAAGTTAAATTTTAATACTTTATCTAAGACTAACCACCTAGTTAAAAATTTAGTTATAGGTTACAGATAATTAATATTTGCTGACATTTTATTTTTACTTGCCAAATGTATGTCGTCAATTACCTATATAAAATACCCACTTTATTGTATATAATAATAAAATTATTGTATAATATTTACCTTGCATTTTCTTTGTATCTTTTTGTTTTGTTTGTTACGTGGTGTTCAATGAAGAGTTCTTGTATTGTATTGTATTGTAATATTCCTTCTCACTTCGCTTCAGAAACAATAAAAGTGCTGAGGCGGGCATAACATTTAAGTGTATAATAATAGATTATAGGGTACAATTAGTAGTACACTCGACGTTTATATAGGATAGTTTAGTCCAGGGTAAAATGGGTTTTATGGACGCGTTATACACTCTCTTCTTCACTTCAATTGCGAGGAAATTAAACAGCAGTGTCAAACATTTATATATTTATTGTAATCCGCCATCTTGAATGCAAAAATCAAATCAAATCCGAGCTAATCGCAGCCAAATTACATAAAATCGATACCCGACGAAAAAGAGGGGTCTGTGTATCTGTCTGTGTAGCTCCCGAACGGATGGATCGATTTCAATGCGTTTTTTTTAATCGAAAGCTAGTATAATCGAGATGGTTCTTGGCTAAGTTTTATTAAAATCGGTTCACCCGTTTTTGACATACTGTGCCCTAAGCACGACTTGTCGAATCCTGCGTCACGTAAAATCGAATAGTAAACTATAACGAGTTTGTATGACGTTTGGAACAGCGCCCGCCCGTGAGCGTATTTGGAACTAAAATTTAGTATGAGATTTCTCGATCTCGATACGATAACCGTAACGTAACGCAGGATTCGACGAGTCGTGCTTAGGGCACTGAACTTTGAAATGATAATGTTGGGGGGTTTTCAGTCTACGGAGTAGTACAGTAGTAGGTATATAACGTAGCCCAATAAGATGACAAACTAGTTGTCATATAGTATCGAAAATTTGACACTTCGACACTGTGAACCCAACTCTGTCACCTTCACCTTGGGAGAGCTGCTAAACTTAATTTCTGGGTTATCTTATTAGCCACTCTATGACCCCTCGTAGCGTGGACGCAATAAGTCTACCATTAAATTTAATAAAACAGTAGTTTGACCGATAAAAAATATCTGTTAAAGAAACCCATATAATATGTCATCATCATCAGCCTATTTACGTCCCACTGCTGGGCACAGGCCTCCTCTCAGAATGAGAGGGCTTGGGCTGCGGGCCCAGTACGGATTGGGAACTTCACACACACCATTGAATTGCTTCGCAGGAGTGTGCAGGTTTCCTCACGATGTTTTCCTTCACCGAAATGCTCATGATAAATTACAAATGTAATTTCGCACATAAATTCCGAAAAACTCAGAGGTGCGCCCACGTTTGAACCCATGACACTCTGCTTGAGAGGCCATAGGTCAAACCACTAGGTTATCACTATATAATATGTAGTACCTAAGTTTCTTTGTCATTATTTCCATAGGCCTTTTCATGTCAGCATCCTTTATTCAAATAAAAGGGTTGTGTGTTGAGAAAAACATCGCAACAGACATTAAATACGGCAATGCCACGTTTAAAGGATCTATTCTTACTTCGGACTGGATTTGTGAAAACAGAAATGGGTAAATGAAATTACAGTGTCCGTTGAATAAGAATTAGGCTGTTATGTTTTGCAGTTTGTTGAAATTGGACGTGTTCGGGATTCGGGTTAAGGTGCTTTTGATAAATTTTGCAAGATAATCCGTTGTTATTGTTAGTGATTAGGCATGGGACTTACTCTGAAATTAACGCCATGGTTCCTAAGAACAGATTTCCCTGTCTCTTATAGTTTCTAACTTCTCCCTTCTGACCCATTTGAATTGATCACCTTGTACGAGATAAATATCCCAGTGCCCGGCACTGAGGGTCGAGCACGACTTTACGAATGCTGCGTAACGTAAAGTCGAATAGTAAACGTTGTCGAGTTTGTATGACTTTTGGAACGGGGCCGGCCGTGAGCGTATTTAGAACTAAAATTTAGTATGAGGTTTCTCGATCTCGATACGATAACCGTAACGTTACGCAGCTTTCATAAAGTCGTGCTCGACCCTATGTTCCTATTGTTGTCACATTCACATTCGATCTGAAGTAACAGCAATAAAGGTTACAACAAGGTGTCAATTACTGTAATTGGGTTGTCAAGCATTGGGACGATTACCTTAACTAAGTTTTAATCCAGAATGACGGGTAAATTTTAGGAACAACTCAAAAGCTTTTACCTATCTCCGTGAATGTTAATGGAGGCGAAAGACTAACCCTGTTATTCATAAACCTATTTTAACAAAAATGCCGTTAAAGTTCGTTTGCACTTTTTTGTCACATTGACATTTCCGTTAGTAAAAAGAAGTTAGAACCTATTTTTAACCCCCGACAAAAAAGAGGGGTGTTATAAGTTTGACATGTGTATCTGTGTATCTGTCTGTGGCATCATAGCTCCCAAAGGGGTATACCGATTTCGATGCGGTTTTTTTCAGTCGAAAGCTATTTTAATCGAAATGGTACTTAGCTAAGTTTCATTAAAATCGGATGAACCAATCACGACGCATTCCCCCCGCCCGCTCACCGCGGCTTTTGTCGTAATGACTTTCCAAGTAAACTATACAAGATGGGGTGTCCAGAGGGTAGTTGGTCCGTGGCGTTGAACCTGCGGTGCTGCGCGGTGGTGGGCGTCGAAAAGGTTAAAAACATATATGCAGAATTAAATTACCTAACAAAACACATTGTGCCTTTTCGGTATTTCCTCATAACTAACAATAATAAATACAGGGTGTCCCGAAATCCCGAGCAGCCCACGCGTAGCCCGAGCCGCTGGGCCCAGCAACTTGATATTTGACATGGAACTTCCATCCACTCGGAAAGCTCTCTCTGAGAGCTTTTGGACGGGTCAGTGCCCTAAGCACGACTTGTCGAATCCTGCGTTACGTTACGGTTATCGTATCGAGATCGAGAAATCTCATACTAAATTTTAGTTCCAAATACGCTCACGGGCGGGCGCTGTTCCAAACGTCATACAAACTCGTTATAGTTTACTATTCGATTTTACGTGACGCAGGATTCGCCAAGTCGTGCTTAGGGCACTGATCAAGGGGCGCTGAGATAATACTAATAATGTCGATGCCTTTTTACACGACTGCCCAAAGAAAAAAGAGTGTGTTTGTTTTCAGGGTTCATGTTAGTATTTTGTTGCTACTGTAATAGCCTGACTTTCTCTCCGTTTATAAAATATTCCCTATTAGCACCCTCCGAGGGTCGAGCACGACTTTTCGAAACCTGCGTCACGTAAAATCGAATAGTAAACGTTGTCGAGTTTGTATGACGTTTGGAACAGCGCCCGCCCGTGAGCGTATTTGGAACTAAAATTTAGTATGAGGTTTCTAGATCTCGATACGATAACCGTAACGTTGCGCAGCATTCGTAAAGTCGTGCTCGACCCTCTGAACGGGTTTTGCTGGTATTAGGTTTTAACCCAAAAGACACATTATGTACCTATCTATATAACATAAAACGTAGGTAGGACCATCGTCTAAAATTTTATTAATTAATACTGATACTGAACTTGAAATACCTACTCACTAAAACTCATAAATATGAGTAGCTCCGGGAATTGAACCTGGATCCTTTGACATTCCATGTTACGTACTTATATTCATACACTAAAGTTTATACTAACTTTATGGGTATTTAAATTTACACAAAATATATTTCAACGGTAAACCTCATAATTAAAAAAATGGATAAAAAAATCAAAAAGTTGCGCCATTGAAATCATGAATTAATACTTAGCTTTGGTAGCCTGGTGGCCTATGACCTCTCAAGCAGAGGGTTGAGGGTTCTGACCCCTGCTCGTACCGCTGATTTTTTCAGAATTTATGTGCAAAATTACATTTCTAACTTATTATGAGCTGTTGCACACTCCTGCGAAGCGATTCAATGGTAATGTGTGAATGTAAAGTCCCCAAGCCATCTCATTCTGAGAGGAGACCTGTCTCCAGCAGGGTCATAATAAGACTGGTTATGATGATGAAACCAATAACTATCACAACTGATACCATAATTAAATCATACTGTATTCCGAATTTCAATACACTTAAAATTACCAAAGGGCCTTTGGGTATAAATCGATTCGAAGTTCGATAGCAAATTGATAGCGAGTCGTAAAGTTACAAATTCTTACCCTTATCACTCTAGTACGTACTAACTATACGTACACGGAATCGGTCAAGCGTGAATGGACATGTAAATAAGGGTTCCGTGATTACTAACTAGTGGCTCTGTGAGCTGTAGACTTCGCAAGGTCATTTTTGATCATTTTAGAGTTCCATAGCCAAAATGGCGAAAACGAAACCCTTGCAGTTTCAGCAAACTTCAACGTGTGGCACATAATTCGACAGCTCTTTTAAAAACACTTAGAGGTTCCTAAGTTTTTTTGACTAAGCGAATATTTTCGGAAATAACACTCCGAAAGTAATAATGACTAGCTACGGACCCCTAAAAATGGTAAATGTAAGGCCGAGTGTTCAGTAAACTCTTCTGCTCATAAAAGCGATTGTTGCAGATAAAAATCTGGAATGAACCATTAAAATGTCTCTCCAGATACGGGCATTATTCTCTCAGTGATAAGGGTCAGTTTGCGAATTACTAAGAGACACGAAACGGCGTCAGCAGAAATCCGTATGACATAGGTGAGCCAATTACCAATTATAGAGAGACAAGTATGTGCGCCACCTTTATAAAGGCTGTTTTTATAGAGTTGCGTCCCAGTATGAAGTAGTAATAATGTATCTAACTACCTTACAGTGTGTTGAAGTTGAACTTGCCCAAACGCGGACGTATGGAAAGGGTACATTACATATAAGGTCATCATCATCGTGTCAGCCGAAAGACGGCTAAGACGGTTTTATATAAGGTATACCATATACCTTATCTGAATATCGAAAATGAAAATATCGAAATCCAAAATATTGAACGGCTACAAAGCCGAATTTCAAATTATAGAAAGTGTTTGCTAAGTACATGTTAGAATTTCGAAAATTAATATATCGCCAACTCAATTATCGAACGTTTACCAAGCCAAAGTTTCAAATGTTAAAGAATAGCGAAAATAGTAAATTGTTAGTAAGGTTATCGACTTGTAAGATTCACTGAGATGCTTATAAAGCTCGTTTACCATTTAAATCTGAGATTTCGCAGATGTCATAATACCTACTGAATTTCGATATTTTGATTTGAACATCGCTCTAGTACATGATTCGATATTTTATGTAGTTATCCAGACTCGGCTGCTCATATATTTAATAGCAACATTGGCATATGTGATTTCAAACAATGATTACAATTTTTAACCGATTTCAAAAAAGTAGGAGGTTCTCTATTCGTCGGAATATTTTTTTAGGTAGGTAATAAATTGAATTGCAAAAGTACGTAACTACGCATTTGACAACTATAGTTAGTTACCAAGAGGATGTGAATGGTTCCGTATAGTGTGGGGTGTTTCTCTGTAAGGACTAGTCTATATAGACATCAGTACCTAATATACCGTTAAAAGTACGCAGTAAAGAAGCCGCTCCCTTCACCCTTTGATAAACTTTGAGGGCCCTTTATCACAATTCTGTTTGAGCATAAAAACTGTTCGACCCTGCCAAACAGGGAAAGTTCCTGAAATATGTATTCATGGAGCATCTAACTGATTTTTGCCCTGTAAAAACTGGGCCGAGTTGAGTTTGGGTTGAAACTTTCGATGTGCGTCTGTGTTGTTTGCGATGCGTGGAATAAACTCGTGCGTGTTTTCGAAAAACATGTTTTGAATAAAATTTATGAAACTTTTTCGATTCGTTCAGGCAACGTCGTTACCTGTGTAATTGTTCACGCACCAAAACCTCTTCAGACCAGAGGGTCGAGCACGACTTTACGAATGCTGCGTAACGTTACGGTTATCGTATCGAGATCGAGAAACCTCATACAAAATTTTAGTTCCAAATACGCTCACGGGCGGGCGCTGTTCCAAACGTCATACAAACAAGAACGCGATCAAGACGTTTTTTTCGTTACTCCCTCCCCTGTTGCCGTCCTTTTCTATTGGCTGTTTACAAAGCAAGCCAACCCTAGTATTGAAAGGAGGTGAAATTAATCTCGGAATGTTTCTTAAATTCTCTATCTCTATCAGCACATTAAGTAACTGTCGCGAATATAAAGCATAAAATCCCTAGTGAAATAAACGGATCACTCACCTATGTCAGTCGAGTATAGCTGACATGTTTCGGACTAATCCATAAAATCTCTCTCTAACGAGTATACTGTTAGGTAACTACGCTTCGTGATAAGTGTAGGTAACTTTACAAAAAAAAACTTGAGTATCGTCGAATTATCGAGCAAACAAATTGAGCTACTAAAAATCGATTCAAAATATAATGTCAAACATGTCTTAATTAAAAACATGTAAGAAAACGACGCAGAATATTAAATTCTGTTTTTATTTAATTCAAGGAACCTGAGCACAACGAAACTCGAGTCCAGGCCATTAATAAAAAAACTGTATCTTCCGTTTTCGTCGTATCGAATAACAAACCTTATCTTTCCAACTGTAGAGTTAGGTTTTATTCGTGACGAAAGGATAGCTTAAGCCTTGTAATAGTGGAACGTTGAAGTAACTGACGAGTACCTAATGAAATTCCAGATTTGACCGGCAAATTCGTAAATTAAAGTAGGCAGCGATGTCAATCGGACTCCAGTCAGTAGCGGGCCAAGTTCGTAACAAACTTTCGGGACTTCTTAAATCTGGTTATGCGATTTAGAAATTAGGTTACGTTCCATAAAAACATTTTTAAACGTTAGAGAGCTGAAGGAGACGTTGAATCGAATTATACTTAGTATTTAAGTATAGTCTTTCCCTGTTATTCATAAACCTATTTTAACTAAAAAGCCGTTAAAGTACGTTTGTCCTTTTTTGTCACATTGACAGTTCCGTTAGTAAGAAGAAGACAAAACCTATTTTAGCTAATGGAGGCTTGAGTGACGTTTATGAATAAGGCCACTTGTTATCAGTCCTCACCCGATGCCCGTCTATATCATAATATTAGAGGAATTTAAAGCTTGTTGTCCTAGAATAAAAAGGATAATTACTTGAAAAACCGGCCAAGTGCGAGTCTAACCCGTACACGACGCACTCTTTTCTCAAAAGGCAATGTAGTTGTGGTGTAAGTCTGTTTTGGCGTAGCTATACGCCTTGTAAGTAATAAAACGGCAGATGTTGTTAGTGACACTTATAATCAGCATAACAAGTTTATTCTTAATGATAGTGCTAACTCAATTATTGTAAGTAACACTATAAAACTAAATACATGCGAGGGCGCAACCTGGCCTCTGGCGGGATTCGTTCTGACATCTGTCATCTGTCATACATGAACAATATGGCGCCGTAGTCTGGTGTAGTCTCTGGAAAGACGGTCGCCACACCGTTTATACAGGAGCATAATTTTATAAGGCGAATATGATGTAACATTAACAGTCACCTTGACGCCAAGGATCTGCGCGCGTCACTACTAGTCGGAAACATGGTGGGCTACCCTTTTACTTGTGTGTCAAAATATTTTGACCTAATATCAAAACGACTCAATAGCACATCAAATCGTCACGGCGGAGTGTGGATCCATTACGCTCTTTACTTTATACTTCTCGGGACACTGTAGAGAGTAAGTGCACTTAGAGCATTTTCTTGGAGGAAAAAATCTCGACTGAGTTAATAATTTAGAGATAAATTATGTCTAAGTATAATTTTATAAAAGGTTTTTCATCACACCTATTCGAAATACGACGATTGGATTTCGAGGACAGCGGGAACCAAATTCTGAGTTTCCTCTCTTCTGGTTGGTCCGAGTTCGTGCTTCTGATAGATTATCGTAGTTGAACGCCGAGCTTGATTTTTGAGGTAATAGATTTCTAATCTTCAGACTGGACCGGATGCGATAGTTGAATTAATTGAGTCCAATCGATTATAGATTCGATCTAAATGGAATGAGCGGTGGACCGATTTTAGATAACTAAGACTTTGTTGTGTAACAATGCTACAATGCTACCTAAAAAGTTTGCTGACTGAGATTAAAAAAATAACAAATTATTATCTTCTACGAGTAGGTACGTTCAAGGATTTTATTACCACTGTCTGGTAATACGGATAGAACAAGAATATTACTATCTTTTCTTTTATTTGTTTCTTACGACACCCATTTCGAGAAAATTATTACATTTAACCTTTTAAGATATCCATCTATGTAAAAAAAGGTAAATCACGGGAGCTAGAGGATTGAAATTTGGCAGACGTGTACCTTGATGATCATTAGGTGCACTAAGAAGGGATTTTAAGAAATTATTCCCACAGGATAGAGAACTAGCCTACTTTTTATTCTTTCGCGGGGACAAACCCGCAGAGCGTAAGCTAGTACTACATAAACGTGTTAAATTACACTTTATCGCAAATAACGTCTAAATTTAACTGTCATAATTAATTAATTGGTGTACAAAATAAGCATAAAATATTTCTCGGAAGGGAACGCTTGCTTCATACAAACACGGCTTTATTGCCGAAGCGTAAAATCGTATTGAGATGCATTTTGGCATCTCCTCAAATCAGACGTGGGAATATGTAGACTGCGCATTACCTTCAGAATTTCATTAAAATTATATCTCATAGCAATTAAATTAATGAAACAAAAGACAAAAGACGACGTTACAGGCTCCCGCTGGGACTGAGGCCCGATAGCTATTTTTTTATCAGAAAAAAAGGTAAAAGAGCAAGTGCTTCGGATCGGTCGTCATTTTGTGGAAGTCCATATTAATGAACTAAAAACTAATTTAACTTATTTCAGAGTTGCAAAAGCGCTTGGTCGATGCGACTTGTGACCAAAAGGCTGGCAGTTTTCTCTCTCAAAGAATCAGCATCGCTATTCATTCAGCGAGGCAACGCTGCCAGCCTTTTGGGCACCATGCCACGGAGGCCTTATTTAGATTCAATTTAGTTTTACTTTTAGCTTGGATTTTATTTCATTGTAAGTTGCTTTTATTATGTAAGTAAATATTGTATTAAAACTAATAATTTTCTAAAAGCCGTATATGTATGCGATAATTGCAACAGCACAAGTCAAGAAAAAGGGTCTTGACAGACAGACTTACGACAAAGTGATCCTATAAGGATTCCGTTTAATTTTAGGTGCGGAACCCTAAAATACCACAAAGTTATATTTTGCTGTCGGACAAAACTGGAATCAACGTCGTTCTCATACTAAGTGCTTAGTTGCTGGTTGTTAGAAGCGGCATCTGTAACTTCCTGCTAAGTTGGTAACTAACTAAATCGTAGGCACTTATAATTTGTACGGGAAAAAATGTTCTGACGCAATACTATGCCATTTAGGAAGCGGTATGAAAGAGGCAGGTGTTCAAACAATGTTAGTACAATAGTACAAAGCATTCCCGACGCGTCGCGTGGCAAATCAAGTATTTGTACACACGGTTTATGTTTAAAACCCGGCCAAGTGCGAGTCTGTGAGCAATTCTACCAACGTTCTTTTTCGCTTTACTTATTCTTCTTTGAGATCTTCCCCTTGACTTGTGTTGTGACCCTGCTTTGTGTCAAATTCCATGATTCTAGGTATTGACCTATTGGGTCAATTGACAGACTGACAGACAGACAGATGGACAACGAGGTGATCATATAAGCTTTCAGTTTTAATTTTCAGGTACGGAACCTTAAAAGGAAGTACAAAGAAAACCGATTTTTTATGACTGTTTTCTTCATTCTGTCATAAAGTTTCCCGGTTTTTTTGTATTTTTTTCTGTATGAGTTAATTCAAAAATCGGCTATTCGTACGTGTCGTAGTTTGCATGCGCAGTCAAGACTTATTTTCTAAGCTTGTTACCTACAGCTAGCCTAGATCGGTGTCCCACTGCTGAATAGAAGCCGAGCCGTCTGAATGACCCCTTTGTTTTTCCATTAAATTAAAAACAGTCTATACCAGCACTTATTTCTAGGGAAACCTGACGTCATTGTACCGGACGTACAGCCGCCGACATTAAAATAAACGTACCTAGACTTTATCACAACTTGGTCATGAAATGAAAGCACAAAATATCCAGGGGTAGATATATGGGAATTTTATTATGTTGAATTTCCTGTGTCGGGATTACAGTAAACTGGCAATCAGGTTCCTATAATACTTATTTAAGGTATCCGCGAAATTGATTATCGGTGTATCAAGTAGGTTATTCTGTTTTTTGCGAGTCTGGTATTTTCGGAACGAGGTATCATTGGAATGTATAGTATTAACGGGTGAATTTGCGTTGAGAATGTGGTTTTCTGAAAATCTGATAATAAAACGACGAAGGTAAAAAGCACATGTGGTATTTTGGGAATGCGATATTTAAAGAATCTGGTGTATCCGGCAATCTGGTATTTCGCTACATGGTATTACGGCCACGAGCGCATACTCCTTCGAGGCAATTCAATGGTGTGTGTGAAGTTTCCAATCCGCACTGGGCCCGCGTGGGAACTATAGTTCAAGGAGATCTGTGCTCAGCAGTCGGACGTCAATAGGTTGGAGATGATATTGATGATATTTAGTGCGAAATGTCCACACCCATTTGTGGCGAGTGTACACGTAATGTGCCTACACATGTCAGCCACACTGACATCCCACTTAGCCGTATTAATGTTGCAGACATAGACAGTATAATAGAATAACAGGAGGATAATAATAGAGATAGATTTAACGTATCAGCTGTAAACGTGGTTTTTTTTACGCTATATGTTTGCGTTTGACCACAATCACGCCTGGTGGTAAGCGAAGATGTGGTCTACGATGGAGTACGCTTGCTTATCAAATGCCCATTCACCCTAGACTTGAAAACGGCCAGATTATAGTGTTCAGGGAACACAGATGTAGGCAGGGAATTCCACTCCTTAGCCGTATTTATGTTGAAGGAAGAGCGAAAATGCTTTGATTTGCTTTAATGCTTTAATAAATAAAGGATTTGTCTTGCTGAAGTTCTGCTGTCCGCGATTTTTCACCCTGAAAACGAGTTCTGGAAGGCTTCGAGGTCAATCTGGATTGTGCGATTCCCAAGAGCGATGCTACGATTTCCATAGAGTTTCATCTCAATGAATTCGAGAATTAGACCTCCCAGCAACATTTGGTTAATCGTGAACGTCACATATCGTCTAAGGAAAATGTCCCAATGATTGACAAGTTAATCCCAATAATTGACACCCTGCTTATCACCTTTATTGCTAGTTAGATTGAAGGTGCCAACTATTTTGACAATGTCGGGCACGTAGAATTCGGTTAGGGCTATATCGCGGAACTATTTACTTTCATCAGATAAAACAAAGATAAAACTTTCCCATTTAAGTATATAGTAGGACGTACATGTTGGGGCACTACTTTATAATACTTCAGCCATATCCAGCGAAGCTTAGTATACCGTAAACCTCATATTTGAGGGGTTATTTAGACCTTGTAGGTTATTACCCACAGTACATGGCACTTGGCAGCCTGTTACGAGTCCCCGAACATTAAGATACGATCGTACGAGTAATTCCGGACTTTACTACCGACCTAATATAAATATGACACATCAGCGAACGGACACAGATAAAATGATGCGAGCGGAATAATCGTATTAGGAAATAATAAAAACCACTTATTTTACAGATTGTAGGCCCACATGAATTATCTTTATGTCTTCTTTTTACACGGGCAGAAAAAGAGTGTATTGTTTTTTATATCTTTTTTTCCTGTGAAAAGCATTGATAGGTACCAGTTTGCAGCTTGCTTGTGTATCATGAGAGATGTCCAGTTAACTGACTCCACTACGACTGTCATCATTGAGTAACTAACTACCATAGGTGATACGAGTAGTTAAGTTAGTTACTTATTCAACTAACACCTAACAACGAACAAGTGTATCGAATGAGTCTTCTTCAATTTTACTCTATAGACAGCTCGACAACAAGAAGCAATTGCGGCGGTCATTGGTTAGCAGCTCAAAAACCAACTCGTAATAATTTGGAAACCAAAAATAGCCGAAGCGTACAACTTTAGTCGGAATAAGTACTGTGCATGTGAAATTCGCCTCAACTTTATGATGAGACCGCATGCTTATTGTCTAACTCGCTCGCAATCAGCATCGTGTTCATTTTGTATGAGTTGACAATTGATATCGGAAACAGCTAGCTGTCACAGTCGTACAAAAACTGACATTTAAATTGATGACGAGTGTCAAAATAGTTACGCAATAGGGTATCAGTAACCGTTGACTTACCAACACCATGGACTTCGGGTTGCGCTTGAAAACGTCCGAACCAAAAGACCACTAATTTGCAAAAAAAAGTGCTTAATCGAGCGTCAGTCAGTCTTAGTTTGATCGAACGACAGCGCTATGACGTATGGCTGTCATCAAAAAATGCCGTGTTGTACTGGGACACATTTTTCGTGAATTTTGTATTAGACCCAAAGTCCATGGTGTTAGTAAGTCAATGTCTGTAACCTATCCGTTGGTTACGTCAAAACTCATTATTTCCCCGCATTCTGCCAACTAGGCAGACGACAAAGTATTACCCTTTTAGAATAAAGTAACACAAAAGCGCTCACACAAACGCTCTGAATTCCGGACGATTCCCAGCCACTAGGGTGTACACGATAATTAATGGGATACATGAATAATTAACAGTTCTGAGTGACTTTAATGAATGTTCCAACTTTTGGCCTGCTGACTTACGAGGCTATCATATCTCTGCCATTTGTGGCTGAATCCGGTGTTCCACAGGGGTCGAATCTGGGTCCGCTGCTATTTCTCGTTTTTATTAATGACCTTTTAAGCCGTTTCCAGTGTAATGCCTTGGCCTACGCTGATGACATTAAAATCTTTCGTATCATCCAGTCACATAAGGACTGTTTATTATTACAAAATGATCTGAACGCAATGCATGAATGGTGCGTTCAAAATATGATATCCTTGAATATAACCAAATGTCAGTGTAACATTCACAAAAAAATGCAATTTTACTGGATTCGACTATTCAATCGATGGTACAGTTTTGAAAAAGGTGACAACAGTGAGAGACCTGGGTGTGTTATTTGATAGCGACCTGTCGTTTTGCAGTCACTACGAGAGCATAGTTTCGAGGACTAACCGTACTTTAGGGTTCATTATTCGCAACACAAAACCTTTTAAGAATGTTAATAGCTTGATCATATTGTACTGTTCGTTGGTAAGGACTACACTTGAATACTGCTGTGTTATCTGGCAACCTATCTACACTAAATACTGTGACAGGTTGGAGTCAGTTCAGAGGAGGTTTGTTCGACATCTCTGCAACAAGACTGGGACACGCCGTCTGATTCCTGAATATGGTGACATTGGAATTCAATCTCGATTCTCTGTCTCGTAGACGTAATGTAACAGATTTGATAACACTGTATAAGATATTGCATGGCGATCTTGACGGAAACCTTTTGGATTGGATAGGCTTTAGGGCTAGTACGAAGCGAATTCGAAATCAAAATTTGTTTGCTTTGCCTATGACTAATAATAATGTCAGCCACAACGCTCCAATTCAGCGAGTGTGCCGTATGTTTATTGATCTGGATCTAGACCACGATACTGATATTTTCTTTGATTCGCTAACCACATTCAAAAGAAAAATTTCTCAAAAAAGTTAAAGTTTAAATACTTATTTCGTATTTTTTTGTCTTCTCTTCTTTTCATGTAGAAAACATATTCATGTGCACGAATGTTGTGTACAACTTTAATTGTGTCGTAGACTCTCTTATGTTATTATTATTAATATTATTAATACTATGCTATTGTTTGCAACATGTAATTGTACCTAATAAATAAAATAAAATAAAATAAACTCTGGTGAAGCTGATGACGGAAACAACGTAAAACTCATGACTAGAGTAGAGGTACGTTGACAATGTTCCGTTTTCCTCATCATCATCATGTCAGCCGAAAGACGTCCACTGCTGGACATAGGCCTCCCCCAAGGCTCTCCACTCAGACCGGTCCTGTGCTTTCTGCATCCACCGCGGTCCCGCGATCTTTTCTAGGTCGTCGCTCCATCTTGTTGGAGGCCTACCGACAGCTCGTCTCCCGGTTCGTGGACGCCATTCGAGAATCTTCTGACCCCATCGGCCATCAGTTGTGCGAGCTATGTGCCCCACCCACTGCCACTTAAGTTTCCCAATTCTTCGGGCTGTGTCCGTTTTCCTATCAATTCATAATTACCTCCATGTGCACTAGTCAGTAGGTACTTGAAAATGTAAAACTCATTAACTTCGTGTATCGTGACAAAAAAAATGGAAGTCTGAAACCTAAGGAACAATTAACACTTACTAAAGTCAATGTTTTCAACACAGTAAAGTAAAATGTAAAAGATGGTAATCCTTTTAACCTGAAATTAAGGTGAGATTCAATCATAGTGAAATAAACGGATCACTCACATATGACAGTAGCTCAGTAGAGTACCTATATGTATATCGACATGTTTCGGCCTAATCCATAGATGATGATGATATTTTGCGTTTCGCTACCGGCAAAGCGTGTGCTCCCAGAAGAATAAATAAATAAAAAATAAATATCACGGGACAATTGACACCAATTGACCCAATCCCAAACTAGGCATAGCATGTACTATGGGTACTAGACAATGGATAAACATACTTCATCATCTTATTTAAGAGTGCTACTCTTGTCGATGCAGTTGTCTCCGGTCCGTTCTTTCCAATGCAAGTTCTTTCACCTCCTGATACGACACAACGTCTATCTTCTTTTTTATTTGATCTAAATACTCTATCCTCGGCCTTGCCCTTCCTCTCTTTCCTTCTATAGTTTTCAGTATCAGATCATCGTGTCGTATCAAATGGCCTACCATTTTTCCTCTCCTAGTCTCTACCACATTCAAAACACTTCTTCCCTCCCCAACTGTTTCCAAGACCCTCTCATTGGTAACTCTCTCGATCCAACTAATCCCCTCCATCCTTCGCCAGCACCACATCTCGAACGCCTCCAGTCTCTCGCTATCTCTTTGCGTCATGGTCCACGTCTCGCACATCCAAGACCTGAGAACAAACATTCGCATCCATCATACAAAACATCTGCCCCAACCGAGGATCGAATCCGGATCGAATCCGGGACCTCAAGCTTCACAGTCAGGTTCTCTAACCACTACGCTATCCAGTCGTCAAAGGAAGGACTACGGACTAGTACGAAACTTGTCGGGCTATACTCGACTTACACTGGCATTGGCATTGACATCATGGCAACCCTATTTGTACTAAAATTATTTAAATGAAGTAATGAGCTTGGAATATTTATTCATAAGATAGAATCCAGGGGAGCGTGATAATCGGCCGCTTCTTGTAAATGAGGAATATTCCAGAAACAGAATGACTCCACAGGGTTGCTAGCACATACATTTTTCTATATATATAAAACAATACGGTAACTA